>CM075858.1:70832541-71213432 GCA_037975125.1 Latrodectus hesperus
CGATAAGATCATTGTGTTGACCATTTTTTTGCTCAATATATTCAATCTCCAGAGAGCTATCAAAGACAGTGACTTTATAATAACATAATTATAATAAAAACGAAAACAACCACCTGTTGAAATGAGAGTTGAACAATACAGCCTAATTTATAGATTCCATTATCGGTGATTTTACATTTCTATCTGTAAATGGCAAGTTAAACATTGATTCTTTAGTTCATAAAACAGTCATTGCCTTCTTAAACATTTTACTAAGAATACATCCAGTATTTTACTATTCTTTAAATTTTTCTATTTCCATAACTATTTTAATATTTAATGAAAAAGTATGTACGTCAATTGTATCTTAAATTTCAAAATTTATATTTATTTCCATGGTTTTATGGCTAGGAAGAAATGATTGATCAACCACAAATGACTTTATTAATCTAAAATATTTATCACAAGTACTTCATACATCAATTTGTCTTCGATAGCATTGTTGTTAAAAATAATTTTTTAAAACTAAAATTCAACACATTTTGCTTTACATTTGAAAATTCTAAAAAAATTGGAAATGGCTAAATGAAATTACGGATTCATTTATATTTTTGCTAAAGAATGTAAATTTGCATTGCTAAAATACTCATAAATATCCTGTGTCATTTAAATCTGATGATCATTGTGGAAAGGATAACATATGAAATTGTTTACAGCTTTTTCGATCAGATATACTACAGAAGAGATGTATTAGACTTCTAATACACAAAATTTCCATAAAACAATTTTAAAAAAATGTCTTTAAATTTAGAAATATAATTTTGCTGTACCTTTAAAAACATTTCTCTTTATAGTTTTTTCCAAAAATTTATTCTTCATTTACTTTGATTAAACACTGATTACTATTATTTTTCCTACCTTTTTTTAAATAAAAATATATTATTTCTTTTTTTTATATGATTTGAATAAATATTTAGCTAACACATAATTATCAATTTTAATATTAATTTTATAAATCTTATGCATTTAATTTGCTAAATTATGTAATCTTTCACATAACTTGAATTTTTTTTGTATGCAGTTTAGATAATCTACGAGCATTCTTAATTTTTATTGATTTATTAAGAAATATAGACTAACTGAGAGATATTTTATTCTTTGAAACACTAATGTTTAAGTTTATATGATATCACACCATTTGTCTAAGGATATAAAGTTCTGAATGGGAAGTCTAATTTTTTATTTAATGATTGTTGAACAACGGGAAATCAACACTGTATTTGATTTCCGTATGCATATCATGCAGTGTATATAAGTAGATATTTCCAAGATTTTTCCTTTATAACAATTGAATACTGTCTAAATACCGATGAAAATTCCTCTTTAAATAAATAAGGAATATTTTAATGATTTTCAACATTACGTGGCTTTTAAGCAACAAACTATATCAGAATTTATTTTCCTGACAATATTTTCCATATGGAAATAGTTTTTTTGAATAAAAGTAAAAATTGTAGATTTACAGAAAAAATATTTTTTCTACAATTTTCAGCATTTAGAAAATAGTATTCATTATTAAAAGAATCCTTTCTATTTCCTTTTATAATCTAAATCCTTTGTATGTTAACAAAATTCCTTCACTTTTAATTTGACATTTTTATTTCAAAGCATAACACAGTAGATAATTGAAGACCTCCACCACTATTAACGGTACAATTAAGCCTTTTGAAGAAACATTTCTTTACACATTGTGCTTAGTGGATATATATTTGTACATACGCTTACTGTAACATTGCACTTTTTAACGAAATCAAAATCTTGACGAGGTGCTGTTGAAATATAATTTTGATGAAATAGCCAAAATTCTAGATAGAAAGGTCTTAAAACTTAATTAATTTTTCCTTCAATACGTCATTATATATTATTTTACCACAGATATTTGCTTAGAAAATATGATAAGAATATGGGAGGAAAAATTCTTATGACTCAATAATAGCTTTTTTTAAAATTATGAGAAATTATTACAAATAATTGTTAACATCTATATTATTGATTACAATATCTAAAGATTTCCATAAATTTTTACAAGAATTTTGAAGACGTATTATACTGCTCTGTGTAATAAATTAAAATATCTGTTGTGAAAAGTCATTTCAATATAATTCTCTAATTTCAAATATTATTTTAAATTTGTATTAGAGAGACATATTCCGAATGCTTTACTCAAAAGGATATACAGTGAAATGTTCTTGACTCTGGAAGTGTTCCTTTAATCTTTCCAAATCCTGCCCGTTCCGCTTTTGCAATCCTTGTGATGTATTCCCATTATAATGAAGATATTTACGCTAAGCAATTCTTAATCAAGCGCATAGCAACTTGATCTTCAAATACGCATGTTAATCGATGCATCCGTAGTTTGTCTAACATTTTAGCTTTAGAGAATTGAACAATTTAAGAAGTTGAAGATTACAATTATAATGCCTGCATCTAGCAGTCAGAAAGAATTACTTTCTGTTGAAGGATTAAAGTATCTCCGAAGTTGGTAGTCTAGCGAAGTGAAATGGAATAACTTTGTCTTTTGACCGTTATCAGATGGCATCTGTATTTAAATTCCCTTCTCAACTCTGTATACGAAACATTATTTATTAGGTTTACTCTTAGGTGAAATCATTATTACCATTAGAAGAATATTTCGTTTCTTTATTTTTGTACTTGGAATAATATTTACATTAAAATATTTTGGTGTGTGCATGAAAATAAGTTTTTCAATTTCATTTTATAAGGCAATTACTGACCTGAATAACTGGTAATATGCTTATTTAAAAATATTTTACACCACTATATATATATATATATATATATATATATATATATATATATATATATATATATATATATATATATATATATATATATATATATATATATATATATATATATATATATATATATATATATATATATAGATATACATATATATATATATATATTATATATATTATATATTATAATATAATATCAATATTTTAATCGCCCCAATGCGTGAACATTTATTGTGATATCATATATAGCTTATGCAGGAAACTGCATAAATTATGATTTATTAAATGTTACTTTACATGTGAGATACTACAAAATGTCTGTTATGATATTGGTAAATAAGAAATAAGACACTAGTAAATAAATGATTAATAATGAAGCTGTTGGATTACTTCAAATATTATGTTATATTTAAAGAGTAGAACAAAATTCAAATATAAGAATTTCATTAGAAAAAAAAATAATCTGAAACAATTAGCGTCAATAATTCTTTATATTGTTCTCTCTTTCTCTCCCTCCTATTTTTTTTACCAAATTCAAAACTCTGAGTAATTGCTTACAATAAATTTCGAATATTATTATTAACTATTGATTAACATACTTCGTTCAGCGTACATGTTTCACTCTTAGTCATTCTATATATAAAAACATAAAGAATTACTAGCATCTAAAACCATATAGTAATTCAACTAATCACATAAGTTTTCCAATGAAATATAAAACAAATCTAAAAAAATCATTCGAAAGTGACACATTAGCAAAAGAAATTTTGAAAAATTTAAATACTTCTTAATTTGAATTACACTGCTTTTAATCATTTCCAATAAGTGGAAAGTCAAATAATTTCAAATAAGTGAATTTATTATTTTTATAATTTTGTGTTAATAATGCAATTAACTTACAAAAAATTTTTAAATAAGAAATTGTTCAGATGTATTAATTATTTTATTGATTTATTTTGAATTTAATGAAAAAATTTACCTCATTTTCTCTTCAGTAATTAATTCCAAAATAATGAAAAAATCTCAAGTGTTTCATTTACTTAGTTTGAATTCATTTCTCTTTAGAAAGGGCTGATTGATGGATATTTGATTGGGTGAAAGTATTTTCTTATATTTCATATTTTCAATTATTTAAAATCCAAAAAATTTAAAAGTCTCATATTTTGCCTTCTTAATAATTTCGTTATAACGATTTTTTTCTTCTTGGGAACTCTTAAAATTTCATTTAAATTTAACAAGGATCAACGTGTGCTTCTAAAATTTAGTAAGTTGAAAAGTTTCTTATATATCGTTATTTTATTGCTAAATATACACTATCCTGTTTCGATATTTCTAAAATGGGAATTTTGAATCCAATAATTTCTTCCTATCAACCATATAGTTGAACGAATATTATGAAAGAGCATGATGTATTGGACATTACATTTAATCTTCGTAGTCTCATTAAAGAGTTCCCGGTATTGAATTTTTACAATACATACGTTTTCAATCTCAGAATTCGTATGTTACACGTCTTTTAAGAAACAAATATCTATTCGAAAACGATTCCAAATCCTATATTACCGATATCAATAATGATTTTCTCGATAAGTGACATTCAGAATAGTAAAGAAACTTTGGAAACAAAGGAATCAAGTAAATAAAAGTTATCACTAACTCAGCATAGAAAAACTAAGGAAATTTTTAAAAATGAGATTAATAAAAGTAAATAAATAAAATATTTTTGAATGTCTTATTACTAAATGATGAGAACTTTTTCATTAATTAGTTGTTCATTATAAAAATTTCAATTAATTGTTAATGGTTTCAAACTAATTTTTCTCTAATTTGATTTCCAACATCGATATATTGCATTGCAGAATTAGTAATAGATAATTTCAGCATTTTTTAAACTGTATCTGTATTCGAATTAGACTTCATCTACTAAAAATCAGAGTAAAATGATATGCATATCAAATACATAAAAACATTGATTTCGAATTGTATATTGTATGTTGATCATACATGATCTTAAAGAAAACATTTTACTGATTTTTCAATTTATAGTTTACATTTTGAGGGTTTTCTTTAATGCAGAATTAAAGCTGGGTTGATTTGTTATTTCCTCACCATCATTTTTTGCACACGAGGGCTAATTAGACCGCTAACATGTACAGCGAATATTATTGGATTTATAAAATTACTCTAGATAATTTGATTTAGCTTTGGTGTTTAACTAATGCATACTGCATTAATATTAGCTATTTTTACTCTGTGATGCTTTTTCACTTGCGATGGTGAGATCTCATTCCTACAGTAAGTAAAGACGTTTCAACAATATAAGTATAACTTAATGGTTACAAAATTAGAAAGCAAGGTAAAAAAAGATTTTAAGTACATAAAAGAAGAAATAAACTCGTTAAAGCATTTATAGAGGTCTTTCAGAAGTTCTAACAATAAATAAGATTATTTATTCTCAATAACAAAGTAAAAATAATAGTATTTTGGGTTTTTAAAAAATTTATTTTGCCATGAATAATGTATTTATTTCCATGAATAATGTAAATTTTATTGCAAGAATTAAAATAAAGAATAATTTCTTAAATATTATTTTATTTAAATATTTTTCTATGTTATTATTGTTTATTGCCTGTCTATTACAACAAAGATCAAAACATTATCGTCGTTGTAGCAGAGAGACAAAAATCTTCGGAAATTTTGTGACTATAATCAATATATTAACTTTAATTTAGCTTATATATATAATGTTGTATTAATTTTGAGCTTTTTCTTCAAAAAATCTACAATTAAATTTTAATGTTTTTTACCATCACATTTATAGAATATATAAACAAAATAATTATTTAATTAATAAAATCATTATTTTCCCTCTTTATTTCAGAGCTTTTTTTACTTTATTTTTCCGTTTTTAAGATTTTAGAAAGTAATGTCAAATCTACAAGTAATAAAAAATAACTATTATACTTCTAAAATATGTAAGACTAAATGAATGAATTTTAAATGGATTATTGATAACATCAGTGACGATAATTTAAAATCAGAAGGGAACATTACACTATTCTGTATTATAGTTTTGGCTAATGAAATCTTCAAATAACTAGAATCTGCAGTGAATAATCGATAATCCTATAAGTAAAATATTTCTTGAGAGAGATTTCTTAAAAACTTGTAAGCATCCAATTAAAATTGGATTTTTTATTCTTCATTGATTTCGTTTCTATGAAATACACATTATATTTGCAATAAATCAATAATCCTCAATTCTCTTTATTCCATTCCTATTAAGAAAAATGTGCATTTATTATGAATTCATAAGAATCTCAAAAAGCAATTAGAACAAAGTTTCATATCAAAACATTGATTTTTTTTTTGTTTTGGTCTGATAGTTTTAAAACAGTTCGGTGAAAATCCATTCAAAGATTTTGTTAATTTTAGTAATTGTACTAAAAATTAGAAAACCTTTTACGTATTTTTTTGCATATAATTCTTTTGGTAAAAGGGAAAAATGGCATAAAATTAAAAGTAAATATTCAAAATTGAAATTACTAAGTGTTGAACACAAAATCAAATATTATAAAATTAAATGCAAAATTAAGCTTATCTAATAGTAAAATTAATGTTTATAATGAATTATTTAAAAATAAGTATATATAATTTACATTTGAATGATGAAATTGAACAGTGTGATTAATATATTTTAATAGTTAAAGGGATTTTATTACTAGAACTGATATTAATGGGTTGTTTAATGGTTATATCAGTTTCAAATCAAGATTTACACATGATTTACTAGAAAAAGTTTTTGATATAAAATATTAAATAATGTTGTTTACTATGAAACTTAAAATAAAATTGTCATTTTTAATGTATAAATTATTATTTGAACAAAAAATATTATTTGAGTAAAAATATGAGAGCCTCATTTTTGTTAATTGCTATATTTTTTTTAATTTTCATTTGTTTGTGGATTCAAAAAACTGTCGTTTTATTTAAATTCATTCTATATATTATTCATACATTTTAGCGATTTATTTATAGAAAAATTTTAAATTCAATTTATAATGGAACATTCAATTAGTGCGCATTACCTGAAAAATGAAACCCAGTCAGTCTTCAAGAGTACCCATTCGTAAATCCGGATTTCTTTTTTTAAAGCGTTTTTAGTATAATTTGGTATGATGTGTTTTTGATAAAAAAAATTATCTTGAAAAGCTTCCCGCAGCACATTTTATAAATAATAGTGGAATTCCCTGTCATGCACCATATGAAACTAAACTCCGTGACATGACAGTTTATGTGGGCCAGGCCTACAGTGGCCATAACTGTTCTCATCACCGAAGACCATAAGGTGCGAAGCATATATCCCAGTAAGGTGGTAAGCCTAACGTGAGAACCCCAGTGTTTGGTTCCCAAACATGATTGGTATCCAGTTTATCGATCCACTGAAGGGATGAATGGCTGAGTCAACCTTGCCCAGACCGAGGATCGAACCTTGGACCTGTGCCTAGGGAATAGTGAAACGCTGCCACTAAACCACCAAGATTCTCATGCACCAGATACCACATCTAAATCATATAAAAACTAACTAATAGAAAGAAATGAAAATGTTTTAAATAAATACTACAATATAATAATTGCAATTTTAGACACGATATAAATATTCATTAACCATATTTACAAATTTTTATATTTTGATATCATTATTTAGTGTTGTAGTATAACCATTTCCGAGAAAAAATTAAATTGGCAATTAATCATAGCTTTCTTATAATGTTTAAACATGGAATAAAAATAATTTTTAGTTTTAAACTCTTAGTAGCAAAACTGAATCATAAAGTTTAAAAAGTAATAACTTCTTTAATTATATAAAACCCAATTACTACATGATTATGACTAAAAATTTTTGTCTAGTTTTGATTTTTTAATGTAAAGTGATTTTATTCAGCTAAATGTTTGGCGCTATTAAATGTTGCCTTTTAATAGTATAAAAACAGTTTAAAATATCATTAAATTTTCAGGGATAATCTGCATGGGTTGCAGAGCTCCCAAGTCTATTGCTTTTATGTCCTTTAAATTTGAAACTTCTGTATTCAGTCTCATTTATTGTAAAAGAAAGTTCGACTGAAGTTGCATTCCTGTATTGTTTGGATACCTTTCAAAGTGTATATATGTTTTCAAAGTTTCTTCTATCATGACATATCAGTATGATATAGAAAGCTCCCTTCGGAATGAGAGAACTTTTGTTTTTTGTTTAAAAATTGGATTTTAAGTGAATTTTATATTCTTATGAGAATTTTAAGAAACGATTGTATTAAAATATTTACAGTGAACATATTAACTGAACTGAAATAAAAAGTAATATTGATGAAAATATTTTATTAAATATTATAAATGATGGAAAAGTATAGTTTTCTATAACCCTTTTATAGATGTTTTTTTATGTAAGATGGATTTTTTAAGATTAATATAAACGTGCGGGTTTTATTTAGGAATTTACTATTATAGTGACCATCATCTCACGGACTTTGGGACTTTGTTTAATCTTTCAATGGTTTGGTTTACTTTAATCATTATTAAATGTAAATGCATAAAATTTAATCTAGGCAACATGTTTTTGTAGAGCTGATTTTTTTAAAAAAATGATCACAGTGCGACAGAAAAAAACCAAGAATTCACTTGATTTTTTCCAATTAATATGCAGTAGCTGACGTTCTGTATAATAGCAAATTCAAAATTATTTATATAAATATAATGATCAAAGTGGTATAAATTTATGTATTTAATTAAGACTTCTAAAGCAAGCTTCTCGGGAAAACAACAAATATGAAAACATTTGCCTTATAGAAATGCATTTTATTCTTAATGTAAAGTATAATCTTATTTTTTTGCAGAATAAATGTAGGCAGAATCAAAACAAATGTGTAAATATTGCATATCTTCTCTGACATTGAAATGAAACAATGTTTCATCAATAAAAATAGGATAAAGTACAGAGATGCATTTCTGATAGTATATTTTAGTCTTACCAATTCTCAGATTTGACCAAATCTGTATAAATTCAACAATGGTTAAATGATTAGGATAACACTTCTGCTGGGCACCTCTTTTCTTGTCTTGTTTCAGAGACTGATAAGTATTGAATTGTGCGAATTATTCAAAATATATGTCTTCGGAACAAAATGGTTTTTGGTTATATCAAGTACGCAATTATTTTTGTTCTTGATTAACTGAATTCTTTTTTCTTAAGAGACTAATGCAGAATTGAGCAATAATATTTTACACAAAATACTATTATTTTGATTGATAACATCCTTTCATAAACAAATGTATTTCTGCGTCAAGTTTCTTTAAAACAAACTTTTGTGGAAGAGAAATACTCAATAATTATAATAAAATAAGACTTTTAAAATTAATTTAAAATAAATAGGGTGTTCTAAGATAAATAAAAAAAGTACATAACACATAAAATATTTTAAAAAGTGTAATACAAGAATTTTTAGTGCACTCTGTATACAACTGCAAGTTCTACCAAATAAGTTGAAATTAAAATAGGAATAATACAATAATGAGAATATGTCTTTACACAGAAGTGACTTAGAAGTAAAGTTCAAAACATTGCAACTTCGAGTAATTACATAATTTATCATTTCAGTGGAAGATGGAACAACCATAAATAGTGCAAGTTAAAATATTGTTCCCAGAAACTACCAGTCACAATTAAAAGCTGAGAGTAGAAAATGGGCATTTGAAATAGTTAAATAAATATACTTTTGAGTTTTAATACGCTTTACAAAGCCATTGCTTCAATATTATAACATTTAATAATTATAATTTAAATTAATTATACCACATAGGAATTAATTAACCAAAAATTGTTTTTCAAGTTTACTTTACAAATTTTAAAAAAATTTGAAATTATTGTTTACATGAACTTCAAAATTAACACATTTTTAGATTAATGTATTCACGTAAAAATCATATACTTTAAAATATTTTAATTATCTTTATTTTAGGTTAATTTTTATTAAGTTATTAGAAAACAATTGTTCAAATAAATATATGCAAACCAACATGGGAAGAATATAAATATATTTTAAGATAAGTTATATTATAAATTGTAAAAATATTTCATTGAATTAAAATAGAATATTCAAAAAAAGTTTCTTAACATCATACATTTAATTTTAAACTTAAAATTCATTTTAAACTTGCACATATTTATATTTTATTTATTTTAATAAATTCAGTTTTCATTAATATATAAAAAAAACACAAAAAAGTCGTAACAAGAGCATAATCTATAAGTGTGTAATTCCAGCACAGAATTCAAACATTACATACTTTGTCCCTTGCATTTTATTTACTCAGAACTCCAGAATTATATGAGCAAATTCAAATTTATAATTAAATTATATTAAATTGATTATTTTACGATTTTCTTTATTTTTTGACTATAAAATATTTTTAGTTTACTTGAAGTATTTCAAGAATAAAATGTGTTGATGTTAAAACAAGGTGTGAAAGTATTTATAAGAATGAAATACAAAAACGAGTAAATGACATAAAGAAAGTATGATTTAACTGAGATTTAGGAAAAAATATATTTGATTTGTTTATTTTTCAATTTATCTCCTTTATCCGTATTCTTAATTTATTCTTTAACTTTTAAATTATGTATATATATATTTTTAGTTAATCGAGATTTAGTGAAATATTGATTTTAACAGTTTGTTTTTCAATTTATCCTTATCTTCTGTTTTCCGTGCTCATTTTTAGACTTTTAATCACGAGCCAACATTTCAAAGAGAATTTCTACTTAAAAATGAATGACTTAAGAATATTACTAAAATCAACTCTGGATTTTTTTAATGAACTAAAGGTATATTTATCTATTATATATACGTACATAAAGTGTAATTGTAGACACTTTATCCAAATACAACATAAAATCATTAAGGATTTTGAAAGTATTAGTAATTCATAAAGTTTCAGAAATTGAGATTATTATCACAATAATATTAAAATTGTAAGAATTTCGTATTGCAAGAAGTTTTATTAAATAAATTGTTTTTTTATTTTTTTAAGAAAATCTATTAACTATATTACCACTATATCTCATTTGGCTGTTTTTTTAATATTTTATTTTGCCTTTTTCAGCATATTTATTTGTTGAATAAGTGTAGTTATTTAAATATAAGTTTTAATGCTATATTAAAAACAAATAATTTCAATTTTTGTTCACATAATGCTTGATTTTAATAAAACCTTCAGATACTAAAATACATCATATTTTATTTTCAAAAGTTATTGTGTTGTCTTATATAACATTTTAAGTATTGAATTTAAGTATTTAAACATTTATCATTATTTAAACCCGCATTTAAATAATATCTAAGGAATAGATTTTAATTTGATGTAGTCCATAATGTTTCGTCTTTAAATCAATTACAGCAATAATTGCGTCTTAGTGAAATCGAAACTTTTATAGCAATTACATATCCTCAGTTATTTATTTTTATACATATTTTCAGAAACATTAGCATGTTTGAGTTAGAATATTTAACAAGAAAGTACATTTGTTATAATTATCTTCACTTTAAAATGGATACTATAATTATTTCTTCTGTCGCTACCGATTTTACTCTATATATTCGAAGATCATCTAAAGTAAAATCTGAACATTTTCAAGTATAAAATTATGCTCACTTACAAAAATTTTTAAAACTTCTTGAAAATTTAATAGTTTAATCTCTTTTTTTTAATTAAACGAAGCTGTTTTGGAGACTTTCATTTTATATCAAACCAAGGCTTATAAATTAAATACAATTTTAGCATTTTACTGCTTAAGAATAAGAAAATTTCAAAATGAGATAATTTATGAAACTCAAAAAATGATGGCTTTTAAGATGTTTCTATAATACTTAAATTAATGAAAGCAAAATAGTAAGATAATTTCTTCATAAATTAGTTTATAAACTTTCCATTAAAATCCCAATAGTTAAACTGGTCAACATGACAATGATTGGCTACTAAAAAATTAAATGTATTTGCAATTTTATAATTCATGGATTTAAAAATCATTGCTATTGTAAGACATTAAAAATTATTTTATAGCATGTATTTAAGATATTCATCTAGTAGAATATTGTGTCTAACATTTGATTTTTGCAAAAGCAATTATTAAACGATTAATTTAACGTTGAATATTTAACATTAAAACAATAAATGTATTAATAAATAAAGAAAACATCCTATATGTAAAATTAAGTGTTATTTTATAGAATCTTTCACCTTCATGCATCGCAACAAAATCCTTTAGCTTCTGTGAAACATTAGAATACATTAGTCTATATTGAAATTATCTGTTTGTTATAAAAAACAATTTATTTTTCTTATACAATGACAACTTTTAAAAAATAAAGTATTTCAGTTTTATTTGAAATCGAGCATATTTGGAAATTATAAAGATTCTTATTTTTTACTTCTCACAAATATTTTTGAAGTTTATTTTATAATATTTTAATAATTATTTGTAACTTGTGTTTAAAAAAAATAAAAATTTAATGATTTAAAATATAATGCCAAGAAATATTTATTAAATAATAGCACATTTTACCTTAACTAATTATTTAAATACCTTAAAACTTTATTTTAATTTAAAAAAATCTTAACAAATTAAAAAACTCATGGTTCAGCAGGTTGAGTTTGAATAATTGTTACATAAATTTAGAATATTTTGTTTTAAAAAATCTTAAATGTAGCTAAAATTTAGCATACTTTATAAATATGTTAAAAAATTCACAAGCAATATATGGTTATATTGTTGCTTTCAAAATATTAAAGTTCATTTTACGTAAACTCAAATATTTCAATTAATTTAAGCAATTAGAGTATTCCCCGTTAGAGTAATCAGTGCCATTTATAAAATTAAAGGTTAAACTCAACAACAATTTTATTCTCCATTTTTAAGAATTTAATTTTATAATTAACTTTTTAAAAAAATAATTTGATAAAATTTAGATTTAAATGAATTATTTTTTTCATAAAAGAAATAAAAAGTGTAATGAATATATTTTTCCATAAATATTTATGAACATTTGACCATTTTTATGAAAATATATCATGAAATCTACAATATTCAACTATTTGAAATTTCAGAAAATATTTTTATTCAAAATAATTTTATTTTCGTTAGGCTTTCCTAGCTAAGAAATTTGTATATAACACATATATATCTTATTTTAAACAAAAAGCTGAAGTTTATGCAATGTCTCCGTTTTTGTTAATGACTTGTTGAGTTTACCCTAATGAATTTTATATAAAGATCATAAAAATAAAATGAATTTAAAAAATTCAAAAACTTTTTGAATGAGCTCTCAAACATTTATAACTTCAGACTAAGCTATTAGATTTCTTTTAAGGTGGAAATATATTTCCATCATTTTTTCATTTTTCCCTTTAAGGACTTCGTTTTCTTTTCAATAACTTCAATAAAGCAAAATAAAAGAAAATTTATTTCATCAAAGAACTTGCCCTAAAAAAAACACTGTTGAAAAACAATAATTTTTATAAAATTTTTAATAATTATGTAAAATTATTTCAAAATTATTCAATTAGGTAATATTTTAAAAAAATTCTTGTATACATTATATATAAAAATAACACTTTTACATCCTTCAGATAAAACTTTTGTATTAATTAAGTGAAAAATAATATAAAATGCCTTTATCCTTGCATTGGATCAAAAACCATTTCATAATTTAATAATTAATGTATAGCAGCCGAGACCGTTTTTATAATTTTATTTTTATTATCATTTATTACTACATAAATGTGGTATCAATAAGGCAATACTTTGAGAATATTAAGAAATTTTTAGCAAAGTAATATACTAAAGAAGTCAAAAATTTCAAGAGAAAATATTTCACACAATTAATTACCATTAAATGATAAAATGACATTTAGATTTTTGGGGAAAAGTATTCTGCAAAAAAAAAAAGGAAATCATTTTGCTTTTACATTACATCATTATCTGCTGTAATAAAACATATTGGTATTTTCTGCAGCAGTAGTAACCAAATATTAAATTCTAGTCCTATTTCATTAGGTATTAATTTGCATGCTTATTAAAGGGAAATAAAATTAATGTTCAAATGAATGTATAAAAGAAATGATAAACTATTTTTAAAGCTCCAATTTTAGATCATTTGGGTGTTTTCTTTAAAAAAAATGTTATAAACGTTGAGAAATAACAAAATCTGTGATTTTCCTTCTTTAAAAAGTAACAACATTTTTCTTTTGGGTATCTGTTATATACCTTCCTGGAATTTCAAGAATAAATACCTTCTTGTTTACTGCAAAGAATAAATGAGGTATATGATACAATAATATAAAGTGTATTATCCCTGATATACTATTACACACACTAGTAGATCTGTAAAACAATTTTAAATATTTATTTAAATGCTTTCTAGAGATTAAATTTGCATATTTTTTATGAATTAGTTTTCACATTAACAGAATACTTAGACTAGTGAAGAAATGGCAGGTAGTAAGCAGAATGGTCATTTAAACATGGCTTGATTATTGATGTCCATTTAACAAAAGCCTTGATTTCAAAGACGCTAAATTCTATTCACTCAGAAAATCAGACAAATCAACAATTTTCAAAAGAATCAATTGGGAATAAACAGTCTTCATCTAAAATATACAATTGCTTTTTGAAAAGATATATTTTACAGGCTTCCAAAAACTTGATCGTTGTCTGATGAATCATATTAGAAAACAGGAATTCTATTGAAATCCAACTTACAAAAATCGTTTAACAAGGTTTTTAACATAAGATTTCGGCATGAGCATTGTACAAAGAATAGAATAGCATGTCATATCCGAAAAAATATTATGTTATGGGCATCATGTTTGCTGGGTGTATTATATTATGTAGTTTGGCATAGAAATGACGAATTGTATTCCTTAAGAATGAATAACATTCATGAGATGCATTGAAAAACTGAAAGATCAAGTGCACTCTGCAATGTTTAATTTTACTCTGGGAGTCATAAATAATACTACAAATATACATAGTAACAGAAATATTAAAAATTTCGTCACTAAAAACCAATATAACTTTCAATACTTTTTCAACACCACACAGCCTGGTTCTAAGCATTAAAGAAAATATAGTGGACATGGTGTAAAACGAATTGGGCTATACTCTCTTTTACTATCTAATTTACAAATCATACAAAACTGCTCATCCAATGCATCATATATATATATATATATATATATATATATATATATATATATATATATATATATATATATATATATATATATATATATATATATATATATATATATATATATATATATATATATATATATATATATATATATACATATATATATATATATATATATATATATATGTATATATATATATATATATATATATATATATATATATATATATATATATATATATATATATATATATATATATATATATATAAGAAAAGGAAGTGTTTACACAGTTTTACATTTTCACATTTTATTAAATTGCAAACAATATGTACATGATTAACATTAAAAAAATAGTTAAAAGAAATACAAACAACATTTATTATCAAGAACTAAAAAAATATAATACTTTTCTATTTAGATATACATAAATATAAAATTTTGTATCCAAATATATATTTTTACAAAATTGTCGTATTCCCAAAGAAAAATAAACTACTAGGGTTTAAAATTGGTAGTATTGTGAGTTGAAAAAATTTAAGTTTGTAAAAACATATTACTAGAACAATGAGGTGACATTATTGTCGAAAACAAATGATATAATAAATTTGGATTATATTGCACGGAATTAAATTATTTATAGAGATATAAATTATTGTGAATGTTGTTTATAAAAGATTCCAGAAAAGTTGTTCATTTAATTCTGAGTTGTTCGTGTCCAAAATACATTGAAATGTTATCAATGATTATTTAAAGCCTGTAGTGAGAATTCGTTATGGAATGCATGAGTGGTTAAAGCAATTAGTAAAAGTCGGATTGAGAGCGCAGAAGGATGATCCACACAAATAGATAATCCATTTTGCAGTATCACGTTTGAAAGATGAATAGTCACATTTCCATAAATTATCAGTGGGTATCCTAGTAATTGGTCTCATTTATTATTAACTGTAGCACATATAAAAGAAAAGTCTTCGTATAAGAACTTCTTAATTCCACACTCTCAATTGGTGTGTAGAAATAGTTCAATTATTACTGATACCATTATTAACTAGAACAGATAGCAAAATGACGGAGAGCGTATTTTTACAATCCCATCTTCCATTAGCAGGTGTAACCAAGTCATTTTCCTCCTCAAGTCTTACAGACAGCTTCACCGTGGCAAGTGGTGTCAATGGAAGGAGTGGGAAAAGTACGTCGGGAGTGCATTCTCCTGGTAAAGCCATCAAATGAGTGAAGAACACTCCATATGTCCTGCTAAAGCCAGTAGGCTTCGGATCCAAGTCAGTCTTCTACTACCGGTGCTCCAGGTCTCTGAGCATAGAAGCTGCTCCTTACCCCAACTACTGGTCACGGGGTTGAGAAACAACAAGTCATTTTCATGAAGTTTGAAAGATATCTTAAAATATATAATATTTTTACTATCTATCAATAAATGGTCTATATATACTATCAATAAATGGTCGTACTATCAATAAATGGTCTATATTTTAATTTAAAATAAATCGACCATTTATTGAAAGACATTACATAAACTTTATTTTTATTTTTGTCTTTGATCATAACTACTGATATATAGTAATTTTTCATTAATTAAGAATAAATAATGGTTAAATATATGATTGATGAAATATTTTATTACTTTTCAAACTAAACAACCTAATAACTTTAAAATAGTTAATGCATGTTTACTTTAATTTTTTCAATGTACTCAAATTTAGATCCTAAGTAATATGCGTGTGCCAACTAGTAAAATTATTTATTTAAACATATAAACTGTCCAGTTCATTCTAATACTTTGTTAAAATCACAAAGTTATTAATCAATTTATTTTCTATAATTATTGTGAAGCAGTTTTATTTAACAGCAGCTTCCTAATTCCAGAATCTGTGATTTCGAAAATGTTGAAAACTTAAATTTTATGATTTTCCTAAGCATTTCTGATGACATATTGCAAACTGTTAATTGAATCTGAAGATGCTCCTTACCTGAGTGGTCAAAGTATCACTCCGCTAATCTCTTGAGAGTGTAGGAGTGTGGGTTCAATTCCCACCATGGCCCTGGGTGTTTTCTTCGTTATTCTTCTGTAGTTGTACATCTGTCATTGTGCTATTTGTCCTATTATCAACGAAGACTTACAAGATCTCAAGAATCAAGCATACAAGTCTGAATATATGTAATGTAATAATAAATAAATTAAATTTGATCTTCGTGATCATTAAATTTTGAAAAACATATTTTACTGATTCGATATACTGATAAATTTAAACAAAGTTTATTTTAATTTACTGTAAGATCATTTCTTATAAGTACAGTTCACTCATTCGAATATTTTACTAAATCAATGGTAGATAAGCATATTCAGAATATTTCACTGAAAAGGAGCTGCATTGAAATTTGCTTGGATCTACGAATGTAACTCCAATCTTTTAGAATCCTACCTACTCTGGTTTTAAATTTCAAGGAAAGAAGTCCCATTATAATAGAGAAATCCATTCCATGAAAAGTTTAATCACAGGCATCGAATTTTATCCCAAAATCCCATATTAATAGGTATGTCTGTAGTTTGTGTAACATTTTAATTTTAAATAAAATACATATTATGATTAATTGAAGGGTATGAATAGAATATTTGAAAATATCAACGAACTACAATATTTATATGAATTGAGAAGAACTATTGTAAAACAACACCTTAATTTTCCATATGGAATGAATAAATTTTATCATTTTTTTTATTCATTATTAATTATCCATCATTAAATTAAACATAATTAGTGATATTTAAGAATTTTTATTGGTTTTTTAATATAATCACTAATACTGTTAAAGAAATATTTATTGATTTTCGTATTATGAATATTATTTATATATTATTTGTAATTTAAATATCGATAGTATTTGCATTACATCGCTTAAAATATTTATGAAACTCATTAGATTTTCTTATCAATTAAATCAAAATCTTTGTCATAAGATATTATGCTAATTGCACGAAAATACAGAAAATACATTTTATTTTCACAAATGAACTATACATAAACAACACATTGATAAATTATGACACTTAAAATTCATTTAAGTTACATACTGGAACAAAATGTATGTATATTATAACATGAATATCGTGATAATACCGATAATAAGTACATAAAAATGATATAAATAAATATTAAAATTATAAATAGTATTCAAGTATTAATAAAAAGATAAATTTTATATTACTATGCAAATAGCATTAATGAACATTACTTTCCATATGTTTATATGTGCTAATTTTAAAACTAATTGTTCTTAAAATTCATCAATATAAATTGCAATTTTTTTGTATAAAATTTGCAGTTTTGATAAATATTTTTTATACTCTAAAAATTGTTATTTCTTAAATGAGTGAAAAACAATTTTTTCTGTAATATATGCTTAGCAATTTGAGATTCGAGCAAAAGAAATAAAGAGAGGCATTGTTAATTCTTATTTCAATCAAAGAAAACCTTAAAATACTCATTAAAATATATTAAGACATCGATTATGCTGTAGTTTTGAAATTTCTGATTTGATTTTATTCATTTATGAATACTTCCACTTTATTTATAAAACAAACTGAAGGGAAATTATATGTTGGGTTAATAAAAGAGAAGAAATACTTTAACAAATAATAGTAAGTTATTATTTTTACCTGAATATTTAGTAATGTTAAAAATTTTATATTATTGACATTTATCTGATTATCATAAAAATATAATCTTAAGAAAATAGTAGCTTATTATTATAATGATAGTTATTTTTAAAAATATAATATAATTTTCGGAAAATCACTCAGATAAGTTTAAGTAATTTTGCAATTTATGATGAGTTCCAATGAATTTCCAAATAACGAACTTATTTTGCTTTTCTTGAGTAAAATTCTATAGATTTTAAATTAATCTTTTTATTTCCATTGAAGTTTTATGTAACATTTGAAGAGATTTATTCTTCAAAAATGTTTTTTCTTTATTAGCATTTATAATATAATACATTAAAACTTATTTATAATATAATACAAGAAATCATTTTATGAATAATTTAAAAATGCATAATTTGGTACTTTTGTAAATAAAGGCGTTGTCTTATTATTATGTAAAACATGTTATGAATATGTGTAAAAGAATTAATTAAAATATATGTTATTAATTTAAATAAAAATATTTTTAAATTCATTGATATGCTAATAAACTTAAAGTACAAAAAATAGTTATTTTTTAAATAATGTGATTACAACCAAAATTTTTGATACATTCTACGATTAAAGAATAATGACATTGAATTCTATGTACATACTTTCAAGAAATTTCAAGAAAACTTGGTAAAACATTTCCCTTAAATATCACTTGTATGAAAGATTATGCAAAAAATTCCGACAGAGGACGCAAAAAAACTTGCATAAAATTATTAAAAGTGGAAAATAAAAACCAACAAATAATGCTTATGCATTCTTTAAAATTTATTAGAGTTAATTTCTTATTTGATAACTTGAATAATCCAATAATTTAATTTTCCATATGAAAACTGCCTCCACCAGAAATTGCAGATTTAATTATAATGTAAAGTGCTAAATTATCCATTCCCGTGTAGGAACTGGGACTGCGGAGCTAATAAATTGAAAGTCAGAGATTCAACTGCTCAATTTGTATATGGGCAAAAAGCCGAACGAAAAATAATCGTGTGTTCTTAGTTTGAAGATTTTAAATACGGTAATGGTATCGGCAGTTAAACCAGCATCACATGTAAATATGTATTGCTTAAGCAAAGGAAATTTTTTATGGCAATTGAAATAACAATTGCCATATCTTGTTTTTAATTATGTGCTAAATATATTCCAGTAAAACATCTAGTTACTTTATTTGCTTCATAAAAATATTTTAAACCTACGAGAAATCAATTCTCATGAGATATTTCCTTAAAGGCGTATTGTTGTTGTTGCTGATTCTTGAAAGATCTGACATATGCCCAGCAGGATGTTTTACGCCAAAAATATTTGTTATAATATGATTATTAGCCATGTTCTACTCAAAAAGTCTAATGCAACCCTGCATGTTATCCGATGCAGCAAAACATGTCGTCGAATATGCACCCTTTGATATCGCAATGTATGCCGTACGTCATTAGAGAAACACTAAAAATTCTTGATAAGCAGAGGGTATTCCTAAGATGATTCTATTTCTTAAAAAAAGTTCACTAAGCATTGAATTAAAGGTGGCACATATGAACAAACTCAGAAACTGATATACGTTTCATCAACTGAATGGCTTTCAATTTATCAAGAGTGCAAGGAATATTATAATTTCAATGATTTTAATTTCTACGATTTGATTACTCTGGAAAAAGGTTATGTATAACTTTATTCCTTCAAATTCGTTAAAATTGATTATCAATTATAAATTCAAGATAACATTCACTTTGTATTGAATTTTTCATAAAAATAATTTCGTACATTTTTTCCAAATATACGATTTCTGTTTATAGATAGTAACCTATTCTATGCATTGTTTTAATACAATTGCAGTAAACACAATAGAGTTTCATTACTGTTTTTAAAATAGTTTTGACATAAAAATTGAATATATTTTCTGCCATTTTTTGATGAATAATTCAAAAAATAAATTTACTATTAATATTTTTGGAAGCTGTCATCAATAGAAGAATCTCATGAAAAAGGTTTCATATTTTAATAAAAATATGTGTCTGCTTTCTTTCAACTTTAGAATCTGTCGTATATGTTAAATGAAAAAGAAATTAGATATTCCTGGACCAAGTCACGTGAGTAGGGATACTAAAAAATAACATGTAGTACTTCATACTACGTGCTTCCATTTAAAGCTTAATAATGAAGTGTCTTACAAGTTGGACATGTTTAACATAACTAAAATATAAAACAATTGCAACAATCAATCTAAGTCACGTGCTAGGAAGACATAAAATGTAAAACTCATTATGTTTCCTTGCGTCCAAAGTCTCGAGTTTATTCAAATTTAAAGGAAAAGTAAAACTCGTGTTTTAGTAGATTTTGATTGATGTCAACAAACTGATTATAAAGATAATATCGCATGATCTTAGGTTAAAATTTAATTCTCTTAAATTAAACTAAACTTTTATTATTAAATAATATATGTACTTATGTTCAACTTTATCTATTAGTTTTAGTTTTCAAGTATTGTCAGTAAAACTAATTTGGTATGAAATATGTCTCGATATATACTAGAGATTTCAATGGTCATTTTACACGATTGATTAGATAAAAATAAAACCACTTATAAAAAGGTGAAATATTTTGAAATTTTCAAAAAGTTCCTTGTTACTTTTCATAATTCATTGATATATTCATTAATTATTTCAGTGATATAAATCGATATAAAATAAAATAAAAATGTTTGTTTGGAATTTTGAATAAAATAATATTGATAACTTATACTTTTTCAAAAAGATTTAAGATTTTCTTCTGTTGCATGATTTAATGCAAACACAATTTATAATTACATGCTGTTCAAAGATGCATGAAATTTATGTGCACATAATTTATTTGAATCTAAAAAGTAAAACATTCTTTTAAAATATCAATAAGTTTGTATTTTTAAAAAAAATTTTATAATTTAATTTTAAAATTTTAAAATGTATTTTATATTTCATTGGTAATTCGATATTGGTAAAAATACAAAAAATCATTAAGCGATTTAAGTCTTTTCAACACGAATATAGACATTTCAAATATTGCCAATCAAAGCACAAAGCTTAAAACTTTAATTCGATTGCATTAGTTTGTCGATTGCATTGTAGTTGTTTTTTTGTTCAAGGTAATAGTTACTCCATTACCTTGAATATTGAATGAAACAATATTTATGTGCTAATAAAACATAGGAAATTATAAAATACAATTTACTCTTTTCGTAAGCTTAAAAGAAGTGAGATTGAATATTTATTTTTATATAAACTATTTATGTAAAGTACTTAATCTTTTTCAATACCAATCTAGAAAGTCTTCACTTTGTTTTCTTAAACTGAACAATCAATATGAAACTGAACGAATCCTTTAATTAATTATAACCTAATCTCAATTATTATCAATTTCGTTACTACTTATTATTAATAATGATTAATTAATGTAAATTAATGCACATCTCTGCTTGCCCGCAACAAAATAGAACCCTTCTTGGACCGGATCATAACTGGGGATGAAAAATGGATTACCTATGAAAACATCATAAGAAAAAGGGCATATTGTGAACCCGGAAAACCTACCCCCTCTACCTCTAAACCGAAGTTGAGCCTGAACAAGAGAATGTTGTGTATATGGTGGAAAATTCGAGGACCAATACATTTTGAGCTGTTGAAACCAAACGAAAGGCTAAATTCGGAAAGGTACTGTCAACAATTGGATAAATTAAAAACAGCACTCCAAGAAAAGAGGCCGGCGATGTTCAATAGGAAGGACATCATACTGCTTCATTACAATGCCAGACCACATGCTGCTTTGGGAACTCGTCAGAATGCCGCAGAGCTAGGCTGGGAAATTCTGTTGCATCCACCATACTCACCGGACCTAGCACCATCTGATTATCACTTGTTTCTGTCCTTACAAAATTTCTTGCAGGGCAAACAATTTAAGAACGAAGAAGATATCAGACAAGCACTGGTTCAATTTTTGGCCTCTAGAGCTAAGACATTTTTTTAAAAATGGGATATACAAATTGCCATCACGCTGGCAAGAAGTCATAAATATAATGATGGCAATTATATTATTCAATAAAGTTTATCAAAAGTATGAAAAAATGTATTTCTTTGTTTCATTCTAAAACGGACAGAACTTTCCGGTAGACCTAATATATATATATATATATATATATATATATATATATATATATATATATATATATATATATATATATATATATATATATATATATATATATATATATATATATATATATATATATATATATATATATATATATATATATATATATATATATATATATATATATATATATGTATATGTATATATATATATATATATATATATATATATATATATATATGTATGTATGTATGTATGTATGTATATAAATATATGGATATAGATTTAGATTTTTAGACAATCCCTTGTCCTGAGAATGTTGTTTAATTTAAGTGTTTTATGTGTACTTTCTACTTTAGTGCAATTACTAAATTATGAAGTATATTCATGTTGGAAAATTTAATTTACTTTCTCAATTAATATATTCCTGTTCTTATAGGATATTCATTTTTTTTATTAACAATAACTTTATGAAGTGTGAAATCTCTATATAATGATCTGAAAAAGAATACTGAATACTTGATTCATGTATACATATTTTAAAGTAAAAATTGTAAGGAAAACACAATTTTTAAAACAGAAGCATCAAAAATTATGCAATACCAATTTCATTATCAAAGAAAAGTTTCCATTGTAAGTTAGAAATAAGCTCATATTTTCAATTAAAATGTACATTTCCAATAAATTCATTTCTATGCTCTATGCATTTTGGATATATATTATATATATATATATATATATATATATATATATATATGTATGTATATATATTGTATATATATATGTATATATATATATATATATATATATATATATATATATATATATATATATATATATATATATATATATATATATATATATATATATATATATATATATATATATATATATATATATACGCCTGCAATTATTACATATATGTTTGAATTTTACAATTACTGAGAAAAAAGTAGTTTACAAATGATTGATGCACAATCTAGAACTATTTTTCTATAAACGGAAATAAATAATTTCATAATTTATCAACAAATTTTCACTCAGGCTTATTTTATATTTTAATTTTTACTAATTAATCATATTTAAACATTAAGTAATTATTTGTGTGTCCTTATAAGAAGAAAAGTTTATTTAAAAATGTAAACAGTAGGAAAATTATTTAAAACTTCCCTAAAATGTCAGATATTTTCAATGAATTTTTTATTACTACTGTGAAACAAAATTTTTCCGCCAGCATCATGAAAATTGAAAACTATAATTTTTTGCAATTTTTTAAAAAAACTGTTCATTTAATATTAAAATTAATTGATTTATTTTCGATAAACTAGTATAAATAAACTATGATAAGGAATTTATTTATTTATTCATTTACATTGTTATAAAAATAATCCAAATTATTCAACGTAATTTTTAAATATAATCATTTATTTCTCTCAATGTGTGTCCTATTGCTATTAAATTAAACTTGTACCAAATAAGCATGAACAGAATGCACTCTATACAAAAGGGCAAGCAGTGAGAATTTAATGAAGTATTCCTTTAGTCTTCTCAAATCCTTTCTACTCTGCTTTTGAAACTCAAATGATGTTGTCCCATTATAATCGAGAGATTTGTTACGTAGAAATCTTAATCATGAGCATCCAAATTTGATCTCCAAACACATGTTAATCAATGAGTGAGTAGTTTGTAGGATGTTTTACCTTCAAGCAAATACATGCTTTGAAGAATTGAAGATTATGCTTAAAACGTCTGGAACTAATATGGAATTCATTCATAATAAATTCATATTCATCCACAATAATACATTCATAATCATCCACAGAATGTTTGTGTAATGGATAATATTTTTCTAAAAGGAAATAAATAAATTTTTGCTATTTTTTTCTGAAAAAAAATTCCTTTGTAATAAAATAGTGTTTATTGTTAAAAAAGTATTGAATCTACATTTTTCTTTGATTAATTTTAATGTATGTATTATTTTAATTAAATTTTAAATGCCAAATGTTAAACTTATTAATAATTAAAAAAATTGTTGATTATTTTGCTGGAAAATTGGAGAAAATGTAATATTATTGGAACAAAAATTACATCAATAATTGAAGGTATTCAAACCTTAGGTGATATATATGTAAGTAAAAGCCAATAAAAGCGAAATGATATTATTAATAAACTAAACTTTAAAATTTATTTTATTAATCATACTATTGACATAATGCTTCAAGAACTAATAACTTTATAAATTTATAATATGAATTTTTAACACAAGCACTATATAATTATGATTCATTTTAGCAGGCAAATCTGGAAAATTAACTCTCAGTCATTTAACTCTCAGTCTGCCAGTCAATATATTTATTTTATTCGAAAATGTTAAGTATTATGTGATTCTAAGAAGGAAAATTCTATTTGATGTCTGAAACTAAATTTAAATGTTTCTTTAGAAAAATATATTAGAATAATATGTTTTTTCTCAATTTTCAATATCACAGAGAAACATTACGTATGACACTCTTTTTGACATATTTTTGTCCTATGTATTAACATGTGTTTTTCATTTTATTGAATAATAAGTGAGATACCAGTCCTCACAGGATCAAAAGAAAAATACTAAGAATCCTTTTAAAATAAAAACACCTTTTTTTGTCACTAAATGAAATGATAATTTTCAGTTAAATATCTGCTTTTAAATGGATTCTAAAAATAATTAAAACAAGCACACTCCTTCATCTGTACATAGGAAATGATTTATATTTCGAAGATGGGATTTCTTAATTAATATTTTAAAATTCCCTGCATTGAAATTATATTCCTTAAAAAAATATTAAATTAGAAAATTTGAACTGAAAGAATAATAATGTAAATTAAAGTTTTATATTTTTCCATTAGCTTTTTATTAAATTAATGTATGATTTTTTTTAGATTTACATCTCGGGTTCATAAAATAAAGATTATAAAATTATGCATAAAATATTATTGCAAGTAAAAATTCTTCTTGCTCAAGGAGAATCATAATTTCATATTAAGAAAATTTATAAAATTTATATATATATATATATATATGTATATATATATATATATATATATATATATATATATATATATATATATATATATATATATATATATAATGTTTTTATTCTAAGAAAGAGAAAATTCATACTAAATTATGAAGAATAATAAATAATCAGAAAAAGGAAATATACTAAATATTTAAAATATTTTAGAAAAAATGACTCATTATTTTTGATTGATTTTTTTTGACAGAGAAATATAAGAAAACTTTTATTATATATAAAGATTTAGAACTTTGAAAAGAACTTCATTAATTTAAATCAAAAAATTAAAATAGTTTTTCAAAATATGATCTATTTATTAAATTTTAATTTATTCTTACAAATTTGAAGTATTTTCAATTTATTGATTAAATTTTAAGAAATAAAATATAATTTAATAGTGTGGGAATATTTTATCATAATCTTAAATATTAATATCTAATTTAAATCAATCAGTTTTAAACAGAAATTATAAATTATTTCAATTTAAAATTTTCTAAGAGTTTTTTGTTTACTTCATTTGCTTACTAACATTCTAAATCAGGTATCAAAAATATTTATAAGGCATGCAAAAATATAAAAACATTTTCTAAATTTTCAAAGGAAAGTAAAAATTTATTTCTTATTATTAAATTAAATTACAGAAAATATTGGTTTTAAAATTGCAAATGAGAGTCTTATTTTTTGTTTTCTTAAGCTGATCAATCAATTTAAAAATCCTACGATGTTTCCTAAGTGATAAAGGATTTATAAGAATGATTAAACTTTTTGATAAATGCTTTCAGTAGAATATTGGCTTTATAATAATTAGAATCAGAAGAAAGAAATATGCTGAATATTTAATATATTTTAGAAAATATATATATATATATATATATATATATATATATATATATATATATATATATATATATATATATATATATATATATATATATATATATAGTATATAATTATGTATGTATGTATATACATATGCAAAGAGACAAATTGTCTTTTTATATATTTTTGATATTCATTTAATGAACATTTCATATTTTTCTTTTTATTTACGTTAACCCTATTTGTTTCTAACTTTGTAGGAAAAATCAACAATCATTCTGTGAAAAGCTAAGATTATCGATTGGTAATTTGAAGGAAAATGTATTTAATTTTGTAAAATACAATTAGCTAGATGGGAAATTCCATATAAATATCGATAATGTATTTCTAAATGCACGCAATCACATGTTCGATATTTCTAGAATGCATGAATAATCTCCATTTATTTTCCTTGTTCTAACATGTAATTTACCTGATATTACGAATTTACTTGATCCATTTGATATTGCTTTTAAACTTTAATATCTCATATACAATTACAATTTATTGAACATGTCTATATTAAACATTTTGTCATGTCCAGATTCTTAGTAAAACAGCAGAAAATTCTTTAAGCCAATATCAGTTTAATCTAGCAAAGATTATTATGAACTGACCTGCAAACTTCTTCAAAACTGTATAAGATATTTTACGGATAAAATATTCATTACTTTTCAAATGAATTTTTTCATTAATACAAATTCTAAAATCTTATGTAAATTTTACGGTATTGTAATTTTATTTTCATGGTTCTGCTTGAATTTTTGTACCTATTGGCTTCTTAGTTATTAAAGCTAGATACAGTCGTATTTTATACACTTCATCAAAAAAATCATGTAATGGGCAACGAATTTAGGAAAAAAGAAAGAGATGTCTTTCTTTTTCCGGAATTCATTGCCCACTTCTGATTAAAAAGACTGTAACAAATTACAATGTACAACTTGTGAATCCAATAGAATACAACAATGTAATCAATAATTGGTCTTAAATTGACTAACCGAATCTGTTTTCTTAAGTAGAAAAGATAAAAAAATTACTTTTAATTTCTGTAATTTTTGTTATACGCGACTGCTAGCTGTAAAGCAATTGTGCATTTCTAACGAATTTAAACATCTGATTTGAAAGAAAAAATTCATTTTTCTGAATATTTCTTAAAAGCAATAAAAATTTGTCTATTTGGTATTTTAAAGTTACTTCTTCCAATTTAAGTGGAAATTATGTTTTGTAATTTTTTTTACTGTACAGTATTTATTAAAATTTATTTCACAAATCAACTTAAATTTATAATTTTATATGCAACTTTTTAGGATATATCTATATTTCCAAATTAAATATATTTGTTAATTTTTTTTATTTTGAATAATCATTTGTATGTGTATTTTTGCGTTAATTTATGCATGCGTAAAATATAAATATGAATTCAGATTCACACATAAATCGAAATTTAATAATAATTAATTAAATTGTATTGTTTTTCACCAGAGTGGAGATAATTTAAGTAATTTAAAATCATCCCTATTTTCTTACTTTAAATTACATGCTACTAAAAACTGAAATTATAGACTTCATATATTTGATCATCTAACAAAAGATTAGTTTTAATAATATTTATAAGATCCTTTCTATACACCGAACGTGAAGAGAATTGTATTCTTCCATCTGAAAGAGCGGATTCTCTTGCTTATATCTCTGGTAAACGGAATGATGTATTAAGTGTATGCCCACAGATAAAATACGATGCTAATTTCCTTATAATATTAATCTAGCGTTTTAGCTATATTGCTCTTTTATCTAATGAAAAGAATTTTAAGCAAAATATGTTAATTTCAAATGAAAAATATAAATTGTAAAAAGCAGATATTCTTAAAACGAGGGAGAAACCTTTTTTCGAAGTCCTTTTTTTAAAAAATATTATTGTAGGATTATTTTCATCAATTTAAAACTTGTTGATTATTTAAGAAAAATAAATTTTTTTTAAATAAAAGACCATCTTGTAATTTTTTTAAAAAATCATAGTACGCTTATTTTAAATTAAACTTATGAAACATTAAAATTTAGTTTGGTTTATTTGTATTAATTTTGCAATGCAAAATAAAGAAATCAAAAATAAATAAATAAAAAATTTTATTTAATTCAACTGAAACTAACTTTATTATCATCCAATTTATTGGATAATTTGAATGATAATATTTATTAACTATACTGAACTATTTGTATCGCATATATTAGCAGTAAAATAAATTATGAGGAAGAACAAAATATATATGATAGTTATTCATATATGCATCAGTTACTGCAATTCCAGTTTAAAAAATTTTAAATTCTGAGAAATTTATAATTCATTCCTAGTTTTCTTATTTTAATGAAGTAGTGCCTGAAAAAGTTTCATTGATTTGTTCAGTCTTATTCAATAAGAATAAGAATATGTTAAAAAAATTGAAAAAATCCTATACTTTGTGTCTGTCTAATGTGTCTGTCTGTATATATATATATATATATATATATATATATATATATATATATATATATATATATATATATATATATATATATATATATATATATATATATATGATATATATATATATATATATATATATATATATATATATATATATATATATATATATATATATATATATATATATATATATATATATATATATATATATATATATATATATATATATATATATATTTATATACAATATATATATATATATAAGAAAAGTCTGTTAAGAATCTTCCAGTCAATTATCATCTCAAGTCAATTACGCTGTTGTCAATTATAAATCTTCAAGTCAATTACGCTGTTGTCATTTCAATATTTTATAATATTCTTAGTCAATTTGACAATTTATAACCAATTTCATTATCGCCATACTTAAGATATAAACTAGTGCAGGCTTTCTAAGATTTAAGAAATCTGAGAAAATGTGTGTGATTTAATATATAGAACGTTATGCAAATAAAGTGATTTACGTCTATATAAATTAGATATCATCAATCTTTATGTCGCTTACATCTTTATGTCACTTTCTACAATGATATTAATATTTTAACGATCGTTAGACAAAGAACACATGTCCTCTAATCATTGTGAAGGTTATATTATTTCTCATAAACACATCATGATACCGAAACATTATGTATGATTAGAATTATATGGATAAAATCCTAAACAATAAAAAACATAAGTTCAAAAATAAGGATAAAATTTATTCTTAAAAACTGATTTCTCTCAGAACAGTTTTAATAGGGTTGTTCGTTTACCATATATTAATGGTTTCAAGTATAAATATACTTTAATCAGATGAACGATGTATTGTAAACTCTTTTCTTTTTTAACTATAACATGTTATCATTTTTGTAGTGTTTTTGGATGAAGAAAAATAAAATAAAATATGCATTTAAAGAAAAAAATGAAATTAATGAGAAAATATAATAGTCTGTGTGCAACAAAAAACAAGTTTTTAACAATTTCGTCATTACGATTAATACTTCTTAATTCTATAAAATAAATTAGCTTTACTGAACAAGTCAGTAACAATAGTTGAGAGGCAATATGCTTCAATATGATTAAAGTTATAAAATTTAAGTGTGAAGCCATATATCAGAAAAAAGTTGACAAATTATTTCTGAAAATTAAATATTGTTCTCATTTATCTTATGATTTTAAACGAACTCACTATGTTTCACTGTTTTTATGTATTATGAAATATATAAAAATAAAGAATCTGTTGCAATAAATTTTCTTCATAAATTTTAAACTTCAGTACATTAATGAATTAAGCAAACATTAACGAAATATTAATGAATTCAAAATTACTTTCCTGGTAATATATGTCTACATCTTTACATTTAGAAATATTGATGCATATAAAGCATTTTAACGGTATTCTTACAAATAATTATTGTACCTAAGAATTAAGAATAAATGTTTAATTTCATTATGTAAAACATGATAACTGAATTCTTGCCTTTAATAATGCATGATGCATAAATAAATTATTTGGCATATTTTTTTCAGTTAGAATCTATTCACTATGAGTTTAATAATTGTATAGATGAATAAATTGTACTTTTAGATGAAGTTAAACAATAAGCATTTCTTAACCGACAAGTTATATATTTATATAGTCAAATTTATGAATTAAAATAAATTACTGACCATCCAAAATGCAACTGAAATAAACACTGAAATGACACAGAAAAATGTATTTGGTAGATAAGAATTTATACAGAGAAAAAATAATTGAAATTACAACACCTTGTGAAGCATAGACGACAACAAAATCAGTAATTGCACAAGCGTACTTTCCTGTACCTATCCCAGAACTAGTATAAAATCAACACACAGAGAACAAATAATTGAAATTACGATTCTTTGTGAACTATGGGGGACAAGAAAATCAGTAATTGCACAAGAATACTTCCTGTACCTATCCCAGAGTTAGTATAAAATCAGTTGTTAATTTATGTGTCACTACTGACTATAACAGCTGCTACACGCCTTGAAATTGATTAAAATAGTTTTTGATATACGAAAATAAAATTCATTCTTGGGATATAGTAAATCAAGCGCCTTTCACATCTTGCAGAAGTTGATTTGGTGAAACAGTAGATAGCTAATTGTTGAGCAAGCATAGATTACACGTTTTCTATTGGTCATAAATCAGAAGAACAAGCAAGTGAAGAACTCCAATCTTATGAGTTAAAAACTCTTTATCAATACGTGCACACATACGGTTGCGTATTATCCTGTTGGGGTATATCTTATGAGAAGCTCTGAAGGTATGAAAGGATCACTGGCTAACGCAATTCAGAGATACAGTGCTTGCTGTGAAATGTAATACCATTACTTTCGGATATATTAAACACGTGAAGATAGAGATACTTACAGCAATATTATAAGAATGTGGTAAGGAAATACAATACTTCCCTAAAGCATGATACTGTTTGTAGGAACTGTGTGACAATGCATAACGAAGCAGTTACATAAATCAATCTGATGTGTTGTTGAAAGCTGAAATGATTCATCATTAAGTACAATATTATTATGATCTGTTGTCCATGTCCATTATTCATTACATCATTGGTGGCAAATACGTCTGTAATTACGAGTCAAGTGCAATAGAAGCAATGGAGAAACGTTGCGGATAACTAATTCTTTATGAACTATGATTGGTATGATTGGTATGATTGTATGATTGGTATAAGAGTAAATAGAAAGAAGCGTTACAGACTGCATCTCTTGTACAATGGTTCCTTATGTGTAGTAAAGTAACAAAAATGGGGTGATCAGTTCTGTTGGTGCACCATTTGCACTGTCTTCTAGCAATTACAGATCTTTACCAATTTTTACTTGGTTTTATCCAAAAATATAGCCATATTTTTTGGCAGATAGTTTTTAATTCTTCTTGGGTTAAACATAGAAACTTGCTCGAAGTCTTCTCGGAGTTGCAGTTAAGCAAACGATAAGAAAAACATTTCAAGAGAAAACAGTAACCATACATCAAATTTTCCATCTCTTTAAATTTAGATAGCCTTTTTATTCTACTTAGATTACATTTAACCATTCAGAGTATATGAGTTGTAAACAATGATTTACATATCTCAACACCATGATTTCATAATGTAAATTTCACATCATGATTTGCATACTTATTTTAGAAATTTGTATTTTAGGAGACTAGGAATGTAGAATATATATATATACATTCAAGTTTTATAATTACAGGAACAATTTCGTTGTTTGAAAAACAAACAGAATATCTGTAGCACGTCTCATCGGTCCGTTCGAAAATCTTTTACCATATTTGGTAATGTACATTTTGGAATTCCACAACAGGGGTAGTGTAACTCATACATTTGACCATTTGACATTTGTTAAAAAGCTCTATATATACAATAAAATTGTACAGGATATAGAAAACGAATATATATATATATATATATATATATATATATATATATATATATATATATATATATAAAAATTTCGTGTCACGATGTATGTTCCCGATAAACTCCGAAACTACTAAACGGATTTTGATAAAATTTTGTAATCATTTATAATATAGTCCAACTTAAAAGATAGAATAGTTTTTATCTCTTAATTATTATTTTCAATATTTATTATACGACATTAATGTTTATTTATTGTTTAGTTCTGTAAGTTCCTAATAGATGGTGGTTTAGCATCTAAGTTGCACAGGTATTCGGCAGATGGCGACGTGTTTATTTTTCTAGATTATACATCTTCGAGAAAATTAACGTGCGCGCGCAATCGCGTGGTTAAATATAGAATTTACAAATATTTTTATTATTATATTTTCATGATGTACATATACTTTCATATATATTTTCATGATACATATATTTTCATGATGTATAATCATACTATAACAATTTTTTGTGAATCACTTTCATAATTATACTTTGTATTGTGTTATTATTGTGCGTGTTCAGTTTGAATATTTTTAATATTATAAATAGTAAAATAAAGTTTTATTTATTGCTGTTTTTCTCTACTAATTTTCATACCACCTCCAAAACATGTAAGTATTTCTTGACAGCCTTTTATTTTTTTTATTTTTATTTTATAATTTGATAATTATTAATTTATTCAGTAGAACATTTTGATCTAATTTATTTATTCAAATGATAAATTCTTTTAATTTTTTTTATTTCAGTATAATACCGCGGAAAAATTTTTTAGTTTTAATAATTAAAAATTGAAAAAATAATAGTTCGATGTCAATGTTATCTACCTCATTTATAACAATTTATTTTTAGATGTTTTTAATTTATATAGTATATTTTATAAGTAAGTCACTGATTACTAACTATAATTTAATATAAGATGAATAAAATGTAAATTCAGAAAGTATATGTTGATTTGTGCTTAATTTCAAAATTTCGATACTTTACCTATTACTTTTAAATTTTTGAGAAACGTTTTATTTTTAATCTCATATGAATGAACCTATTTTAAATTTTTTTAGAAAATATGAATTTGATTGTACCCAAGAATTAGTAAAAAATTGATTCAATGTATTATAAAAACTCAGCCACTGCAACGCGTGGCTGGGTCAGCTTGTATATATATATATATAGATATATATATATATATATATATATATATATATATATATATATATATATATATATATATATATATATATATATATATATATATATATATATATATATATATATATATATATATATATATATATATATATATATATATATATATATATATATATATATATATATATATATATACAGAGGGTATTAACAAATTTTTAGATCGATTTCGATAAAGAATTTAAAAAAGTTAATGTTTTAGAATAAAGATTTTTGGCAACAGATTATTATTTAAAATGAGAAATATCGTCTGCTACTTTTAAATTTATTCTTTGTTCAAAATTTTGCATGTAAACAAGCTGTGGATTGAAGGATATGTTTTTGCACTTTCTGAAGAAAAATATTCTTATTCCAGAATTCAAAAACATTTTGAAATGTATAATATTAAAATTTTTAAGTCCAAAATAATCAACATTATTAATCAGATAGGTAAAACCCATCAATCATTATTTCTACATGGAAAGAAGATTCCAGGCGAATATTCGAAAAAGGTACGTACTGTTTCAAATGTTTGTAAAGTTAAAACGCTCGTAACAAGAGAAAATCCGCCAACACCGAAATCAATTGCAAAGTCTTTAGTTACATCTGCAGCAATAATCAGTAAAACAAATAAACCAAGATTTACAAATTAAAAAGCTAAAAAACATAATGATCTCCTGCTTTTGCCGAGACATGTGGCACAACGCAAAATATTTTGTAGAATCTTGAATGAAAACAATTTAGCAGGAGATAAATGGAAATACTTTGTTACCCTTGACGAAACATGCGTTTACGTAAATGACTGCAACAAAAAAGGTCTTTTTATTACAGAAAACAAAAGAAAAAATTGTACAAACCTGGTTCCGTCAATGTAAAGAAAGTTTCAGTATAAGATTTCTGATTTCTTTTACAGTGGGAAATTAAAAATAAAAAGAGTGGAAAAAATGTTAAAATCAACTCCTCATATTATCAGAAGAAGGTTTTACTTCCAATATTTACAGAAAAAATTCTACTTCTTTATCCCAATGACTTTCAAAGGGTGAAACTTTATCAAGACAAAGCTACAATACATACTTCGAAAACTAACACTAAATATTTTTCAAAATATTCATGAAAAGTCCCCTGAATTTTCACCTATGGACCATTACGCCTTTAATCTGTTAAAAAGAGCTATTTCTAACCGCAAACCCACCATGATAGATGGACCCTGGAAAGTAGTAGAAGAGGAATGGGAAACAATATCCCTGGAAATTTTAGGAAAAGCTCTTCTATCAAGGAAGTCACGATGCAGAATTATAGTCCAGTAAAAAGGCTTTGAGATCGATCATTTAAAAAGAATTGTCTGTATATTTTGAACATTAATTAAATGGCCCCGAAATCGATCTAAAAATGTGTTATACCTTCTGTACATATATATATATATATATATATATACAGGGTGATCCAAAAGTCAGGACGAACTTTAAAAATGAATAATTCGAAAACGAATTTGGTCTTCAATAAGATGAAAGAAAAGCACGATTGGCTTCACATTGTGCTTTGGACAGATGAAGCACATTTCACCCTCTGGCGCTGTTAACACCCACAATTGTCGAGTATGGTCCACAGAAAATCCACATGTATTTGTTGAGGTACCCTTGCAACAGCCTTAAGTGACAGTCTGGTGTGGCTTCCCTGCTGATTTCATAATTGGTCCATTTTTTTCAAGGAAGTCACACAGACAGGTTTCCAAACACTTTCTGTCACCGGTAAGCGATATCTAGCACTGTTACAGAACAGCATTATTACTGCACTTCAAGCTCGACAGGCACTCCAAACAGTCACCTTTATGCAAGATGGAGCACCACCTCATATTGCTCTTCCTATGCAACGCCTGCAACGCTCAACATTTGGGGAGGATCGTATTATCAGTCGCTACTTTAATCACGCATGGCCTCCAAGATCTCCCAATATCACTCCCTGTGACTTTTGACTGTGGGGCTTCTTGAAGTCAAAAGTGTACAGCGATTAACCGGCATCACTAGCGGCACTGAAAGATGCCATCCGCCAAAATGTGTCTGCCATAACGCAAGAAATGCTACTAAATGCTATGAATGGTGTGGTGACTCGTCTCACAGCTTTACTTCTGAATGATGGACATCACATTGAACATTTACTGTAGTAAGTACTAATTAACTGTAATTAATCTGACTTCATTAATCATTGTTTTATTTGTAAATCATCTTTTGTTGCAATAAAACACTATAGCGCCATCTGTTGGTCACCAACAGAACTATTTTTTTTCATTGCCACACAAAACGCTGTTTCTTTTCCATCCGTTTGGTGCAAACCGCATCTTTGTATCGTGATTCGTTTTCGAATTATTGATTTTTAAATTTAGTCCTGACTTTTGGATCACCCAGTATATATATATATATATATATATCTATATATATATATATATATATATATAAATAAATAAATATATATATATATATATATATATATATATATATATATATATATATATATATATATATATATATATATATATATATATATATATATATATATATATATATATATATAAACTTTTAAAAATCGATATAATTTATTTTCAGATTGATTTATTTCACGACTTATTTCAAAATCAATTGTTCTAAATTGTTATTTTTGTTTTTTTCATTGGTGAATAAGCGAAGGAAATAATTTGTATTAGAGTGGCTTATATTTTATTAAAAGAAAAATTTATGAATAGGGTGTATTTTCAATTTAAAAAATCTATCATTCTTTCTATAGTTTTAAACTTATATATTTTCTTCTATAACTCTTGTTCTAAAATGTTTCACATCGAAATTTGTTCACTAGTCATTAAAGGAAGAAACATATAACAGAAAATTGATTTCTCTCAAGCCTCTTTACATACATTTTCTGTGAATACGCTTTTCATGATACAATGATATAAATAAAAATCGGGAATATTGTAATAAAATATTTAAAAATTTGAAATTATAAACTTAAAAGAAGCATTTGGGAGTCGTAATTTCCATCTTTTGTGAAAAGTCAATTGATTTCTAAATGGCAAATGTAATTTTATTCTTATAAAAATATTTTCAATTAACATGTGAATCAAAAATTAAGCTCTTTCCTAACAACTTCACAAAAGAACTCTTACAATATGGCATAATTACTTTAATCCAGTTTAAGTAATTAAAAATTGGAATCCTTCATTCTCTTAACAGTAAAAAAAAGCTTTTACTTTCGATATTTGAATATGTATTTTATTTAAAAGCATTAAGTGCAATACATAATTTATAAAGGTGAGTAAAGTTAAATAGAAAGCTTCTATATTACCTTTCAGAATATGATTCTTTTAAGGATAACAAAAGAGAATCTATCCTTCAAATAGATAGATAAAAGTCATTACTACTACGGTTTTGATTTCAATGGATGTTGAAAACGTGGGCTTTCTTGCTTGGTTGTGGGCGTGTAATGCAAAAATAGCATTAGCCATTAAGATATCTTTTAGTAGAAAATACATCAAACATTATGTTTAAGGCTTTTATGTGAAAGAAGATAAATTTTCCATCTATTATATATGTAAACGACCATCAAATCTAGAATTCCACACATTAAAAAAATATTTAATCGAAGAAAGTTATTGCACAGTGTTTTTAAAAATTCAGTAAAAAATTTTGTGTCAGAGATAATATTTCTTAAAACCAAGCATAAAAAATGTTTTTTAATTTATTGATGATTGGAGTTAAATGCATATGGATAAAAACTTTAAATTAAATTTGCAAAGTGTCTTTCTCTAGCTGTCTAATTTAATAACAATATATTTATATTCTTCAATAATATCTCCTCTTATGTTATTCATTCTTATAGAACAGGCTTTTTAAATGAGGCTGAGATAGTCTCTTGGGAAAAGTTCAAGTTTTTGTGCCCCGAGAATAATATGCTCGATACCCAACACAGAAACTAATAGACATAATGAGATAAAATATGTAGATTATTCTTTAATAATTTATTATGTACTTTTGTAATATAGTGTAAAGACAAATATGCCGATGTATTGAACACGTTATTAATTTTAATTTTAATTTACCAAATATTTGAATGAATTAAATGGTTTCTAAAATGGGATTAATTAAATAAGTAACAGTAAATTTATTAAAACAATGTTATTAAATCTTCAAATAATATTCAAGGTATATACAGATATTAAAATACATTGAAATATTTGTTGTGCTTATAAATTATAAGCGGATATAATAAAAAGTGTGTGTTTTTGTAATAAAATCATATCAATTATGTAAGCTTTATTTTCGTTTCTTTTAAAGTGAAATACATGCAAATTATAAGTTATATTCTTTCGTTTATATTTTTTAATTACTTATGCTTGTAATTTTTAAAATAATTATAATTTACATAACGAAAATAACATAATAGAGGAATTTAACTTTTTACTAATAAAAGACAAAATCTGTAAAGTATATTTACTGGTTTTGATCAAGTTCGATGAGAACATTTTAGAGAATGGGTATCCAATAAACAGCACATGTGCATTTAATATTTATTTGCGTTAAAAGTCAATGAAGATTATTTTAATGAGGAAAAACAGATTTATATAAAGGAATCCTTGTTAAAAGGTAACCATATTAAAAGTCATGCTTTCGATTATACTAGGAATAATTACTTTTTAGATATTAAATAAATATTATAAGGAATTGAAGAGATGTGTGCAATTTTAGTTGTTATTATATTCACGTGTTTATTATTGCTTCTCTGATTATTCTAAGTTTTCTCATGGCGATTATATATTATGATAAATAATTATCCTGACATACCACGGTCATAGCGTAATTTGCTGCCAAAAATTAGCTTTATCACAAATTTTCCCACTGAAGCTTAAAAGGATAAAAATTTTACATTAAAAATTGAATATCAATTTTGTTTTAGATTTCCTCAATAAATATTTTAATAAAGAATTCAATCAATATCATAACAAGAATAACTTTAATCCGCATAAAATGCTGATGATAAAGCTAAATGTTTTCACTCCATTAGATAAAATAAAAATTGACTTTAATGGAATAAATATTATTTGCTGATTCTGATCCGTATATATAATTATAAAATGCAATAAAGATTTTTTTGCGGTTTTTGCAGAAAATCAAAAAGATAAATAATTAAGAATATGAATTATGTCAATATCACATTCTTAAAATTCCCTATGCAAAACTGACAAAAAACTTTTTATTTTATAATTTACAAAAATTATGTGTATGTTAAACATGAATATTTTATTTCATATTTTATTCCACACACTTCACCCTTTTTCTCTGTACTTAAAATAAAGAAAATAGTTAGGCACTTATTTCTAGATTAATAAAAATATTGCATAATTGTCAGAAAGGCAAATACCCCTTTTCTTAATTATTGTTTTCCAGTTATAGCTGTTTCGAGTCATAAAACTGATGCGTGATTATTACATGTTGTAAGATAAAAGACTACCTGAACTCAATAAAATTCGCATTGGTTACAAAATTAGCGAACGTGATAAGAATCTGCAAGCATAAAAGGAGAGAAAAATCGATTCCTTTAAGAAGTTTATAGCGGTATTTTAAGGGTGACAGCTTGGAATTAGATTATGTGCTCTTTCATGACTAGGGTAAATTACATACATTAATTTTAAAATATTCTGTAATAATATTCTCTATCACAGTTATTTCAAAAAGATAATCTAAGATAATTTATTGATATTAATAATGAACGTTTCGCGTAATTCTACATCTTTATGGCTTTATTCCCATTATGTAAAAAATAAAATATAATTCGAAATGTATTTGCTATCATAAACAATGTATTTATTTTATTTTTTTCGTAGTCATGAATGTACACGAAATCAGATATTAATTCATAAAACCTCGCAAATGAGAAAAAATCAAATTCCTAAAAAATAAGTGAAAAATATGTTTTGTAATAATGTATAAATTTAGTTAATTTTATATAAGTTTGTGTGTGTGTGTGTGACAGAAATAAAATATTATTAAATTGAAAGTCAAGAAAAAACAAATGCGCTAGTCAATGTAAGCATCGAAGAAAATGAGACTTGCTTATATCAATCTACAAATTACTGATTAAACTCCTTTTAATCTTAATTAATTTGAAGTAAGAATCCAAAATAACCTTGAACAAGTATTCTGAAAATTATTCAAGTTAATATAGATACGGAAAATTAAAAAGTAATGAATAGGTCAAAATAATTTTCTATATTGAGATTCCACATACAGAATCGATATTAATGCAAGGAATTCGTAATAAATTTTATGAGGAGAATTGTATTCATTTAAAAGGAGTAATTTAATTATATATTCGAATTTAATTTAAAACTAATATAAGAATTTAATGAAAGAGCTCACATATTCTGTCTTAGTAAAGTTAAAGGGAATTTCATCCATCTTTTTATATCTGCCTCTTAATTGCACATTAATGAAATCACGAATTCTTCAATAAATAAAAGAAGGATTTTGGTGAATATTTTCGATTTCTCTAATACTTTATTTTCACTTTTCAATACAGTTAAAGTAAATTTAATTAGATATATCACATTTGAAAAATCTAGGAAAAAGAAATATGGTGTTTAGTTATAACTCTTATTTTATCAAAAACTTTTATGAACAAATATATGTAAAATAGTTTGAAATTTTCATACTAAATACAAAATAGAATCATTCGGTAATTCTGTCGAATGTTTGATGTTTTTTTTTTAAAAAAAATACTTATGGTAAAAATAAAATTTATTAAACATATTTATTTACCAAATTATTTACCATTTATTAAACATATTTATTTGTTGAAATATTATTATTAAACATATTTATTTACCATTTATTAATCATATTATTTGCAATAAAATTCCAAAAATAAAAAATCTTCAAAAATTTACAGATTAAATTATAATAATATGAAACTTATAGAAAAAATAAATACATTTAGATATTTATATCGCAAAAATTCTAACATTATTAATATTGCATGAATAATAAATATCTCATATAAAATATTACTATTTTCTTTTTAATTATTTTGAAAAATATTGGTATTTTTCTTTAAAAAAATAGCTAAATTTAATTTCCTGTAAAAATATTTTTTAACAAATCTATCTACTTTGCAAAAATATTTTAACATTTTATATTTTTTATAATATATATATATATATATATATATATATATATATATATATATATATATATATATATAAATGTTATACTGTTTGCTATTGATTGATTAAAATCTATGAAATTATACTTTATTACACAGTACGTGTATTTCTGTAATACTCTATTATTTCATTTCTTTTCTTTCACTTTAATGTCAATACTTATTAAGAAATTTATTCGATAATTACAAGAATTTCTATTATGAATATTCATTAATATAAACTGTTTTAACAATGAATCATGTGTATGATTTTGACTTTAACTGTTAAATGAATATAAAACATATTACAATAAGATTTTGTTTTTGATGAAAGTAAAATATTTAAAATTAATGTATACGTTAGCGCATCATTTTTACCAACATTCATAATTGTTATTAGTTATAGAAGAATATTGTACACTGTTTTGTTATTCAAAAAAATATACATTTCCTTATTTTAATTGTTGAAAATAAATGAAATTTAAAATGATGCAATAGATACAGATTACGAATAAAGGAAAACAATACATTTCATGCATAAGATAGAAGCATTAAATGATACGTACTTGTATATATCGTAAGATTTATATAGCGAGCTTAGTTTTGTAAGTATAAACTTTATGCTTTTATAAATTCTTCTCTATTTTCTTTCTATTTTTTAAGAAAACATTTCAGAAACTTTTCTTTAAAATAGATAATGAATCTTCTTTATTTGCAAAGTTAATTATCTTGCAAATTCCAAATCATTTAGCCTAACAAATATGCTTCCTGGAAGCATGAATATAATTGTATCAAAACGTTATATTTTTTCTGTGATTAGACTCTGTATCTCGCATTATTTTCCATAGATTTGATAATTTTTGTCAATAAGACAATCTATAATATGTAACTGATATAATTTCCAATTTTCCATCGTTTAATTAAACACTACATCAGTAAGGATAACGCTATACTGCTAATAGCAAATGTTTGAAAAAGTAACGTTTCACAGTCATTTTAAAAGAAATGCAAATCACATTTTCTGAAAACAATGTTCAGTTAGTTTTCAGCTCAAACACTTGTTGGTAATTTTAATTTTGAGTTCTTATCAATGCTTTCATATTTAAATTGATTTCTTTTTCATTTTCATTCAATTGAAATTTACCCTTTGATTTTCCTTATAATGATAACTCACGTTTCTGTAATTATGATAAAATCTCAGAATATCGATTCTTATTTAGGCGTAAAAAGAACTGCGTTCTTGATGTGAATTCTATAAAGTACAAAGTGAATGAATTATCTTTCATTTTAAATGTAACTTGAATAACAATAGCTAATTTAAGAGACGATAACTTCAGAGCGTGCTTATAAACATGCATGCATTTACCTAATAAACTTTACAAGTTTTTTTTATTTCCAATAGAATAAAAAACGAATATTTCTTTAGAAGTTTTACTATTTATTACGGTATTCAAAATTTTCATACGATATTTGAAAGGGTATCTTATAAAATCTGCATATTTTTAAAATATTTTTGTGGAGCTAGAAAATTATTCTCTCTTTATATATAAATAGTTATTTATAAATTTGAACATTATAATGTAGCGTTATTTAGTAAGACGAACAACCCGAAATGAAGAAGGATTTTACTCAAATAATAAATGAATTTTAAGAAAAATAAGATAACTTGACAGACATTTATAATAGAAAATACAAATAAACGACAAAAATATCAAAAAGAAAATTTTTCAATTTACTGAAAAGGAATAATAAAAATTTAAAATAAAAACGATTGTAAGTATGGAAGAATGTAGTATGTGCATTACGCAATTTAAATATCATTAAAATCTTTTGTTTTATGCAATTTTTCTAAATAATAAAAAATTATATATATATATATATATATATATATATATATATATATATATATATATATATATATATATATATATATATATATATATATATATATATATATATATATATATATATATATATATATATATATATATAATGTTCTCTATGTATATATTCATTGAAAATATATATTTTCTCTAGTTATTTGAAACAATTCTCAACTGTAACTGCTTATAATATGAAGTTATGATTCTTAATACATCGTTTTTAATAACCTCTTTATCAGTTTATTTTGTACCACGAACAATCAATCAATCGAGTTAATGTTAGGACAACTTTCATTAAAGTAAAAAAAAAAAAGAAAAAAACAGTTTGGTTACAAGGCGGTTTTTTTATAAATAGTATGCCAAAATAAAGAAATGTATGCAAAAATAAATAATAAATAAACGAATATTTTATTTTTTTCGTTACTAAATAATAAAGTCCATAGAGGAAGATAAAAATGCAGCGGATGTAGTATACTTCATTTCTTTATGAAATCCACTTTGCGGTATCTATGCTAAGATGTTTCAAAACGTCTGTGCTCAGAAATTATGTAGATATTCTTTGTGAAAGGTAAAAACACTATGGAAGTCATTGAAGTAGTTTCCTCTACTTATTAAATTTATATTGTAGTATCAAAAAATGTTTTTTTTTTTTTAGCAGTTGTAAAATTATTTTTACAAAGAGGACCGCTATGCTTGAAGGGCGCAACAATACTTGTGTATAAATCCTATTCTGGCCTTCTAATCGTTGATAATTGATGTTCCTTGAGCTTGTAGTGAGATATCATTGATTCATTGAAATTACTAGCCATAAAGTTCCTTCTTCGTGCATTACAATTGTTCCACTACTACTAATTTAATTACTTTTAAGATTCTCAAAATAAAGTTTTACTTTACTTTTCATTATTTTGAGTACTTTTTCATCATTTACATCTGAAGCTGGAGTGAATTTCTTCAGATATGCCATTCCTTAACCAGAGGAATCTGATCTCTACTTGTTGTTCAACTGAGTCACGAATTCTGGGGATGGAAATTCGGTAAAATTATTATTAAGCTATCATATCATTTTCAATGTAGTGTAAGAACGAAATAGGAGAAAAGAAATTGATGTGCGAAATTTTAGAAGATATATTATAAAGCTCCAATACTTTTAACCCAATATGTTCAGTAAAAGACGAAATTAAATCAAGTAATTGGTTTTTCTTATGTAATTAACTGAGCTTTCATGTTTGTTTTATTCTGCAATTTAAAATCAAAATTTTAAATCATACATTTGCGATTTTATAAAAGGTAATTTATTTACTTATTTCAGACGTTTAATAAACTATTTTAAGAAAATTATCTTAATGTTTTTCCTACAAATAAATTAATTGAACCTTTTGTTACTTGTATATAAAATATAAAACAAAACTTTTATAAAATTAAATTATATAAAATAAGAGCTAAAAATAAGCACCCATATTTATTATAACTATCTTTCGTTTATAATAAATAAAGGCATTAATATTATTTCTAATGCATTAAGTGATTCTATTTATTTTCATTGTGATTCCTTTAAATGCATAATGAGCCATTCTCGGAAGCAAAAATAAATTAAAAGTGTGTTAGAATAATGTGTTATTCAAACAAATGATAGAAAAGGGTATTTTAACTTGTAGTTTTACTTATATTTAACATAAAGTATCTTAAAATTCTATTCATACGATAAACAGAAAAACTAAAAATATAAAAATGAAATTTTCTTTACTTTAAGACGTGAAATTCTAGTGTGTTAATTTTTACTCAAAAAAATAGCGAGATAAAATATTTAAAGTATAGATAATTTAAATTGTGAGTTTTTATGTCCCTTAGACAAAATATAACATTGCACTAACTTTTTAATTCCATGATTTATTTTTCACATTAAATAATGTCTTAGTTACTTAAAATTTAAAGAATGAATTTATTAACTTTGCTTAAACTTTAAAGAAGTTCAGAGTTAAACAAATGGCTTATGTACAAACATAATTAGTAGCAGTATATTTATTAAAATCACTAAAATTTCCTTTTATTGTATTATAATAGCAAATATTTCTTAGTGTAAAATACTAATCATATTCTTTAAAATTTCTTAAGATTTTCGAGCTATAAACAATAAAATATATAGTATTATTTGAGGATAGTCTCCAATTTTGTACAGAAAATTCATATTAATCCCTCTGAACCTTAGAAAAATGCTTCTAATTAACATGATGCAGAAAAATATATTTTTTTTAGATTTTGTGTTGAGCCATTATAATTTAAAGTTTAAAACTGCTTGATTATATTAGTTTTTATAAAAGAAAAAAACATGAAAATCAGTGCAAATTTATGTTATATATCTATTTTATATATAACTTTTGAGAAAAATAAACAATATTGTGTAATTTGCTAATTTAATGAAGGATATGAATATTGTTAATAATATTTATCAAAATACAAATAAATGTATTTTAAAAATTTAAGTTTTATTATTTACAGTATTTTACATTTTTATTATATTTTTTATTTTATTACTTACATTATTTAAAAATGTAATTTCATATTTTCTCAAACTTAACTGACAAAAATGCATTATTCATGTATACCAATAACAATTGGTTAAAAATAGATCACATTGCTAAATCTAAAATACATTTATGTAAAAAGTCAAAATTGTATTTTGTGTTTTAGAATTAGTTAAAAAATTAAACCATTTACAAAATTAAATAATGAAATTAAATTCTGAAACAAAATAAAAATTTTCTAAATTATACTTTACACCTTTCTAGACTTTAATTTGTATTCTTACCCACCTTCACTTTTCTTTAAAAAGCTTAAAATATATTATAATAATTCTTTTACTAACTTATATGTGTCGTCACATAGACGAAAACTCATTGTTTTATTTTTTTAAAAATGCTGTTTCAGCATATTTTGGTACACGCATTTAATTTTGTCTCATGGAATGGCAACATGCAACCTTTTAAAGTGTGTTATGTCAAGTGAATAATTTTTCTAGAATGCTCTTAAATAACAAAGATCTCTTTAAAATTTTACTCCAGAAATTTCCGTTTTTCTCATTCATGTGGAAACAACAAATAATTCTAGGAGAAAGTAAAGTAAATAGGCAAATTGTTTTAATATTTGATGCGTTGTATACAATGTCTGTGTGGAAATTTTAATTATACAGTTCGCGTGTTGTTGTCCTTCTTGTATAGATGAAATATGTTGTTAATTTAGTTGTTGGCAACATCCTCGAAATTTACGTCTTCTGTTGAACTGTCCATGCAAATGCAAACCAGTTTGTAATAGTATTTTAATTATTTCTTTCACAAATAAATGGATATTTAATTCTTTATTTGTAGCAATTTGTTTTAATTTAATTAAATTTATTCTCATCAAAATTTCTAATCAATAATTTGAATTTGTTTGAGGATTTAACAAAAATATTTTTAGAATTGTTCCCTTTTATGTATTTAAATTTAAATGCATATTCATTAAAGTTTTTGAAATGTGGTGTAATGGTTTACTTGAATTTTATATAGAAAAACATTCTTTGCATGTGTTACATAATTATCAATAAGCATATATCAAAGTATGTCATGTTATTAATTAATATTATCGATTTGAGTCGTACTAAGTTTTGATGCTTCTACCATATATCTCAAATGTTAATACTTTTCACTAAAATACTTTAAATATTACCAAATGCCAATTATAATTACACACAGTAAAACATTTATTACATAATAAAACATATCATTATTGCCAATTTATACTATTTCTACACAGCAGAAATGTTTCAGAAAAATGACGGATGACATCTATCATTAAGAAAAAAAAATATAAATGCATTTAACAATTTGGTAGAATAATAAGAAAACACTATATTTGACGAGTTTACAATGCTAATATTATGTGATAATGACCTCAAAACATATTAGATGTATTTAATTAAATTTTATGAAATATTCGCAATTTTAAACATACATTTCAATCTAACTCCAATATATTATAAAATTATTAAAAATATTATAAAAATACTTCCTCATGCTTATCAAAATGAAACTAAGTGTTTTTGATTGATCAAATTTTAACATAAAATTTTTTTAATTTTGTTTTATTCCTATACACCAAAAAAATTAAATCAAATTGAATTTCTTAACTTCAAAGTCTCCATTTCAACTTTTTATTTTCAGAATATGGCTTTTGTAATGTTTTTAAAAAGCGTGTGATAATCTTATATACATTATTCAATTCTTTTAAAATGAAGTGTAATTTTCCAGAAAAATAATGGCTCTAGTTCCATCAATTTACCAAAAGTAAGGCATTTTCAAATTAAGCAAGTTATTCATTTATTTCAGTGATAAAGAACTTTTGAAGGATAAGCAAAAAAGATAGTGAAGAACTGAATTACATATTTACAAATTAATTAAATTATTGCATATTATCTAAATTCATGTAGTAGAACGGAAATGTGGGATTTTTTTATCTATATTTCACTAACAAATCAAACTAATCAGTATTTAAATTGTTCTGCCTAAACAGCACAATTTCTCAACAACACAATTTAGCAATTATTTAGCAAAAGCCGTTTCCTGAATATTAATTATTTACCATTAGCTGTAGCTAAGTAATTCAAATTAAGTAATGATAAGTTATTTGTAAAATGTATGGCACATTTATTTATTATATGATGTAATGAAGCTATACAATCCTGATATTATCTTTACACAAAAATATCAAAACAATTTCATAGTTTGAAAATTAAAAATGGTTGATTTTGGTTTAAAATTTGCTTATTTTGTAAATATCATCTGAATGTGTTGTTTGTTGAAGGCAACTTTTTTCTTAGCTTGAATATCACTCCTTTATCATCTGCAATTTTCTTTACTTTATAACCGGAATGTTTTAAAATGCAATATTATGCTTATTTTACCCCTATTTTTAAGCCATTTATGTATCGTTTCAAGTGCAGTAATGTTTTGATTTGCATTTCAGCAAGAAAATTATACAAAAAAGGTGCAGTTATTATAATTCGTGATTGAAAAGAAATCTATGAGACAAGCATATATAAATAACTGAAGAATATATCCAAAATATTTTTCCATCAACAGGATCACGCAGTTAAAATTTTTTTATTAACTGACAGTTTCTTTAAAAATAATAGAAATTGTTCGTGTCAGAGAGGCATCCCTTCAAAATTCCAGAAGATTGAAAAGATTAATTGTTCATGAAGTAAAATGGTGATTAATTGTTCCTAAAGTCTTCAAGAAAAGCACAAAGAGTGATTGCTTACAAATTGCTCATAGCTAAAGCATTATAATGTTTCGGGTTCACCGTGACCAAGCAGGGGAGCTGTGCTCTTTAAAGCAAAATGTCTCGGTTTCAATTCCTTATATTATTGAACATAGAAGATGAATATTGCACTTTTGCATTCATTTATGTCGGGATGAGTGCGTGGAGTTTTACTAGTTCTCTTCGCTGAAGCATCTGAATACGATCCCCAGATAAAAAGTAATTTACGTGGTAATCATTCGAAAGCTTTATTATAAATTTTGGTCACTAAGGTATCCACTGAATGATGTCAAAACCACTGCACGGATAATAGCTTTTGCGATTAATATGTTGAGAAAAAGAGTTTCTAATAATGTCATATTTTTTTAAGGAAATAGTTTCTATCTTTCAGCTGCAATAAATTACTACTATGTGCTTGTATTAGGGTATTAAATCTTTAACTCCAGATAATGAAAAATGGACTATTAAAGTTGACAAAGTTACTAATTTAAATACTTTATTCATTCAAATGATAAAATTTGACTACGCAAAAGGATACATTTGCAACACTTGAAACGTGTCTAATCAGGATATATACATACAAGTATAATTAAAAAGCTTTTTGTTTATTTATTCTTACCAATGTAATGGATGGGGTATGCCTGAAAGAGAAAATTTGCTTATTAACACAATTAATGACAAAGTTGCCAATTTAATGTATTAATAGGTTATTTTCTTAAATAGAATATTTTTTATGTAAAACTTAATGATTCCAATTAAAGATTTAGAATTTAACAGTTAACTAGTTAGCATTAAAATGCAATTTGGAAATTAGGATGACGACTTATATAACATCTATAGTTCTAAAAATTGATATGTGATATAAGAAATATGGGTGCCGACTAGAAGATAAAGTGACTTTTAGGTGTCTAATGGTAAAATGTTTAGTTATTGCTCCCATTTCAAGCACTAAATGTGATTAAGAAGAAAAATAAGTTAGAAATTAGTAGAATATCAGTGAATCAATTTCAAAAGTCACTTTGCTCAAAAATTACGAGGAGATGAAAGCTCACAACTACTTACATTCGTAAATTAATAATATTCAACACATTTATTTCTCAAAATGCACAGAAAGTTCTATTTAATTGTCATTAGATGCATTCAATCCTTATAATCAATCCGCTTCCTTAACCAAAGGACTGTGAGGTTAACTTTACACTAAAAGTGAATATAACTCTTTTTTTCTGACCAGTCACCTGACGTAAAAATGTTATAACACAATTAATATCTACTGCACTTGATCTATTCTTTCCATTTCCTACGCAATGTTTCTGTTTTTACTAAATAACTATTGCTCTAAAAATTGTTTTTCAGTTTTTCCATGCATCTCACTTCGTTTTCGATTATAGACTCTAATTTTCAAATTATTATCCTCTTCAATACAAAATAATTAATACTTTAAATATCCTTAACTTAAAATAGTGATAGATCACGCTTTATAAATTGATGCTATATTGTTTTAAGTATATTATTATTGCCTATAATTTTGTTTTTAGTACTGCAAGTGTAATTTTAAGTCTTAACTTAAACTTAAGTTTGAAATTTAAATCTATTGTTCTATTTAGAATTATATAAATCAAACATTTCTCCTAATGAATTATGTTTAAATTATAGTTGATACATATTTTATCACCGTTCGGTTGTGTTTGTTTACAGTCTATGAAAAAATGTCTTAAAAATCACAAGACTTTTATTTGTGCAAAATCAACAAGATGCAGGAAAGTCCAGCTGTAGAAATTACAGTTACACAACTCCGATTCAGATAATATAACAGGAAACAACTTCCAAATACTAAAGTCTCTAAGACCTCAGACAGATTCTATGCACTAGACTAGCTTTCAAAACTAATCGGTTTCACTCACTCATCTTCCTCACTAACTCTTCTATGCTGTGTGGCGGTATTTATACCGGACTTGGCGTGAAATTCTATGAGTTTCGCTAAGTTTCTGACAAGCGGATAAGGGCGGCGAAAATTTCTCCCAGAGCTAGTCCTTGACTGCTGTTGAATTTACATCTGTTACTGCCATCTTTCTAAATTTTCGCGCATGCGCATTGAAATTTGCTCTTAATTATTAGCCATTTGTTTCATTTCACTTGCAGATTCTCAGTGAAACGTGTGAGCTTTGATCATATTTGCAACTTTATATTGCTATTCTCTTTTCATTTATACATTTATAGATATAGGAAGTGATTCTTATAAATTATATTTCTCTGAATGTGTTAAATCATATATATTATTTATAAAAATTAATATTCATTTCACTTGCAGATTGTCAGTGAAACGTGTGAGCTTTTATCATACTCGCGACTTTATATTGCTATTCTCTTTTCATTTATAGATATAGGAAGTGATTCTTATAAATTATATTTCTCTGAATGTGTTAAATCATATATATTATTTATAATTATAAAAACTCTTGGGTGGCGTGGAAGACTTGCAAATATAATTTATTTATAAATATTATTTTACATTTTATAGCTGTATGTTTTGTGCTAAACAAGTAAGTGTTACTTAAGATATGTCTTCAGTTTCTTCATTCAAATTAAAAGTTCTGTTTCTTTATTTTATTTAACCAAACTGAAACGTCAACTACTATTAGTGAATAAATTGATTAAAACAATTACACAGCTATAGGACTTCAAACTGCTAACAAAAACATTTAATAAATTTATATTTCACCCACTATGGCTTTAATGTAACATTAAGAATTGTACCTTACATTTCATATTTGACAAACAATCATCAAATTAAAAACATGATTTATCTGAAAATTGCAGGCATTTAAATTTATTAATACTGTAAAATTTGTATTGGAAAAATCATTAGTAGTGAATTAAATATCGAAAATATAAGAGGATAAAATTAGAGAAGTAAGCAGCATTTTTATATTAATAAAATAAAATGAAACGTAAATCGCGAGTTTTTTAATAAAAGCGTGAAATATTTTGAAACTATAAAGTATTATAAAACTTCACATACATAAATGAAACTATTGTTTATTTACAAATTTTAGCGTTAAATTTCCAGTTACAATCGCAAATCAAACTACATTCTTATGATCTACATTCTTAATAAGGACAATCGCTTGACATTAAATTAACCATCAAAAATTTTTAAATTTCATTTTAATTCTATTATAAATTATTCAATTGTAACTGGAATTTTTATTAGAATTATTTAATGGTATTAATCAACATCTGTAAAATCTTAACTGTAACTGTTGATTTGAATGTAAACAAACATTTGCAGAATTGCTTACATAATGAGGTTTTAATTTTATGGTACGATAATTTCGAATAATACAGTGCTCACTTGGAAATAATAATTCTAAATTCAAATTATCCTGCCTAATTTCAGTTATGGTAACTGTTTCGTACTTTTGTAATTGGTATTGAAATTTATTCTCCGCTTAACTACATAACTAATAAAATTTGTGTAATTAATAATTGATTTACAATATTATATGTTTATAAAGATACATTAGTTCATGTGTATTGTTGACTTGTATTCAATAATTTCATGATAATTAAGTTTTGTATTTAGATATGTGTAATCACCATCAATCATCAAGTAAACACCAAACAAAATCAATATGTTCAGTGATTTTAATTGATTCTTTTTATATTTGCTGTTGAATTTCTTTGTATTAAATTCTTTGAATATTATTTTAATAAAAACTGATAAACCACATTGTTGTCATTTATTGCTGGAAATTTTCATGCATTGTTGAAAAGTTTGATGCAAAAGTTTAAGAATCTTTGCTATCTAAATCTATTCGAAATGTCTAAAAATTTTAAAATCACTCATTATTTTATACAATATATGATCCAGTATTATATATAGAATTTTGATTTAAATTAAAAATTTGTCTGTTATAGCTGTCATCATTGAAGGCTTTTTAAATTATCATAAATAATTTTAACTCAAATAAAAATAGTCTCGTTATTGTTCACAATTATTTACTTTTATTTACAGAAATGATTGAAAAATATTGCATGTACATAATTATATGCGTATTTGGTTCAGAACAATCTTGGAACATGAATGTCGATACCTCCGGAAATTTGATTCTTGGAAATCTTTACTAACCGTGTAAAACTAATTGCGTGTTTACTAGGCAACTTTGTTCAAATTTAAATTTGGGGATCCTTTAAAAGATTCTGTTACTCTCTTATAAAATGCTCTTTTATAGAGTAAACAAAATTTGACTTTCGAACAATGAAAAACTTTAAAATTATAATAGTTGAAAACAATAAGACAAACATGTTTTAATATTTCATAAATTTTAAAAACATTTTTAAGTAATAAAATTAGAAAAACGCTACAACTACAAACACTCGTATCAATCCCTTTATATTTATCCAAAATTTCACATACCAGAAATGAATACTTTATTTAGTTCGACAATATTAATTTTGCAATAAAATTAACCTGTTAAAAATACATATTATTTTACCACAAAGACAAATTTTATTTATGTTAGAAACATCTTATTGAAGGTCAAATTATTTAACTTGATATTAGAATTAAGTCATTGCCACTTACTTAGATTTACAAGAAATGCTACTTACTTCCATAACAAAAATATTAAACATAGAATGGTGAGAAAAAAAAATTGGCTCAAGAACAAAACAGTGGACTTGTGGTGAAACACTTCTGCTCGGAAGTTGGCAGCAGCAACTAGAAAAACTTTCTACCTGAACATTGGCAACACCAATCTTCTCCGAACAATACCGCATGGTGAGCAAGAGGGCAGATTCACGTTTTCCCCGACGATGTGAACGGACTAGTTCAGAGTTTGTTTCCCTCTCAGAGAATTTTGTATTTGTAACTCTGTTTAACATTTTCTTTAATTAGCAATAAAATCCAGTTCAATTTTAATATATGGTGTGCGCTGCAATTATTAAAAACTAATAAAAACAGTACCCCATATCTGGTGACCCGGACGTGATCACGCTATTCCTCAAGCCTTACTTGGATTTGGAAGTAACTCCAGCCCCATGAGATTTCATGAGTAAATGTCAGTGCTGATTGGTAATCATTCATAACTTCTAGGATGCAGGTAGGATCTTTCTATAATTTTCTTAAATGTAGCGTTATGTGCTCTTTGGTTTTTCACTGGGGTCGGTGTCTTGGAAAATTGTGCACATATATAATTTAACACAAAGTTTTTTTTTAGTTAAACTATTATTATTACACATTTTTCCCCCATGAGCTACATTCCGTTCACTACTCTACAATTTTAGCGATCCTTTCGCATCGTGCTGGGTTTTTATTATTTAATTTAATGTATTGCATTATATGAATATTCATTGATTCTTTTATAATTCATAGCTAATATTTTTTGTGTTTATTGTATTTTTCATTTATATATCTTGGTATTCGAAACTATACGTACTTCCCTATTATTGATTTGTATACTTTGTAATTTTTTTCTGATAAATTTTGACCATGCCTTTATCTGATGATTTTTCCGTTACTCAAAATCCTCCCTCAGAAGACACACCTTCGCAGGCTGCACACGTTTCGTTAAAAATACCACCTTTCTGGAAAACTAATCCTTCCCTGTGGTTTATTAGGTTGGAATCGCAGTTTTTCCTTGCGAATATAACGTCCGATCTAACAAAATTCAATCATGTTGTCTCCTGCTTAGATCCCGATATACTAAATTCGGTACACGACATTTTAGAGAGACCACCTGCTACCGAGAAATACGATGCCTTAAAAAAACGCCTAGTTTCTGTTCATTCCGAAAGTGAAACATCTAGAATTCGAACCTTATTGCAGGGAATAGAACTCGGTGACCAAAGACCCTCGCAATTACTAAATCCCATGCGTTCATTAGCTGGGGATACCGTGGGTGAAGCGCTTTTACGTTCGTTATGGTTAACGAGGCTGCCATATAACACGCAGACTATTTTAGCCGCTTTCAGCGAGGATGATTTGAATAAAATAGCCGCAGTTGCTGACAAAATAAGCGATCTAGCTATCCCTTCGTATGTAAATTCTATCACCCCTAACACTCATGATGCTGTCACGGCTCGCTTGGAACTCCAAGTAGCGCAGTTAACTCAACGGATTAGCGAATTAAGTACCGCCCTGGAACGCAGTTCCCGTAGCCTGGGCGTAATTTCCGCCGATCATTTCAACGCAGCAGATCTCGCGATAGTTCCCGCTCTCGCACTAACCTCAGTCTTTACAAGGAACGTACGAATGAACTTTGTTTTTACCATGTCAATTTCGGTGATCAAGCGCGAAAGTGCCAAGCTCCATGTTCTTTTCGTCAGTCGGGAAACTAAACCGGCGATCGCTCACTGGCCAATCTAGCGACCGCAAAGTGAATCGTATTCTTCTGGCCGACCCGTCTTCAAAATTAAATTTCCTAATTGACACAGGAGCAGACATATCTGTTTTGCCTAAAAAATATGCTCCAAAAACCACACCCTCTGAAAATTTAGCCTTATATGCAGCAAATGGCACTAAAATTTCTACTTTTGGCAATAAACGCCTCATTATTGATTTAATCTCCGCCGAAAATTTTCGTGGTTATTCGTCATTGCTGACGTAAACCAACCAATTATAGGCGTTGATTTTCTTAAACATTTTGAATTACTTGTCGATGTCAAAAATAACCGTCTGATCGACTCTCGGACGTCTCTCTCATCAAACGGCATATCTTTCAATAATTTTTCTCTGGATTCCAAGATATCCGTACTTATCGGCGATTCCAAATTTGAAAAACTACTCGCTGAGTATCCTGAGCTTACAAACCCTTCTTTAGTAACAAATGACCTTAAAACATATGAAATTTTTCATCACATTGAAACTAAGGGACCCACTGTATTTTCCAGACCCCGCCGTTTGGCCCCAGAATTACTCAAAGCAGCGCGTTTAGAGTTCGAATACCTAATGTCTCAGGGAATTATTCGACCGTCCAAAAGCTCTTGGGCCAGTCCCCTCCACATTGTCCGCAAATCTAACGGTGATTGGCGTCCTTGTGGCGACTACCGTCGCTTGAACGCTGTGACAACTCCTGTCAGGTATCCTGTACCCCATATTCAGGATTGTACACAGGTTTTTTTCGGCAAAAATATTTTTTCTACCCTCGACCTGGCAAGAGCGTATCATCAGATTCCCGTCAATCCTGAGGACGTACCGAAAACTGCTGTAACCACCCCATTTGGTTTGTTCGAAAACTTGAAAATGCCATTTGGACTTCGTAACGCCGGTCAAACTTTCCAAAGATTCATACATCAAGTGCTTCACGGATTGGATTTTTGCGTCCCCTACTTCGATGATCTCCTGATAGCATCGACTACCGAAGACGAACATATTAAACACCTTCGCATCATTTTTGATAGTCTCTGCGAATATGGACTAAAATTGAACCCCTCTAAATGTGTTCTTGGAAAAAATCAGTCTAATTTCTTGGTTGCTTAATAACACCCACTGGTGTAAGCCCTCTTCCCGAAAAGTCAGCAGTAATTTCTAATTTTCCTAAGCCTAAACACTGTCTGAACTTAAAAGATTTTTAGCTATGCTAAACTTTTATCGTCGTTTCTTGCCTATGGCCGCAGCTACTCAAGCCCCACTTCATTCACTTCTAAACAACTCTAAAAAGAATGACAAACGCCCTGTTCTTTGGACAGAGGAAACAAATGCCACGTTTGAAAAATGCAAAAGCGATTTAATGAATTCAGTCACCCTTGGTTTCCATCCCCTGATCAGCAGCTATCATTAATGGTAGATGCTTCCGATATCGCCATAGGAGCAGTATTGCACTCCCAAAGTACCAAAGGTTTACAACCTTTAGCTTTTTACTCCAAGAAACTGACGCCAGCTGAAACCAAATACAGCACATATGATAGAGAATTATTGGCTATCTATTCTGCTGTAAAACATTTTCAGCACAACCTTGAGGGACAAACATTTTCTATATTTACTGATCATCGTCCACTTACATTTTTATTTAAAAAAAATTCAAACTCTGCATCTCCTAGACAAATTCGGCATATGAATTTTATCGCTCAATTTAGCACTGACATTCAGCACGTTTCTGGATCAAATAACCCAGTTGCCGACGCCTTATCGAGAATTTTTGCCATTAATAGTAATAACGCCACCGATTTCGCACGTTTAGCTGAAATCCAGGAAAATGATGCAGAACTCACTCAATTACTATCAACTTCAGGTAGTTCCTTAAAGCTACAGAAGATGGAACTGTCCCCAGGACTTGAATTATTTTGTGATGTAACCAATGATTGAATCCGTCCTTTTGTTCCCTATCCTCTCCGAAAAACTCTGTTTGACTCCCTCCATGGACTTTCCCATCCAGGAGTACGAGCGACTAAAAGACTGATTCTCTCTCGTTTCGTCTGGCCTTCAATTTCAAAAGACTGTGTTGCATGGACTCGCGCATGCATTGATTGCCAGAAGTCAAAAGTTTCCAGACACAACCATAGCCCTTTGCAAGCCTTTTCTGTTCCCTTACAACGCTTTCAGCATGTGCACCTGGACATTGTCGGACCTTTACCCCCGTCGGAAGGATATTCTTATCTTTTAACAATGATGGACAGATTCTCTCGCTGGACGGAAGCAATTCCGATACGGGAGATTTCCGCAGAAACCATCGCCCGAACTTTTGTTAATCATTGGATCGCAAGATTTGGAGTACCTACCACCATAACAACTGATCATGGTCGTCAGTTCCAGTTGAACTTATTCACGAATCTCAACAAAATCCTTGGCATTCACCGAATTCACACAACTCCATACAACCCTGCCGGGAACGGATTGATCGAGAGGTTTCACCGATCATTAAAACAATCGTTAATGTGCCACAATGACGTCCAGTGGACATCAAGCCTGCCCATTACGTTGCTGGGTCTTCGATCAGCCTACAAGGAAGACCTTGGTGGTACCTGTGCTGAGATGCTTTACGGTACAACAATTCGGCTGCCTGCAGATTTCTTTCAGACAACAAGTGTCTCTACTTCCCTGGATCCAGCTTCCTTCTTACAAAAGCTGTGCGAGTCTATGAGAAATGTTGCACCAGTGCCCACTTCAGCTCATATCAACCCCAAGTATTTCGTGCACCCAGATTTGGAATCGTGCACTCATGTGTTTGTGAGGCAGGATGCAGTAAAACCTCCGTTGACTCGTCCATATGATGGTCCTTATCGAGTGCTTAAACGGCTTAATAAAACTTACACTCTCCTCATTAAAGGAAAAGAAGCCGTTATCAATGTCGACCGTCTAAAACCAGCATTTTTGGTGCCTGGGGCCCCTGAATCTTTAGTTCCTGTTCCCATTGCTACCCAAGTTCCACCGAACTCTCCGAAAGCGATGCCTGTTCCTGTAATTCAAGACTCTGCTGTAAACGAAGAACCCCCTGTGCAAACTACGCGATCCGGCAGAAGAGTTCGTTTCAACCCACGATATCTCTTACTCCTTGTGCCTTAGGCACTTTGGGGGGGAGTAATGTGGTGAAACACTTCTGCTAGGAAGTTGGCAGCAGCAACTAGAAAAACTTTCTACCTGAACATTGGCAACACCAATCTTCTCCGAACAATACCGCATGGTGAGCAAGAGGGCAGATTCACGTTTTCCCCGACGATGTGAACGGACTAGTTCAGAGTTTGTTTCCCTCTCAGAGAATTTTGTATTTGCAACTCTCTTTAACATTTTCTTTAATTAGCAATAAAATTCAGTTCAATTTTAATATATGGTGTGTGCTGCAATTATTAAAAACTAATAAAAACAGCACCCCATAGACTTATGTCGAATGAAAACAGTTATCAAAATGACCATTATCTCATTGTAGAAGATAGATCACTTCTTAAAATATAAATTTGAAATATTAAGACAACATTGGTTACACATTATAATAAATCACATGCAAAAATACATAATTCTACAAAATAAGATACTTTTAGATAAATTATAAATAAATTATATTTGCAAATTAACAGTTAACACGTTAACTCAAATGTATACCACAGTGTTAATCTAAGTATATCACAATAAATTAACAAAATTCTACTTGAGTATATATAATGCATCGTATCAATTATACGAAAATATTTTACTTCTTGCACTTGCATGATTTCAAGTATACTAATTTTGAACACCCCACAATTTTTGTATTTTTTTTCACATATCAATGCAAAACAATATTATCATATTATGTCAGTAATTGATCATCAAAAAAATTGCATGACACTCCTGAAAAAAGACATATTACATCACAACAAGGATCGACACATAAAGGTAATTAAACATGTGGTTTGAAAAATAAACAGAATATTAATTTTTATAGTTATAAATAAGATTTATAATTTAACACATGCAGTGAAATATAATTTATAAAAATCACTTCCTATATCTATAAATTAAAAGAGAATAGTATTCTCACTGACTATCTGCAAGTGAAATGAAAAAAGTGGCTAATAATTAAGAGCAAATTTCAATGTGCATGCGTGAAAATTTAGAAAGATGGGAGTAACAGATGTAAATTCAACAGCCAACATTCGGGGGACTAGATCTCTCAAGGACTAAGTCTCTCGGAGAAAAGATTCGTTCGCAGAAAAGATTCATTCAGCTTTTCCTAATGCTGTCAAGGACTAGCTCTGTGGGAGAAATTTTCGCCGCCCTTATCCGCTTGTTAAGTTTCTGTAGGGTTCTAGACTATCTCGCTTAATACTGGTCCTACAGCTTCGGTGATGAATTTTTTCAGAAGAATCTGTTTCTCGCCAAGTCGCCAGAAACTATGTATTTGAATTAGAAGGCTCATTTCTTCCCCAAAATCTGAGTATTTTTTATCTGTCTGAGATAGTTTTAAGACAAATACAAATTATGTTTATAAATTTGTAACAATATATGAAAATTGAAATCTTTTATAATAATTTTTAAAAAGGAGATTTGAATATATTTTTTGTACAGCCTGTTATAAACTTTAGGATTTTGAGTTTCTGTCAAAATATAATTCTTATTAAATTAACTCTACTTTCAAAATATGTTTGAAAGCACTGATTTCGCTTTCCTATTTTAAACTATGTTTACCCTTAATAATTCATGAATAATAAAATCAAGCATAAGCTGCGTCTTTTTTTTCTCTTTACAAGATAACAAAATGGATTTGATGAATGTTGAGATAATAAATGCACCTTCATGCAAAACTTATCTGAAATAACTACTTGCTTATAATTTTCGCTCTATCACGAAAGTTATATAATCAGCAATTAATATTTTTGTATGCCTCATGAAACATTTACGTCAGAAATATTTTTGTAGGAAATTATTTTTACAGTACATTTTATGAGAATATGTTTTTCTTAAATTGAGAGTCATTTAACAAATATGTGCATGAAAAATTTAATTTTTCACAATAGAGTTACAGTGTCCAAATCTTGTATTAAAACGACAATGAAATTGTATCTGCTTCGATATAAAGCTTTTTCAAAATTTTTACAATAGATTTTCACGTGAATCTTATATTAATTTTTCTACTTTAATTAACTTTAATATTTAATACTTTTTTAAGGAGTTCTTTTCATTCTTGCTTATAATAATAAAATGCGCTATTGTGCTTTAGAATAATGAAGTTTCTTCTTGAATAATTATGAGAAACATGAAGATATTATTAATCAACTTTTGAACATCTCAAAGATGAAATAATATGTTGTTTTTATTTCTTAATTTTTACATTATTTTTTACTTTTTTCGTATTCGTGTTATTTTTAACAAGATAAAAGAGAATTGCGTTCAAAAATGTTTTCTATTTTTTTCTGATCAATTTATGTGAACGTATATTAGATTTGTGCTCGTAAACAGATTTTCGTTCTTTTGATATAAAACTTTTGTATTAATTTGTCTTACGAATAAAATTCAAATGAAGCTCAACGTTAGAAATCAAAATTTTTCCGAAATGATTTTAAATAATCGAATAATTAAAATCATTCCTTCTAGAAACTGAAATTAGTTACTTATATTTAAGATATAAATTATTTAATTTATACATTTTATGTAAATAAGAAACTATTATAATTTACCATAAAATTTCTTAATGTTAATATTATATCAAAAGCAATTAAAATTCCATGAATTAAATGATTTTTAAGCCATTGGGAAATGTGAAAATATACAAAAGAATTATATTTACTTGAAAGGTTTTTCTAAAAATACTAAAATGTATTTTAAAAGAAATAATAAATAAATAAATATTGAACTAATAATTTTTTTCTTTTATCCCGAATTAACCTGCGTAAATTTTCAGTGCGATGGCAACCATCCCATGCCAGTTGCTGTCTTCACTGCAATGCTTTAAGTTTAACCCCATAAATTTGATAGATGGATGTGATATCAATGCTAATGAATTCCCTAGCTGAATGGCCTCGGTTCATTTAACTAATGTGAATGTTTACTAAGAAAATAGTAAATTAGTTTCACAGAAAAATCCTTATAATATCAAAATATATAAACGAATGTACTATAAAATTCAAGTTTAATGAATTAAAACTAATTAAATTTTAGCGTAAAATCTGTTTAAAAATTGGAAAGTAATACACCTACCATTTAAGCCAAACATGCATTATTCATCAGCAAGGATATTTTTTAAATGTCATTATTCGCATTGATGATGATTGATTTTTTAAATAAGATTGTTTAGTAGGAAGGCAGATGAGGAACAAAAACACACACACATCGATGAACAAATATCTTTGCATAGATGTACATTTATGTTTTATTTTATGACGAAAATATGAAGATAAAAAGTAAATAAGAAAACGCTTCATCAATAATATAGTTTATAGTTTTTTAAATGTTAAAGAATTCAGAGATAACGAAACATTTTTTAAAAATGCAAACTAAAATATATATATAATTATATATATATATATATACATATATATATATATATATATATATATATATATATATATATATATATATATATATATATATATATATATATATATATATATATATATATATATATATATATATATATATATATACATTTATATATATATATATATTTATTTATATATACATTTATATATATATATATATATTTATATATACTTATATATATATATATTTATTTATATATATATATATATATATATATATATATATATATATATATATATATATATATATATATATATATATATATATATATATATATATATGTATGTATGTATGTATGTATGTACGTATATATTCATGAGCACTCACGCAGGATTTTTTTCCATCTTTACCTGGGCAACGGAAAAAATGTATATTTTTTGAAAGTAGGTGCATAACACTTCCAGCAGGATTTATTTGAAGAGTAAAGCTTTGAAGATTGCATCTAGTGTCGAGTTGGGTACTCTTGTAAGTTAAGGGAACATACAAAAATTTAGATCCTGAATCACATTGAATTAAAAATATATTTTACGCAAGTGATCACTCCAAATTTACTTAAAAATAAAGTTAAAGTTAATAAATAGTGTAATTGTAAAGGTATATATGTAATCAATATCTGTGTATGACATTTGCTTTCAGGAAATTCAATCAAATTTACTTTTCGCTGATGGAAGGTACTGAGTAATATATTTACTGAAATACTCATTAATGACAGTTAATATAAATTGAATTTGTCTTCGTATATATTTAAATCCTAAAAACATTGTATAAAACTAGAAAATATTGGAGTACTTTTTATAAATAAAGAGTACTCTCAAAATCAATATTTTTCTCTTTCATAGGGTTTGGTTTGGTTTGGTGTCGTGTCCATTTGAAGTCAATTCAAATCATTCCACATGCCGAAATCATGGCCTTGGCAATGTGTACAATATTATCATTATAGAAATTTCCCTGAAAGGGAAATTCGTTAATAACCTGTAAACTTCTTATGATATGTTCCGGGGTGAGCTCTTCCTCAGAGCAGTTCCTACATGATTTGTAAGATCTGGTGAAGTCTGTATTTGTAATCATTTCACAATAGTATTGAGTTCTAAGTCTGGAAATAGTCCTGTTAATAATCCTGTCTGTATTGATAACCCATAATTGTAGTTATCCTGCCTGATATTCGTGGAGAAAGATTCTAATTTCTATTCGTAGGAAGATCTAGTTATGAGATAATTACACAATGTATGCTGTAAGTTTGCTTAAACGAATGTTCAATTTTTTATTTCCATTAACATTTAGATTGTATTTTATCTTACTTTTTACAATTTTTTTTCCCATATGTGAGAAAAAATGTAATAACAAATATATGAACGACTTTCTTTTATTTTATTAACTTATAATTTGCTTTAGCCGATAACGTTTTAAAGATGTTATCGGTTAAAACAAATTATTAGTATATATATATATATATATATATATATATATATATATATATATATATATATATATATATATATATATATATATATATATATATATATATATATATATATATATATATATATATATATATATATTATTTTATTTTAAATCACAGTTGAGAATAACATATTATTAATCATTTAATAATCTTAAATATAACCATTCGCATGTAATTATAATTATTGTTTCACGTATTTAAATAAAAAAATGAAACTTTAAGTGAAATCAGCATTTTTAAATACATACGTACATATTTCAGAAAATAAATATATGGTTGCTTATTGCAATATATTAATTAAAATAAATTGCACCCCCAAAATTATATCATGCTCACCTTTTTAATCCACCATTAGCTTGATTTTAATTTCTTGATTTTATTAATATTATATACAAAGAAAATGCCAGCGAGATTAAAAATATAATTAAATCTAAAGAAATAAATAATTTCTTAAAGTTCTGATAAAATAATTTTTCAATTCTTATTTAAATTCCGTAATGAATCTTACAGAGAATTTTCTGACGCAATAGGCATATATAATTTAAGAGCTGAGACCAGAAGTGCGATTAATGTTTGCATAGATTGTATTTATTATGAAGTTTTTAAGCTTGTTGATTTATTTCCAGTCATAAGACTTGTTGCACCTGTCTTTGGAATATCGCTTTGCCTTACAGCTGGAATTACTAATATTTCTTTTGATGTCTTATTTAATTTTAAACTAACATCAAAATATTTGACGAGTAAATTAGTTTTTAATTAGCATATTCTCAATGATTGCATCTGATAATTCAAGAGATAAAAGTAAAAACATTTTTTGTGTTCTTTTTTCGTTAAGATAAACGTGAAATAACTTTGCAAATACCAGCATAGCAATACTTAAATTTCTTTTTGCTTAGATGCAGCACGCTTATCACCTTAAATTAACTCGTAATATCAAGAGATATTGTCGTAATAACTAATTTCTTGAAATTATGAGTAATTTTTTCAGAACACACAAAAATTTAAGCTGATAAAAATAAATATCCAAAATACATTCAATAATAGTTTAAAAAATTATTTAAATTATTAAAAGTGTCTAAATATTATTATTAATTTATTTAGAGTGAATTGATTTTGTAATATTCATTTATATTAGTTATTTATAACTGCTATCTTTAACATGTACTCTTAATCCGCAAACTCAGTATTTACCATCATTACTGAGAATTCAATAAATGATGAATATGGATTTTAGATTTCAGGTTTGAGAATGTCTAATGTGGTTTTAATTGTTATATATTCAAAGTATCAGCGATTTTATGCAGTGAGAGCAGCTTCATTAGGAGCTTGATGGAACAGAACGGGGATTATTAGATTTTAATCTACATTCTGGAAACATCGAACAGACATTTAAATGCCTCGTATCATTATAATTTGTTAGGTCATTAATTCATGATGGAAATTCTAAAATAGGAAAGAATTCATTAAGAGATCATTTCGTACAACAAATCTTACAATAAAAGTTAATAGAAATTAAAATTATACTAAAACTATAAAAGTTAAAGCAGAGAGAATTGCTTACAATATTTATCGTAAAATCAAGTGTTTATCAATTTATATTGTCCATGTTTAGGCTGATGATACCCTGAATATACACGGAAAAATATCTCATGCATATTTAATTTTGCATGAACAGAAACTATTAAATGAACAGTTGGCAATTAACTATTTACAATTAAAATAAGCTAATGAAATATATTTACAATAATTATTATTATATTATTATTTAAAATTTGGACTTAATTGAACTCAAATTTCAATAATTTTGTTTTTTTAATCCTTATATTATATTTTTGAAAATCCCACAATTTTGTATTATCAACATATTTTGTGTTGTTCATATTATTAAATTTTAATTTATGCTTTCATTAAATTTATTATTTTAATTACATTACTATTAATGTTTTATATATTATGATTATGCTCACAAATAGATTATTATATATAATGAATTCTTTTAAGTTTTAAAACATGTGAACACTCAAAAGTTCAATTATATTGAAAAAGAGAGGTAAACTGAATTTCATTTTATGTAGGTAAAGACCAAAATCTATATTGATAAACTTACTATTTTTTTAATAATTATTTATATTTTGTTTCTTCATATTTACTGAATCTCGTATCTTCATTAACTATATGAAGTTCAGTACTTAAATGTCTCCACCATTTATGCTTACTATTTTTTTCAGTATTCCTGTCTTATTTTTTCATCTTTGAGTAATTTTATATTTGTGTTAACTGTATGGAGTTCAGTAATTAAATGTTTGTGAACACATAATTTTTCTTGAACAATAATTTTTCTGTTTAATCATCTTTTTTCCCGTTGTAAATTTCCTATATTTCTATGGAATTGGAGACATAAAATTCCTAAAAGAATCCTTTCTTCTCCACTTTTTCATTTTTGCCTGCTCATCTTTAAACAAACAGTAAATTTCTGTTGTTTAAATCATAAAAAAATAAAATGTATATATATATATATATATATATATATATATATATATATATATATATATATATATATATATATATATATATATATATATATATATATATATATATATATATATAGTCAATAGTTTATTGACACCATAATAAAGTACAATTTTCTAAATAATTCAACAACTAATATATTTCTATTATACATTGAAATTTAAAAATATACATAAAATAAAATGAGGAAATTATGAGGTAAGAAAAGAGTCTACGGTAATTTGCATTTGAAGACAGAATTATTTCTATTCATTGATGAAAATTTGTCGAAAGCTCCATACATACAAAATATACTTCAACATTCTTGATAATTAATGTTTTCTAATGATAATGTGTATTAAATATGTTATGATTTATAGACTTCAGATAAAAAATAATTGAAAAGAAATTTCTTACTCGTTTCAATTTATATATTATCAGCAATACGGATATAAAAAATATAAAGTGGTATCTTACATTTCCTTCAAGTGATGTTTGTGAAGATTGCAGGCCATGTCTGAGGTTCTTCAGAATTGTCCCTGTTTCCAAAGATGGCTCATCGTTTCCACCCATTTATAGATTGAAAGGTGAAAATTTCTTTTGGCTGATTATTATAGAAAAAATCTGTGTTATAAATGGCATTTCCGGAGTGTTCTCTTTTCACAAATTTATTCATTCAAGTCGAAGAATAAATTTTAAAAATATATATAAAATAGATTATCATATAAATTTATTTATTCAAATAAAAGATAAAAATAAATTTCAAAAATTAAAATAAAATGCATTTTTATCTATTAAAAAATTCTCATTATTTCTAAATTTGATAAATCAAATAAGTTTTTTTTTTTTCTAAATAAAAAAAATTCTTACAACGTATTCAAAGATTTGTTCAAAGACTCTCACAATATATTTAAAGACTTCTTTTTTTGTCTGTGAATAAAACCTAATTTTATGTTTTATTCTTTGTACTGAATCTAAGCGTAATATAAATATTAATATATATGTTAAGCTGAAATTATATAGTATAAGAGAATTTCTATATAAATAAAATATAAATGGCAAAGCACATTAAAAATCAGGATAATAAAAAAGCCTTTGACTATTTCAACTTATTTTATTTTAATCAAATAATTCTTGTGAGAATTAAAATAAGCATATTTTGTCAGAATTAAAATTCAAATTACTTTAAGAATTCATATATTTGTTCTATTTAAATAAAAGTAATTAAGTAATATGAATAATATTTGATTTAAATTTTAGAATAGTTTATTTCCTTTTTGATATAGAAGGAAAATTTAAATTTCTTAAAAAAATCTTGTAAATTATTTTTTTCTGATACACATAAAATATGCTCCAAATTTGAAATATTTAATTTGTTTTGAGTAACAGATTAATGCTTCAAATGTGAATTATTCTATAAGACATATTTTTATTAATTGGACTGGGAATTTTTATTGATGTTTATGCATTGTCAGCAAATTCTTTAAAAAAAGTTCTTGTATTCAAATAAAGGAATTTTAAATATGGAAATTCAAATGCATTGGTCAATACAACTTACAAATATGGTTTAATATGTCTATTAAATGATAATATAATTAAATTTTACTTAAACTCAATTTTTTAAATTAAGGTACAACCTTCTCTAACTTTCTTAATTTCAATTATCTGCTTTTTAAATAATTTAAATTAACTCAAGTTATAATGAACATGGGATAGCTAAAAACAGTATAACTATTATATATATTATAGCCTATGAAGTTAACTTTTTACTGTTTGCTTAAATAAATAATAAATGTTTAAAAGCATGTCTTGCCTTTATTTAGCCTTTACTAATGGATCACTGCAAGTGTATAATTATGAGCACTAATGAGAAGCACGAATACCAAAGAGTCTCTTTGCAAGATTAAACCAACAGCTAAGCAATGGACTAATAGTGAATATAATTAATATAATACTTTTGGCTAAAATATTTTCTTATTGTGATTTCTCACAAAAAGGAATGCTTAGAAGTTGCATAGAATAACACTAATAGAATAGAAAAGGAATGCTGATACTAGATCAAGAAAATGTTTACATCCATAAAAATGTGCATTGAAATTGATTGTAATTCATAACTGTAATAGAATAATTCAAGAAATAATATGTAGTTATTGCTTTATTTAATTATATTGTGAAGCTTATTGTTATTATTTTTAATAAAATCCCTATTTTCCATTTCTGAGTTCATCTGAAATATCTCAAGTTTAAATAATTATAGATCTGAAGTATTTCAAGTTTGAATACATTTATTATATTCAGAACATAAAATGAATTAAAATTAATTTTAACTCTAAAGTGTAACTTTTTAAAAATAGTATTATAAGTGTAACATATTTTATTATTGAATATTTATTATTTTTGTGTGTTCACACAAAGCTATTATATTTTAACATAAATTACTTATTGTAACAATTGATTCAGAGTGATAGAAATAGTTTTTTTTAGCTGTGAAAAATGCACTTTTTTAAAACATATGTACATTTTCTTATTTCACCTTCTTTAACTTAATCTCGCTGTAGCAGTTAGTGTAAATAAGACATCGTTATTGCGTCAGATGGATAACGAGTACAATACCTGATTCACCAGAAGATCATTTTGAGTTAGCCTGCTCAAATTAAAAACTCATTAACTTCCAATGTTCTATGCTATAACGTAGATTAGGGTGCTAATTTTCATTTTTCCTCCTCTTTATGTGATCGAAATTTAGAATAACAAATTGTTTATCTATATTATTATCTGCATACAAACAGTAACAAGCACCAGATACATAAAGAGTTATCTTTTAAGTTAAACATGTAAGTTTACTTTAATATAGCTATAGAATAAATACACAATTCAAGGAACGATAGATGATTAAATAAAAACACTATTTTATAAAATCCACATTTGAAGATTTAATGTCAAAATTCGTTAAAGCAAAGTTTAATTTTTAAAATTATTCGCACACACCTTTGACATATCAAGCTGAATACATTGTATTTAGCACGCTTAGACCACACCATCATACTTAATATTATAGAAACAAAAGGAAACAAACTTCATCAAGTCAACATAGTTTGCTATATAAGACTCGCTTCAGAGCTTAGAAGAATCTCAAAAAAACTCCTTCTTCCTTAGAAGAGCATATGTTTTTTGAAAGAGTTTTTAAAAATTAAGAACTGATCTTTTATAAGGGAAATAAATAAAATAGTAGAAAAAGAAAAATTCTTTTAAACTCAAAAGTATGTTAGTTTATAATTTCGTAATGAAAAAAAAAATACATTGAGAATATTTTTTGTACCTTTTTTACCATTTTTGAAAAATACTTCAACTATGAATAACCTTAATATTTCTTTTGTTTCTAGCAATTCAACCATTCATTAGCATGTTAAAAAATATATAGCGTAAGAAGATAGAATTAAAAGAAAATGCGGCTTTAATTGAGGTTGTGATTAGAGTTATGAAAAGCAAGAAATTTATGAAAAGAATATTCTTATTATATTTCGGACCAGAAACACATACATCAAAAATTTTGAAAGAACCCAAATTAAGATATTTATTCCCTTCAATGTAAAGACTTTTAATCTTTTGGTATTTTTTGTATTTCACGGACTTGCTTAAAAACCTTAATTTGTCCACTTGTATGCTTTAAAAATATTTGCTGCTTTGTGTGCATATATAAGTTAAATATTTATTTTCTTAAAGCTCCTATTTATTTCCTTACATTTTCTTTTTCATTATTTTTTTATGTTTTTGATTTATATTATCTGAATGTATGTTCAATGACATTTAATTACAAAAATAATGAATGTTTTTCCAGGCAAAAATTTTTTTGTTATTTTAAAATGTAAAAGCATCATTATCAGCTTTCATTTGTAAGCTTTTCACATAATTACAATATTCCTGTATTCATTCATTATTAAATAAACTTGAAAGATCTTAAAATAAACATAAATATACTTAAAACAGTACATTCCCTTGTTTTTTCCAAATACTTCTTCGCAAAACGGAATTCTGGTTTTCATATGCAAAAAATTGCGATAAATTATATTTTATGTTAATTATTCAAAGTTGATACATTAGCGCTTTCAGTGAGTGAAAATTCTTGTAACGCAATGCAAATAGTAAAGCATTTTCATTAAACTACATGATCTTATACATTAATATTAGACAGGTTTTTTATATTTTATGCAAAGTTAATAATATATAGTAAATATTATTTATAACAAAAACATCATAAATACAAAAAATATTTTATTTTTATAACATAAACCATTTCTTTTTATTTTATTTATTTTGTATAAAATTAAGAGGAATTAAATATGCAATTATATGTTATTAAAACCAAATTTATTTTTGTGACCTTTTTGATATAATTATAATAGAAAAAATACTGTTTTTTTTAAATTAAATTTATAAAGTTGTAATTTATACAGTGATGTAGTAAAATAAGATCTAAAGTACAGACACTGATCTTAAACAATAAATCAAGAAATATAAAAATGAAAAATATGAATAATTTTCACATAAATAACTCTATGTGTTAAATAGTGTTCTCACGCACACACCAAATAAAAAATAAACTGTGTCAAACAAACGTAAAAGTAAATACATGAATAAATTAACGTGAATTATAAATGTATTTATAATGTGCGTAATATGCAGTTAAGGGTAATGAAGGAAAATACAGATTGTAGAAAATGCAGAGACATAAATGAATACGTGCACACAAATTGGTGTACAGCTCATAGAAATGACAATTATTTTAATATCATGACATAAAATAGGAAAATTTTGAATAGAAATCAAAGTACATTAAATATGCATATGAAATAATAATTATGGAATATATTCTTCTTAAATATAAATAAATATGTATACATAAAATGAGTAAAACAGTGAAGGGACATATTCATACAAAATACCATTACAGTGCCATTAGTTTAACAAATCGAATTAAAACGGAAAGGACTAGAAAAAAATATGAACACATGCAAAATCAAAAAGTATGAAAAAAATGAAATAATTATAGTCTAGGACGCTAAGATATTTTAGTGACAGTTAGAAAACGTTTGCAAAGCAAACACATGTAATTATATAATCATAATATCTTGAAAAAATGCGTAAGATTAAGATTTTTAAAAGTAAAAATATTAAAGATTTAAAGCAATTATATTATTACATATTTAAAAACATAAAATATCTACTAACCTCTATGCAGAACTTTTTGAAAAGTAAATGTTATTAGTGATCATAATTCAATCAGATTTTAAAATAAACACTTTATCATATTCTAGGTTGATGCTCTAATCTATTTTCATAAAAAATACGATATAACGGTGTTATTTTATTTACTACTGAAAAATAATCTGAAATTGTTTTTTTTTTTTAATGTTGCAGGAAACAAAAAGGTATTGAAATAATGAAATTTTATCTTTAAATGAACAATATAAAGTAACAGACTTAAAATTTGTCAGTTGTAAAAATTTAAGAATCTTATCCTGGTGTTATAACTACTATTGTATGTCATATTTGGCATGTAAAAACTTTGAATTTATTTTTGAAACTTCGCAAAAAAGAAATATTTTCAACAGATAATAATTTACCAAAGTTTTTTTATATAATGAAATATAAGGTCATATATATTTCATTGTAACTCGGTTATTACAGTATTTTAATTCAATTAAAAATTTCGATTCAAAAGTTTTTCATTAGATTTTAAAGTCTTGAATATCGTTTTCACGTGTATCTTGAAAAGCATCTACCACTAAAAAGGTAAACATCAATTATTTTGCTTCATTTCTTACTTTTGAAGAAGCTAACACTTTGCTTTATCATTTAAAATTTCCACTTCAATGCTATTTTAGATGGTGATTTAAACTCATCAAATACATTTTTATAAAAAAGAATGTCAAAAATATATAAAAAATTATTATTTTTTACTTGTCTAGCTATCATTAGTAATTACTAAATATTTCACGACATGAATTATTAAACACCATTCAAAATATTATCAAAGAATTGATTACATAAATCCAGAGCTTCTAATAACAAAACCATATTAAACAGCAAAAAATCATCGTTTCTATAATATAATAAGTAAAATTTTCTCACAACAATATCTCCGATATATAGGCACAAAACTTTTTATAAGATATTTTTAAAGCTTTTTTTATTCCGATACGAAGCGTTTTTATAAACTTGAATACAAGAAGTTTTAAATGTGTTTTTATTCTTTATATATTTAATCTGTTCCAATTTTCCTTAATAAATTAGTATATTTTTTTAATATTTTTTGAATGCGTTTATATTTCATTGTAATTTCTTAGAACATTTGCAGTCCTAAATTTCTTATACCCTTTGCAGTACTCAAATCGTTTGAATACTTGTAAACTCAATGCTGATTGTTCATATCCAAACTTAGTTTTAATCCCTTAAACATAATAAATTACAATTTTATTTTTTTATAATTTAAAAGAAACTTGCCGCATACAAAGAAACACATAATTGTTTCCAGACATATCAGATGATTGAGTCATAGGCCAAATCCAAGTTTTAACCAGTTTTTTTCGTTCACTGAGATGCATGCCAGATTATTTGAATATCACTACAGATCTCTCAGTTCATTAAGCCCCATACTGTATCATTTTAATTTCTATTGGATATTTCATATTATATAGAATCCCATTATATCATTTGAATTACATTTGAGTTACATCATAAGTCATCTTATTGCCGTTACAAATCATTGTGTCTCATGCCATATTACGTAATTCTCACCAAAGATTTCCAGTCAGAATCACATCCAGATCATTGAATTATCATCTGAGATCCAAGATGATTGAGTATTTTGCTGTGTTATCTGACTGTCATCAGAAATTTCAGATAATTGGGATGCAATGGAGACCATACGATTGCTGTCAGACGGTTCTGCTCATTGAAAATCTCGTCACCTGATCTCATTTAAATTGCATTTGTTAATCTAATACTGCTATATCATAGGATGTCCATTAAAAACTCCAAATCACTGTGTTGCATGTCATATTATTTGATTGTTACCAGGGATTTCAAATCATAGAAAGCATCTAGATAATTTGATTACTACCAGAGATGTTAAAAGATTGAGTCGTACGTAAAATAATTCGATTACCATCAAAGATTTTTTAATCATCGAAATTCTTGTCATCAGTTAATCTTCAAATTTCATGTCATTATGTTGTAACTCAAAGTGTTTAACACTGAAAAGATATAAGATTTTCATCTTCTAAAAGAAATTTGTATGAAATTTCCTCTTATACAAATTTTAAAAAATAAGAGTGAATGATAGAAATAAATTGCGTTTGAAATAACAATATTTTGGTCAAAACAGCAATAAACTTTTATAAACATATGCAGAAAAAAGAATCTTTTTTTAAAAAATTATCTTATTTTTGAATTTTGCGGTAGTTTAGATTTTTTTTAAATAATAACCATTAATTTATTTCCAAAAATTATCACGAAATATTTACTATGAATTTGGCTAAAATGATTTTTCTCTTTATTACAAGTTCCTCAACATATATTTCATTACTGAGCAAAGTATAAGAAAAGCATGTCCCTAATTTTTTTTCTTTATCTTCGATTTTCGGCCAAGTTGTAATTGATAACACTTTACTTTAGGAGAGTTTTTAACCAAAATTACTCAATTATTGAATTTAGAATCGTGGAATTTTTTGAGAGTTCTTTTCCGTCTATTCGGTACTAACGTAATATCCCATCAAACATTTTCAGCATAAAAATTATGTCATCGAATTTTACAAAATTTGATATCTTTTTTCCAAAATGTGAAGGAAAAGCAGAATAGTTTACTTATATTTTCATTGTAACAAATAGCTAAAAACTTTATTTGTAATTTATATAGTAATAAATCGGATAATTAAATGACATATTTAAAAGCACAAAAGGCTTTTTATTCTGCTTTCTTTAATGTGCTTACAAATATTACGATAATTTTTCAATTTCATTCTGAAACAATTTTACATAATTTGATCTGCAGAGCTCATTCAAAAAACAGCATTTTATTAAAAAAATAACTTTATTATCTGAAAATCCGATACCATGTTAATCTTTTGAAATTCGATTTACCTTTTCCATTTCATTTTTTTTGATCAGATCTCGATTAAAAATTTCATGTTAAGTTGAAAAAACACATGAAACTTATTTGTTTCTTCAATTTAACATTAATGCATCTTAATACATAAATAATACATTCGTTAGAGTTAAGAAATGATGCTTGAAATCCAAATGTAATGTATGCATAAAAAATAAAATCACAACGTTAGAATTAATATTTAAAATTACAATTTAAGAATTAATATGATTTGTTTGTAATACATTTTAAATAAATTTTTATTAAATACGTGAAAATGTACTAAACACCCAATAAAATTTGCAGTGTTTGTACAAATACTTTCCTTTTGAAATCAAAGTAAATATTTAATAAATTAAATAATGTAATTTATAGCTGTCATACGCGTGCGCGTAATTGTAATGTTGCATAAATTTGGAGTTCTACATCAATCTTAATATTTTATTAAAATTTTTTTGTTATTTTATTAAGAAACACACTTAAATATTCTAATAAAAGTTATATTTATGAGAATTTCCAGCACTGAATAACTTTACAAGAGCTGAATATTAGTGATGAGGCAGAAGCATTTTAGTTAATTTTTACAATTTGAAAATTAATGAATCAAATCTACACAGATATTATAAATGGAAGAATCTTTTATTTTCTAGAAAACATAATATTTTAGAAAGAAAATTGAAGACAAATGAACGAAAATCAATTATGAAATACGTTAACCCTTTGACGCGCGCAATATTTTTTTTGACAACACGATTCATCTGTGTTTTCAAATTGCTAGAAAACTACTTTACTAATTATAAAACAGAATATTGTTACAATCTTTATGTAAATGCCACTTTATTATCAATATTTCAAAAAATTAATTAATTAAATAAATTCCTTTAAACTATATTCATAATATTTATTTATAAGAAAATTCATGTCTTTAAATATTCTTTTTTCATGTTTGAAGAAAATATGAGGTGAAAAAAACATTAGCCAGGAATTTTGTTATTTATATAACTATATCGTGTTCTATATAATTTTCTATACTTTTTAACCAGGAGCTTATATTTTGCATCTATGAATACGTAATAGATGCGTGATAAGGGATTATACAGGAGTATTGCATAATACTTCAAATAAATTAGACATATAATGAATAGGAGATAGAGAATAATGTTTTCACAGCTTACGATAATATTTTGCGTAAGTAAATATAAGATTAACCCTGTTTTTCTTATAGTATAAAAGTTCTTTTTCTTACATTGGATTATAAATATACTATTCAGAGAAGAATTTATTTTTAAAATAACAATATATAGTGCGTGAAAAACGATTGTGTATACTGAATTTAAATAATAATTTATAATTTGATTTCAGTTATTTTATAAAATATATTATTATTTTCATTATATCGGCATTGATTTTGTTTTTGCAAAGTCTTTTTAATTATTAAAATGGTGTATAATAGTTTACAAATTTCATCAATTTATACATATTTCGTATACAGAAAATTAATTTATATTATTAGTCTTCCTTCCAATAATATAAAATATGTGTTTAAAAGCAATGTCAAACCCATCTTAAAACCATGCAAAGATATAAATTGAACATAAAGGCAAATTAGGAAGCAAGTAATTTAATATATTGTAATAAATATAATATATAATTAATACTTAACTCTTATATCTTTAAAAGCTGAACTAAATGTGTAAATTAGTAATAAACGAATATTAAATAAGGACAAAATCGATAATCATTTAGATGTAATTAACGGAGATAATAATTCAAATTAAAGCACAATTAAGGGAATTTAGCAGACTAAATGCACATTTTTCTTCGAAAAGGCAAGCCTTTTCTGGTCCATCTATAGTTTGAAACTTGTATCTTACGTCCCTTATGCAATTCCAGGTCTATTTATTAAATAAAATATATTATATTTGATAAAAGTGTGTTTCAGGACATCACTGCATTTTTCTGATTGTGTTGTGCTGTATATATTAATATTGGTATTTTTCAGATACTGAAATATAAATTACACAAAAAGGATTTAATTTTATTAAAATAAAAACACAACTATAAATAGAATACAAACTTTAATGAATGGAATTTGGGTTATTCCTTTCTTTATCCTCTTCTTCTCAAAAGATTTTCATTTTCGCATCCTTAATGAGCTTTTTTTTATCAAATATTCTTCAATGTAAATATTTAAACCATGCCTTATTAACAATAAGATAGAGAATATATAATTTTTTTTATATATCGTGCCCAATACTGATATTATATGAATTTCTAAAATGTTTCCAAAAATATTCTTCCCTTTATTTTATTTTCTATACAACTAAAATTACTAAATAGTCTATTGTGAAATAAGGAAAAAAACAGGTCCAGTTTATTTAAATGCAACAAAAAATATAATTTGTCTTTAAAAGAAATGAAGGAAATTTAATTTAATTTTTCTAACATTTTTATAGATATTTGAAAAAAAAGATTCAATTTTCGATTGAAAAATAATCTTATAGGAATCAATAAAATATATATGAATCCTTTAAAATTATTTTTCAATTATGTAATACATAATGGAATAATATTGTCGTGAAAATTTGCAAATTATAACTTCTTTCAAATTATAATCATTTTAAAATAAAAAAAAATTGAGCTTTTTACATCATCTACTTTAAAAGTATGATTTACAATGAATCCCAAGCTCATGTTACATAGACATTGTTCTTTACAGCGCTTTTAAGTAAAATTTGTTTCTCATTAAAATAAATGAAATATTTTATTGAGAATTTTATCTCATCATATTAAAAATAATTAATATCACATTTTTAACTTACCATTAATGTTAACCAAATAATTTTATCACAATATGTTATCTATGATTCCATGAAATATGAGGAAATTGATTGTAGATGAAAAAAAATAAATTGAACTAATATTACATGCAAAAGCATTGTATTAATTAATTTCATATGTAAATATACAATACATGGGTCATTAAAACTTCTGCATCGAGAAGGAAAGTATATTCCAGAGAGAAATTTTCTTGACAGATGCTTATTGAAAAAAAAATATCTCATTTTATTTTCAGGAAATTTTTAAGGGAATAAAATCCAAACTATCATCACTCAGAGTGGAGGAATACTTTAAGAATGATGCTCTTGTCCACTTTAGAATGTATTTAAAGTGAAATTTGATAATGAATTTGGGAACAGCAATTCATATAACTTTAAGAAATTTTGGAATTAGTGCTAGCTTAAGAGATTTTAAAGGACATTTAACCCTTTAAAGTATGAGTTTTTTCCAGAAAATATAGTAAAGAAAAGGATTGAATTTGTCATGTATGTTAAATAAGTTTAATTTTAATCTAGCCTATCTATTTTACTGGAATGTATCTTAGGCTGGTATAAGAAATAAAATAACGTGAGATGCGAAAGCGTTCGTAACAAAAATGGGCATGTTCAAGTTTGACAGTAAGTTTCACCCATGTTAGACACGGCCAAATTTGTTAAAGGTTTAAAATTTTTTTGATGTTATTTGTAGTTTAAATTATTGCTCTAATGCAATATATTTTAATATTCATTAGAATATTTTAATTTTTTTAATTTCTGGGAATTGTTATTTTCCAATGCCTTAAAACTTGATCAAAAATATTGAACGTAATTTCAAAAAAAAGATCCCTAAAGTATTTTCAATTTATGCAATTTTTTAAACGTTGCGCTTATAAATTATATTTAACTCTGATTTTGGAGAGTGGATTAAACTCGTGAAATTTTATGCGGTCCATCTATAAAAATAGCTTACGCAACAAAATTAAAATATTTTTATACGGTGTAAAGGGGGACAATATAAAAAAATTCTCTCGTAGAAAATATCTTAAAAACCTAATGAAATAAATAAAAAATTCTTTCTGAGACAAAAGCAATACACGAATTATAAATACACGAAGGCCCGTGATTTTTTGGTAAGGCAAAACATAAAAGCAAATTTTAAGAAGGTAACTCAAATATTTTAAGTGAAAGAGGAATAAATATAATGATAAGAAAAATTATGTATACCAGTACTAAACTAGGAAGTCGAATACTTTGGAAATATAGTTTGCATTGGAGTGACTATACATGTGAAATTGGCTGACGAAATACTAATCTAATATGCTGACATACATATGAAAAATGGGCCGTGGTAGCCTAGTGGTTAGAGCATCGGCCTTCCATCCGAAAGGGCGGGGTTCGATTCCCAATGCCACCGAGTACATGCGACATACGTGCTCATTAAATTAGTGGAATCGAAAGTCCTGTGGTCAATCATTCAGCAATTACCATGGGTACAATGGTTTGGAGTAAATTTCCTCCCCCTACAGATCAATGTCAAAATTGAGGGAGTGTATCCTCTGGATGTCCAATCTATCGGAGAATTTAATGAGCAAAGACATACTTTACATTTGTGGTGCTCTGATTAAAACGAAAGATGCCCCTTATTGACTTAAATTCGTATAGCCAAGGCATAGCGAGCTTAGCTTGTCCAAGTGTCATATACGTAACAATAACATAATTAATTTTAAGTTTATTAATTTTATTTCAACTTTATTACAATTTTCATATATCGCACAAAAAATGTACAAATTAAAAAATCGCACAAAAAGACCACACAAAAGATGATTTGAATACTTATTTAAGAAATTTTGGAATTTCAGTTTACTTCAGAGATTTTACACACTGATATTTAAAATATTTTTATGTTAATCATAGTTTATAAAAAATTACTCAAATGCAATAATTTCATATATTTATCAGTATACTTTAATTTTTCCAAACTAAACTTAATATTGATATTCTTCAATGCTTTAAAGGTCGATCATTTATATTGAACAAAAGTTTAAAACTGAAATATAAAATATTTCCAAGATTTGCAAATTTTTCTTTAACTTTATGCTTATTTTAAACTATCTTTACATTTAACTTATCTATGGGAAACCACTTTGAATTCAACGAATGAAAAAGCACTTGAAATATTCTCAATTTCATTTGCTTTTGAATACCTCCCAGCGTTTTATAATTCAATTTGGTAAATGTGAAGCCTTCTTCGTTGAATTAAAGATAAGATAGAAAAATTAGATTACTCAAAAATTATTTATTTACTTTGCATTCAAATTTTTCTAGCGCAGACTTCCCTTATCTTTCTATTCAAAATGAATCCATATTTAGAGCACTTTGGAGAAGTGATCCGTGACTTATTGGCACAAAGTGGATTCCGAGAATTTTTGAGACTAGTCTTCGGAGAATTCAAATCAGGAAAAATTTCAGCCAATGCATTGGCTGTAATAGCGAGCTAGAATTATACGATTTGGGATTTCTAGAAAAGCATTGACAAAGTTATACTCAAATTATTACTTCTTAACATTATTTTTTAACACAAGTTATCATTATACTATATGAATTTAATAATACAATAATTCTTATAAATAATGTCTGAATATCCATTAAAATTATAAATTTAACTTTTATATGCAGTCAACTTAGCATTTATTTTTTAACGTGTTTAATTTTTAAAATAAAACTAATTAATGTAAAATATGCATAATTTGACTTAAAAAACTGTCGTTGTTTTAAGTTTCATTTTCTTGCATAATTTGGGAATTTTAAGATCAAACTAAATATGTGTAAAAAACTATGATTCAATTCAGTTTTGTGTCCATTAAATTTTTAGAACTGTAATTTGCCTGTAATCCTATGCATTGTAAGTCAACTTATCAAATAAGTACATAACCAATAATCTGACCAGAGAGTACTACATTTCTAAAACAAATCATCCATATACATTTTGCTGTGTAATCCAATCTTTAAATAGTAAATTATTTTAGAGGTATAACAAATAAACAAAAATTAAAATACAAAGAAAACTATTTTGAAGTCTTATTTGGTTGTGATAAAAAATAAAAATTGAAAACTGTAATTCAAAATTGTAAAATTACGCTCCATCCAACATTTTATTTGGTGATAAATTTGAATTAGTAGTAAGTGTTAAAAATATTTATAACAAATTACAAGCATGCAAATTTCCTATAATTAAACTCACAACTAAAACTTCAAATAATTTCAGTTAAAAAATGTATGAATATTATCTTTTGTAGAGTTATCTAATATATGATTAAAAACTAAATTTATAACAAACAAATAAAAAAGCAAAAATTAATTTTATAATAAGTTTATATTTTGATAAAAAGTAGTAGACGGATAGAACAATCATAAAATGAAAAAATTCAAACAGTTTTCGTTTGTTTCATAATTTGTTTAGACGAATAATAAAAATTAAATGATTCTATGAATTTTATATGAAATTTTCCATTCAAACTTTTGAGAATGCTTATTAATTTCAATACTTTAGAAAGTATATACAACTGAATCACCATTTTAATAAACTTTATTTCAAAATATTTATTGTACTTTCCATATTATGAAAATTCTTTTTTATCAATAAACACAAAATTTTCTGTCAGTTTTCAAAAATTATATTATTAATATATACATGTATGTGTATATTCAAAAGCTAATTATTTCTTCACAGTTTAGAAAGATTGCAGTTTGAATTAGTATATTGTTAATAAACGATGGTTTTATTTCAAATGACGTTTTCTCCTTTCCAAAAAGCAAATCGAAACTCCAATCAGATATTTTTATTTAGTTAAAAAAAGTCAAAAGCGTAATGTAAGAAAAATTAAGTCAATAAATAAATTAAGTAATTTCCAATAAAGAAGACTCTGAAAACCCAATTAATATTTTATTATAAATTAAAATTGATTTCTCGAATTACTTTGGAAAAATCTTTTAAACATATATTTGATATGATTGCATCCATTATTATACAATAGGAAATAGATGTTGTACATCTATTTCTGCATGCTAATCTGTCAGGGTAAGTGCTTGAGCGTTTACCAAATTTTCTCCGTTTCAACACTTGAATTTTCCTCACAATCTATGAAAAGTCCTATTGAAAAGCTATATGTGGTGAAATTTCAAATTCTTTATTTCTTAAAGTACACAAAATTTTCCTTTTGCCGTGATTGTTTTTTGGTTCTTCAATTATTTTCTGTACAAATAATTGCCTAATAATCACACTTTAGTACAAAAGATCCTAAGCTTAATTATAGACATTATAGATCAATGGGAGATGGGATTTGAGAATATCTATTTTACACTTACATATCTTTCAAAATTGATATATTTTTTGGACGTTTTTCTGATTTTTCTTTCTTGCGACATGTAAATAGCGCCAACTGTCTATAAAAATTATTTTCATGTAATTTAAAGATGTGGTTTGTGTTCAGTTACCTTGTAATGAGTTTCACCTAAAAAGATGACTGATACGAGCATTCAAAAATCTTATTGATTCAATCTTAGTCACTGTCAAACGTTGAGAGAGATTTGTGCTATGTTCTGGCATAAGTGTCTGTTGTGATGGCTGTTCTTGACACCACATAATAAACAGTCTAACAGAATGCATACTTAGTGGTGCAGGTGAGAGTTTAGGGCTGCACTTAAGGTCAACGGATTTGGAATATTCGCACTGTAATTTTGAATCAAAATAAAATGATCAGGTCACACGAAAGCTTGTACTTTTATCCTCCACAACTTTGCCAACCAACGGAAAGACTTTGGATGTCAACGAAATGTAAGCACATTCCCATTGCACGGAGCTCTAACAACCCAGAGAGAGAATGTAGTAATTCTTTCTGTCGCTACCAGTGGCAAGCTATACTTTCCTTAGATGATCTTACGGGAAACGAAGAGAACCTACTGAACGACTAGTTCTCATCTAACGACATAAGACTGATGTAAGGTATTTTAGTGTCAACAGCAAAAATTTATCACCCGAGAGAACTTTCATGGGATAAGGGGCTTTGTTCATGCCTGGCAATGGATAAATCTATAAATCCACTATGTCAGATCTACACACTGAAGGCAGGTAAGTGACAGCCAGCTCCAATTTTTCAGAAGTGGCAAGTACTAAACCCAACACCATTCTCTCTAAAAGAGCAGTGTTTAACCACAAAAGTACTCTGAAAGAAAAATGCAGATTCTTCTAAAATTAGATGAGTGCTTTGATAATGGCTATCCTGACATTGTAGACATAAATATTTTAAAATCCACCACCAAATATAATATCCACTTCCTAATGTATTGATAAAAATGGTTTCTATTCGAATTTTATGTTTTAAATAAGGAAATAAAATTGTTGACAAATGAAAAGAATTACAAAAAATTCTTGTCCATTTGAAATTTAGTTCTATCCTTTCTGAAGAACCTCACAAATGTATTCTTTTGGTTACTAAGTATGTTCTCCATAATATTATGCATTCAAAAAATTTATAAATTTTCAGGAACTAATAAATTTTCAAGTATATTTAAAGCATAAATTTCATTCATTTTGAAACGTTAGGGTAAATATGATCTAAATTTATATTTTCAGTCTTGGAAATGTTTACACTGCTAGTTAATTAGCTAGTTGTTCTGTGGTAAATATTGCTTTAGAGGGCTCATTCGATTGACATCTACTCTTAACTGTGGATTCCAAACCAATACTCATAATCCCATCTGATATGGTAGCTGAAGCAATGAACTGTTTAACATAATACTAGCTGGGGCTTGGTTGCATTCTAGATTAAATGCTCTTCTGGAGACTGATTCGTTTTTTTTTCCAGATATGTATTCAATCGACTGTCACTAAATATGGGAAATCTCATATTTTCCAATTTTGTACAATAGAATGAAATTTTACCAGATTAATCTCAGGCCACTAATTATCATGTCAATGAGGTTGAATAATCTTTTCCTGAAAACATCCATTAAATATTTTACTGTATATCTAGCCTCAGAAATTGTGGATTTGTTTTGGTTTCTGATTCAGCATTTCTATTTAATATGCAATGACAAAATAACTTATGCCTCTGAATTAAAATTTGGTCTCACACATTACAAATAGATTCCGATACTATATTTGAGTTAAAGGTACAAATTGTTCAACTAAAGTTTATAATCATAGCTCTTTTGTGGAATTTTGCCACAGTTAAGGACAATTTTCAGCTACATGCTGAGAGATGTCAAGTGACGATGGCTTTACAATTGTGCATAAGAGACTCTAGAGTCATTATTTTTGCTTCTAAAAATATTCTCTTGAAATGGTGACAAATTGAAAAGGTAAATTTGTATATGTTTTGAAAAAATACGACATTGTTATTACTTATGATACTTGGATAAGTCAAGTTTGACTTGCCGACTGCTATGATAAATTGAGTCAGAATGGTGAGTCTTTCGTTTTAATGAGAGCACTACGAAGTTGAAAGTACCACTTTGCTTTAAGACTCCTCCTATAGATGGCACTGCCAGAGGTTTCACTCCTCCAATTTTGACTTTGATGGATCCAGAGCATTACACTCATAGGAACAACCACAGGACTTTCAATTCCACAGATTTAACGAGAACGTACATTGTATGTACTCAGTGGGTCTTGGTAGCATTGGAAATCGAACTCAGCCCTTTCAAACGGAAAGCTGATGCCCTACCCATTAGGCTACCATGGCCCCAAATATGACGTAAAATATGATATCAAAAACAATTGTTGTGGTGAACTCGGTAATTTTCGAAGAATCCCGAGGAAACCCAGATTCGTTTTTCAAATAATTGAATGACAGATAAATTCAAAACAAAATACAATAAAACTTAATAATTTATTTTAGTAACTTATTTACAAGAGAAATTTACATTTACAATCAAAACATTCTTGATTAAACAATAGAGATTCTAAAATTACTATTTGTTTTATGACAATTACACATTAATATTATCACTGACTCTGACCAGATTGAGGAACGAGAGATCAGACTCACCCCTTTTTGAAGTAACCGTTGTTCTCCCAACGTCAATGGCATTACCGGCTCAGGATCTCGCTTGGCTTGCTCCTCGCGCATGGGTTCTCAGACTCTGTCGTTTCTATTCTGTTCGTCTATTTGGCGGACATCTGCAGCTCCATTCTGGAAATTCGAGGCAGGGTTCCTTCTGGAATGTGGGTTTATATTTTGTATACAACTAAAATCGTTTTAGCATCTTCTTATGCTCAATGAGGACCCAGTCCTCAATTGTGGACTCCTTTTCTATGTCGGGCCTCTCTGGGACATCTGTGTGTCTTCTCTGTGTTTTGACGCAGTTTTTAACTCTTCATAATTTTCGGCTTAGCTCCTCCTCTTTACACCATTGGTTTTCCAAAGTTCTGTAGTTCATCCTATACTTCTATGGGATAGGTCAGAAATCTCTCCCCCTCATTCCCGACTGGTCAGATTTACAAATAATACATATCATAAAACAATATACTTTGCCTGCAATTTCCTCCAGATCACTCATCCCTTCCGAAAGGGAAAATTTATTCTTTTATTGCACTTGTTTCATTGTGCCAATTTTTATTACATCCTTTCCTTTATATTATTCCCGCTTAGGTTGAAAGGAAAAGAGGAAACTCTTAAATTTAAAGTGCAATAAAAATACGCACACACATTTTCTCAGGGTTTGGTTATGTCGTATTACACTACGACATAATCCTCCCAACAATGTTAAAATATTTTCTAATATATGACGCCACCAATAAATAAGTTTCTTTGACAGCGAGGCTTTTGGTGATAGAAAGAAATAGTTAAAATCGTTGTTTGAAGTTGTTACTAAGTTAATTGTAAGATCCACTTTGTGATTGAGAGACGATTGCCAAACCTTCTCAATGATACTGCTTATTGTGGACATTCCACTTGTAGTGATGTCCTTCCGTATTATGACATCCTCTTATGTCAGAATGGAAATCTGGTGATTTAGACATTAAAAGGATCCCCTAAAGTACAAGTCCGAGGGAATAGAATCTGGAGAATATAAGGAACAAGAGAGATTTCCACATGCCCAAACCAGATCTCTTGATATTTTGCATTAATGTTATTGAAAACATTGCAAATCATGTTGTGGCCTTTTGGTACCTGAATTGTTAGCATATTGTTTAATTTGCATCTATTTCCAAAGTGAAGTGATACACAATTAATGATAAATACCAAATAAAAGTTTCTGTTAATTATGCAGGTTTTTTTGGTCTTCGACAAAATACCTTACAAAAAATTAATCTATGTGTGATATGAACTTACTACTAAACATGGCTGACAATACCATGTTTTACGGCAGTATTACCAAAATTTAATCAATTATCTCACATTTGAATTTTTCTCAATTTTAAATGAGCAACCTGTACAAAGTGATTTTTATAAATATGTATTTATAGTGTTTTTTGTTCTACATCCGTCTTCGGCATCTCTGCAATTAGTTGATGAGCAGTCCAGTAAATTGATGATGTACCATAAAAATAATTAAAATTAACATCCATAGATTTGTCTTCACGAAACTTTGAAACAATACGACAATGCCTGAGATGGACACCATCTTTATACGACTGGTGTCATAAAGGGAAACAAGACGAATCTTTGACTCCACTAAGATGTAAATGCTTTTGCAAACAGTCATGTCCAGTAAGCAAACGATCAAACTACTTTAACAAATCGAGACTGAGAACTGAGGACTCCACTATTTTCATTGAGGAAGACACTCACCCTCTTACCCACAACTTTTTCACTATAGAAGCAGGCTCTATTATTTTAAAATCTACAGCAAATGATTATTTTCATATTATTCAAAGACAAATTAAGATCAAGTTGGGATATGAGAGATTTCGCATTAGCAAATCATTCCACTGCTCATTTTCAAAGATGTCACAAGTTTTTACATATGGAATAAAATATTTGTGATTATTCCTAAAAAATTAAATAAAAAATTAATCTTTAAAAGTGTTTTAATGTTTCAATCTAGGTTACTAAAATAACATTTGATCATTTTAATATGGAACAAATAATAAATCAGAAGTTATGTGAAGAAATCGAAAATTTGCAACATCTAAATGTTTTCAGTCAAACTGTTCTCAAATTTATCTATTATTTATATGAAGCACACTATGATGTCATACCACCTTGAAAAATGTATATACCAGTAAAATTTAACATTCGACTATTTTTTAGAAAATTCAGTTTTACGAAGCAATAATCCAGTTTAAATTCTTGTTTGATTATAATGCATTAACTTGATTAAATTTATTTGCTTAAATATAAGAAAATTATATTGCTTGAATATTTAAGCAAATTATAAATAAATTATAAGTTAAATTATTTTTAAAAAACAATTTGGATTACTTATTTATTTGAACTCATGAACATAAAGATGAGGCAATTATTAGTAACAAAATATGTAAAGCTTAATACTTTTATAATGCGTACAAAGAAACAACAAATATATCAATACAAAACAATGTACTTTAAAAATTGTCCATTTCTATGCATTTATAGTGATTGAATATAGATGTATTAATTTTTTATATCCATTTAATATATTGTCAGTATTTGATTTGCAATGATTAATATTTAGTTAAACATGTTTTTTGTTTTATATATATTGTTACTGAAATGGCAGAACATATATGTTAAAAATTTCAATGCGTGTTTCAGTACTTATTTTAATTTTACAATGAATATAAAATAATTATAACTATATATTACATAAAGAAAAATATGAGTAGCATTGAGACATGAAATTTGAAATAATTCCATTTTGCCAGTTCATGCCACAGTGACACCAAATACCACTGCCAACATAATATCATCTACCGTGACACGCATAAGACAAAATATCATCTACCATGTTTTTTATTGCCAAATGTTTAGCATTTTATCTTTTGCTGAGAATTTAAATGATGATTTAAGTGATATTAAAATATTTGCTTTCAAATTAAATAATGTTACAATAAGAATTTTAGAAATTTATCTTCGGTGTGCTGTTGTCTAAAATAATAGCTTGGAGAGATTTGTATCTGTGAAATATGGAAGAGTATCCAAAATTATTTATTAAAAAAAACTGTTGGCCCTCCAATGTATGGGAAATTTAACAAAAGGTTCTTAGAAAAATTTTTTTAATAATTTTTATTTTTAGAAAAACAGAATATTTTAACTCAATCAATTAAGAGGACTATTTTTTAATAATCTTGTTTTTTTAATAAATAAATTATATTTAACTAAATAAAAATAAACAAGAATCAATAAATAACCATCTTTTAAAGTTAAAAATTAGGAAAATTTGTGACATTATACTTTAAGCTATTCCTAATTTTAAAACAGAAATTAACTGCAATAATATTCTTCTAATAAATATTTTATTTATTTTTATTTGTGACTTCAAATGATTTTCATTCAAAATGTTAGTAACAAAGCATGCACAAAATGAAACAATTTCTCTAAAATACCAAGTGAAATTCAAATTAGAACTGAAAGAGGAGAAATAAAATTTATTGCTAATTCTATTTACCAATAGAAATTTTTAAAATAAACTTATTTATCGATTCAGTTTCAAAAGCCTCTTTCGAAATCCTATATCTGCATTTTAAAGTACCAAGGCGTGCCTTATCAGTTAGCACCGAATTTAAAGTGCTTACTTTTAATGAAGTAAAACAGATTTATATCAATTGAAATGGTTTGCAGTTTTATTGAGAAAATTTCAGAATAAAAGCATCACAAAAGCTCTTCTAATCTACTCCATTCTCTGGATGTAATGAGAAATTATTTATCTGAAACAATTGCGTGAAATCCTGTCTTACCCTGGTGGTATGTGCATTTTTAAAAGGCAGTTTTATTGATGTTATCATATTTGCCACTCATGAAATATTATATGAGCCATATACCTAGCTTCCAAAGCAAATGCGGTTAGAGACATATGGTTAATTTTTATAGGGTTTTCATATGCCTAGACTATGATGCACACCATTCTGAATTTCTGCTAGCTTCAAGAACTTAGTGAATTCACTGAATTTTTCCTCTTTTCAAAATTCATCCTATGCATTATTACTTTGAATAGAAAAAAATATTTAATTTGTCGGATACTTCATTCTTTTTACTTTTTTATAATGTAATGTAGTTTTCTTAAAAAAAGACACCTGCTTATATTCCCTATTTTTGTTAATTATTATGTAATTATTGATTTTGCCCTCTACAGAATTTTGCTTTATTCAATATATATCCATTGATCGGAAATCAATTGAAATAAAAATGAAAGATTTTTAAATACAATATTTGATAAATTCTGTAACCAAAAGAACTTTTCAACCATGTTTCACTTTTTATTGGGCTTTTTTTAAACAGGTCTATATAGGAGAATTTATTTTTTTTGGTACAAAACATCATTTTAATGAAAGCTAATTAAATTGTAAAAATAATAACCACCATTATTTTTCTAAATCATGTTTCCACATGTCCAATTTAGGCACATATTTTATTCTAAAAACTATGGTCCGCTAATTCAAACATAAAAACTGAAAGCCTTTATTTTATCCATCCATACTTAACTAATTTACGTAGCATAAAATTTAATGAGATAGAATACATCAATTTGTGAAATCATTAAAATCTAGTTATGGCAAGGATTAAATTGACCATTATGTCTAGTTATGGCAAGGATGAATGACTATTATTTTTTATTTCTTTGCACTCCTTTTCTGGTCGCGTATTTGTGCCTATCAATTCCACTAAATAATATTAAAATCCTTATAAGTTTTAAGCTCATAATTTTAAATTTCAAAATCAAAATAAGGTATCCGATTCCATCGATTTCTTTTACATGCTAGTATAATTCTATACCGTATAAAACTTAACGACCTACAATTATTGTAAGATACTTTAATGCAAACCAGATTGATTGCCTTCCAGGAAGACATTTTGTAGATAATAGGCTCGTATATTCGCATGCCGAAAGGGAAGAAACCACCCACCGAAACACTTGCATCCACTGAAAGCAAATGACAAAAATAAAAAACCATTCTCGATTATTCAAAAGTGGAATCGTTTCCAGGTTATTTCACTCTGAAAGACGCTGTTTTATCACCAAGCTATAATGAGACTTTATATGTATATATATGTATATATATATATATATATATATATATATATATATATATATATATATATATATATATATATATATATATATATATATATATATATATATATATATATATCACACTTTCACCCAGTAAAGCTGTTTTCTATCAGTAGTATTCCCAAATCGAAAAAGTTAAAAATCGGGAAAACAACCATAATAACCATCCTAAAAGTTTCACATGCAGAAAATAGGAATGCAGCAACCATCTTCTGTTGTTCAATAGGAAATAGGAACATGCTTAGGACCTTTTACAACGAAAAGCACTGTCTCACTTGTGCCACCACCGTGCTTCCTTTTTTTCTCATTTTCTATGCACATGTGCTCAGATGAATGCTAGAGAATTTTATAAATTTCCCCTTCAGACAAATAAATACCTATTTTAAGACTCAGTCTTTCATCCCTTCAATAGGTCGACGAAACTGAATACTAAATATTCTTGGGAACTAAGCACTGGTGAGCTTATATTAACCAGACCACCTAACCAGGACACATGATTCGCTTGCCATGGCATTGTTCATTAAAACAGATTTGAACATTATAGGTATGTCCCCTATATGATCTATCATGCTACTGAGTTTAGTTTAGCTTATGAAACGTCCTGTTAATGTTAAAACGCTGAAGTGCTAATAATATTTTACCATAAATTTCAGTTATAGATTATTTATTCACTATACGGTGCTCCAAATATAAAAAAATAAATAATAATATTGTGATAGATTTTCCTGTTGATAAACGATGTGTCATCCTTGATATTTTCTAAAATTTTTATTTAACACATACGTCTAATAATAGAAACGAAACGCTTAACAGTTATACACATTCTGATAAACTAATGTCTAAAATGATTTGAATTCCTTTGTTTTATCCTCCAAAAATGTTGAAGAAATAATTAACTGGCAATGACATCCAGAGTACATAATTTTCGATTAAAAAGTACGATATTAACAAATAATATTTATTAATTCTTAATGATGTTTATTATTTACTTATCTTTGTACAAAATATAGTTTTGCACCAAAATATGGGATCTCACCAGTCGATCAGTTTTAAACAAATTGAATAGTATGTGAAACACTTGAATTTAACATAAGTTTTAACTACTAACCACCTTCTCATGTCTCCTTTCACATCGTTCCAATAATTTTTGATCAGTGGTATATTGGAAAAATTGAAAGTACATTCACTGCAATGGGTTCAATAATGCTTTTCTAAGAATTCTAATACCGGTAATATTGCTTATGTAATTACTTTAAACTGTGCACGTGTTTTTTAAAAAAAATACTGAAACATTGTATAAAGAAATCTGTACATGTTTTTTGATTACCACAACCCTGAGATTAAGAATGGATGACAATTTTAAAAGCAAGAAAAAAACGAATCCATTTATCTTTTCTGAAAGCGAATACACATCCATATTGGTAATCATTGCTGCATAAGCAACTCAACTTTACAGTGAATTAATAATTTTATTTGCGTTTTAAATAAAAGAAACTAATCAAAATTGTGAACAGAAATGTTTTAAAACAGTTAATGACTAACATCTAGAATTTAATTTATCGGGTTCCATGCAGATTTTCTTAGTTTAACACTGGATAAATTGATTGAACTTAATTTAATATTGGATCAACTTTCAAATAATATATAAAATAAAAATTTTATTCACTGAGATATAATTATTTTCCAGGATTGCAAATTAGTATTTGCACGTAAATGTATGGAACAATACATTAAGATTAAAGCAGTAATCAAATTTTATCTTACGTGTCATTATATTTTCCGTTATCAAAAACTTAAATAAAATAACCTTATTTAGAACAAATTAAAGTTACTTTCCTAAAGTGAGTTATTCTGATGTATATATATTGTAGTTTCGATGTAATAAATGGAAACTGAATTAATTCTTATTTATGGTGTCAGATAACATTCACGCAAAGAATTATGTACTTTTACTTAACATGAAATTCCTATAATCTGGATTATTCCTTACCAGAATCCGTATAGAATACAAATTAGAGTAAAAACGGAAGAAATAACTCAGTTGGTGCTTACGATTTCCACGCACGAATTTTCAAAATGTGCTTCTTATTCATTAATTGAATGTGGGTTTACTTTCTGGAAATGTGACGCCTCAGAGCTGCTCAGGTCAGACTTCTCTGTATAAACAAGATTAAAGTAATTCACTGTTTATTCAGTGACTGAGATAAAATTTTATATATTTTAAGCTTATATATTTTAGCTTAAATTATATATTTTAATATATCATATGTTTTAACGAAAACCTTAAAGCAAGGAAAAATTAAAGGCAGCTTCATACACTGCTGTAGAAATAATGAATCATTTTCTTAAATAGAATATTTTCCTTATTTACTTTTAAGTTAAATATGTACAAATCAAAATTAGAACAGTTACAAAATAACATAAAATTACATAAATGAAAAATAAAAGTGAAAATGCCAAAAAATTTAGCAATTCACTCACGCAAAGTCAACTAAAAGTATAACATAAAAAATTATAAAAATATATAAAAATCACGTCACATTCGTATTCATGTATGCAGCTCTATTTCGTTTAGAATTAATTGCTAAAGTGTTTATATTTTTGTGGCAATACTTATTTATCATTTTATGATTATTTATATTCTCATGCTGATTATTTATTAAAATTTTATATTCGGTGGTTTTGTATTGTTTTGGGGTACGTTTGCATAATTTGGCTTTTTTCCTTTGCCATTTCTGAAAATAATTTTGTGCCAATGTGGTCAACAACTCTTGATAAAACTTATAATGATGGTATTCAATTAAATTTGCAAGTTCTGTTTGCTCTATTTACTGAATTTCATACCTTCATCATTAATACATACAAGCATATGTATACATAATTTAAAATGGGTGTTACAAGGAAATTTTGTTTATTTATGAAATGAAAAATTAACATTTTGATGCTCTTTTCTTAAAATAAAACTTACCTTCGAATACTCAAAAACATAAGAGATTCATAGCTTTAACGAAAGAGTATGAGTATTTGTACTGAAAACTAGCGTCAAATGAAACACACATGATTTAGTCATTAGCAGAAAACGGAAGATGAAAATTTCCCACACAAATTAAAATTAAAGATATTACAACTCATATAAAATAATTACACGCAAAGAAATTATGGAATATCAAAAATTTTTCTTTTAATAACTATGCAAACAATGAATTTCAATTTGTCCGTTTCAGCTTGAAAAAAATTTACTTAAAAATGTTGTGAGTTTTAGTAATTTACCAATAACCATAGTTTGGTGTTTCCCTGAGAGATTTGAGTTCAAAAAAAGTTTTATTTTAAGACTAAATTGTAATCCAAGAAACAAACAATGTTAAACAGGGAAAATAACTAGAAAGCTTCCAATTGAATATAATATATACTCAGATGGTAAATTGACAGTAAGAAGTAAATTTTAGACCATATATTAAGTTCTCATGCCACATTTTCCCTACAGATACTGGAAATTCCTTTGCAATTAATAGATGATAATAGCAGAGTTTATACAGCTAGTCTGTCAAATAACATATTTGTAGAAAAACTTATACAATTATTGAATGAAAATTCAGTTGTTCTGACTTAAATCAGGGTAAGCATGAATTCAGTGGTGAGAATAGCTTTCTTTATTGTCCAAAACTTGTAAATTACACTTCTGTAAAGAGGTTAACACTTTTCATTATAGGCTTGTCAATTATCTTATGACATATATCATAAAAGCTTATAAAATATACTTAATTTTAAAATTTTGAATTTTCTGGATAGTGTATTTTATATTCATTGAGATTTTTTAATTTCGAAAATTGCAAAAAATTATATATAATATTAACTGTATCATATAAATTGTTGTTTGTCCAAATGTCATTTTGTTCTTTTAATTAAGTTTTATGATTCAGTTAAGCACTTACATTGCTTTATTGCAAATACTTTCTAAAATTTATCTATGGTATTTTGTAACTTCTAGTACATCGACTTTTAAAGTGTTAATTATAATAATGAACAATATATCTTACGAATGGAACAAACATAAAATGGAAATTTATTATTATTTATAAATTACTTTCACTGATGAAAAAAGAAAATTGAAATTAACAATTTACACTTGATTTTAATTTATAAAATATTGAAATGAAGTTTTGAAACATAACTTAACGTAAAATTTCAGTTGATTTGACAAAACATTTATCATAAAAATTTCATTTAATCAGCAAGAAATAATATTACAATCTATACTTTAGCATATTTTTAAAATCAGTGTTCCACACTTTTCCCTCAATTTCGAAATTGTTAATTTTCGAAGTATATATGATTTTAAAATAAAATTTTTTTCCTGTGATTTACAAAATGTGAAGAAATTAATTTGGAAATCCATAAAAATATCACAGAAAAGATATCAGCAATTACAGGTACTAAAACTTTATTTTCCGACGAAGACACTGTTTTGCTGCAGAAAGATACATACTTGGTTGATTTGGATAATTTAAGTTCTAGCCTAATTCAAGATTTTTTGAGTTATTTTAATTCAATAGTAAAGAATTGAATTTTTAAATCATCTAATGATAAGTGGTTTCCTATAATTTTTAATTTTTGTATTTAATTTAATGTTTTGCTGGTAGGTTATATTTTACAATATACTATAGCTATTATTTATATGAAAATTAAGTGATTAAATATTACTATGTTTGTAAACCTAAGCAGATTTGCAATATTTCTGGTTTACAATTGATTTTAAGTTATATTTTCATTTCATGCATTTATTTTATAATTTGATGTAAAATATTTTATAAAATACGGATTTCATAATTTGCAGCTTTAAATTTCATAAACTCATAAGGATATTATTTACATTTTGGCATTAAACGTCATTTATGCTACTACAGTATTTCGTTTTTAAGCCCTTTTTTCACAGGTTCATAGCTTATATCTATGTGAGATTTTTCCGGAAGTTAATGCACCTTTAAAATTCTTAATGCAATAATCCATTGAAAAAAGCAGTAGTATTAATTCCTACTGCCTCCTCAGATATTTGAAATAAAATTTGCACACAAAATTCAAATGAATTAATACAATTAATATATATGTTCAAACTCTTACAGTTCCTAGTTCTAAATATTTTTTTATCGATCAAATAAATTTTGTAACTTCATATTTAATGAAAGGTAATGGACTGGAATGAGAAAACTTTACAAATATATACCCAGCTTGAAACATATTTTCTCCGTTTAATTTTAACGAACAATATGAAACTTTGAAATTAATATCTCATCACGCCTGATGCTTCTCTACAAAAATGCATCTACTTTTGACAAAAAAATATAGTTTTGCATGATTTTAACATTATTTTTTTACTGTAATTACTCTGACAAATAAAATATTTTAATAAAAAATTATACTTTAACGGAAGTCATTGTGTACCAAAAATAAATATCAGCAAAACTGCAATTAATATTTTTTAATTTTTTTAAATAAGGTTTGAATAGCTATTTTTCTGAATCTATATAATTTTCTCATGAAAAAATAACATTTCCAACAAAGAACTCATTCGTTGAATTATTTCTTAGATGGTGAATGTAAAACAAGAAACTGTGATTAGTAATTAACTCGTAACGGAAATAACAAAAAATATTATACAAAAAATAAATATTTTAGCGAAATTTTATGAATTTCTGAAATATTTTTTAAAATTAAATTTAATGTTCCTAATAAATCTTATTACTTTTGTTTGTTTTAATTTATTAAAGGTATTGTTTTTCATTGTAATTTTGCTGATATTTTAATTTATTAAAGGCATCACTTTTAATAATTTTATGAGAAAAAATTATTCCTTAGCTTGAATTCTTATATATTTTTTACAGATAAAACTATTTTCCAATACGTTAAAATGCAAAAAATATGACTTTTACAGTTTAAATCAATTATATTATTTTTAATAAAAAGAATTTTTGTTGGTAAAATTTAATTGTGAAACATTAATTGAAAATTTATTGGCTATAAAATTTGCATTTTTATTTTAAAGATAAAAATACACATGACAGAAACTGAAGAATGAGCAATTTTACGCTTTATGCTCCTACACTTGGTACATTTGAAAATCAAGCTGAAAACTTTAATTTTCGCTTCTTTCAGCACATGTTCTGAGTATTATTTATACCCTATTTTCAATTGTGGATTTAAAAAATCATATGAAGAAAATATATCATGTTAAATTAATTGAAGAAATTTGGGGTAAGAAATATAATGACTTAATTTGTAATATCCTTGACTCTTCTAGACCACGGAATCGACGTTGTTGTTGCACCAGCATGCTTCCTTGTATTTAACTCTGAGTTGGGATCTACTAGTTAAATAGAAGCAGCCGGACTCAAGTCTTCTTAATTTTGAAGCATAGACCAAGCAGTAGAGCCCAATATTTGGCCTGCCATCATCAGAGGTATCATCTCGCTTGGAGGACATTGTGACCATGATTTATTTATCGTTCCCCAACCACTTTTAGGGAATATGACGGATCTTTGGTTAATCCGGGATTTGAAATCACTACCTTTCGATAATAAGAACGACTTTCTAACCAATCAAGCCTCCGCGGCCAGCCAACGTAATTCTGGTGCTATATTTGGAAACCGAACATGTTTTTCCTTAGTCATTTGCAATACACTGGTTTGAATTATAGTCCCTTGTATAAATTGTTCAATCAAAATTTAATAATTGAAGAAATCATTTGCTAAAACGTCCTTTATACTGGAAAGAAAGCTAACTGAGTTGTTATTGATGAGCTAGTGAATTTAAGGAATTGACATCTCTGTGACTAAGTTTCATATTTTACATTTAATTTTGAAAGGCTGAGTGGAACTTGCCCAAGCCGAGGATTGAACCTCGGACATATGCCTTGTGAACGTGAAACGTTGCCATAAGGCTACCGGGCTTAAGTGAAAGGCTATCCTACTTTTTAGTAATGTGATTGACAATTATCGTCATTTCAAGAAACTAAATAATAAATTACTGTATTCTAAAAATTGATATAAAGAAATATTTAAAGAAAGAAAAATTTAATGTTGATTTAAGTAAGGCAACAGAATTAATATTCAGAAGAAATTGTTTACAAACATTGCAATAATTAATTTAGAATTCTATTAATTAGTTCCAAAATGATATTTTAAATTTTTGACGAGTTTTGTGAGAAAACTCAATCCTACTCAATATGAGCTATAACCCTACCAGCATAAAGCTCCAAAACTGTTTATGTCATATTCTATTAATTAATAAAATTTTAAGAAAATTAAATCATCCTTGTCAATTTAAACTAACCATAAAGGGGATTTTTATCATGTATTTTCATTTTGCTTTTTCAGCTGTTCTATTTTCCTTGTGTTAACGGCTTGAATCCATGGAAAATGGCTTCTCAAACCGGTACTTTACTTCTTATGTAAGAAATCATTTTTTTAAAAAAATTAACTTTGAAACTATTTTCAGACATTCGATGGTGAACTTCGCCTTGTTTGCTGTCGCTCATAGAATGCGATTTGAAAGCAAGCAGTAAATTCGTTGACAAGTCAGATTTACAAAGCCGTCTCAATACGATGTGACGTAGATTAAACATTATCTGATGTCATGGATATATTATACCAATGCGAATCGTAATAAAGTGGCGTACTCAGGACCTCAACTGTAGTAACGAAAGAAATAACCACTTTATTGTTAATAAAATAAAAATCAAATAAAAACACACAATTGAATAATGGGATGAAAATTTCCAGATATTTCAATGGATACCTAGCATTTGCTACTGAAAGTCATTGAGATTATTAACAAAAGACCAGATTACTTGCTTTTATTTTATTCTAAATTATTATCATTTAGCTTTTTATAAGCATTACCAACTTATCTATATTTTTGAAGAATGCTTAACACGACTGCCAAATAGCCTAGCAGTTGCAGTCTTTTGTACGGCTTTCGGATACACGTCACGTACTATTTTCTGATTGAGCTTTTCATAGATAAAATTCTACACTTAATGCTACGAAAAATGAAAATCTGGAAATAAATTAAGTATCTTTTTCAATTGATATGTTAGAAGATAGAAAAGCAATAATTTTTCCTCTACTCAACGGTGGCTAAAATCAAACATTAAATAATCTTCTTAAATAACGACTTCCTGCTTCTAGGCTACATGGAAAAAATTTTTAAATTAATATTTTATGCACGCGAATCAGTTATTTTAAATAAATAAAGTAAGAGCATAATTTATTCATTAAGATTTGTATTAATATTTAAGAATCTTACAAAACAATTTATTTTAGTAGAAAAGTTTCTTTACCTCTTAAATACTTAAAAATTTTAGTGTAGATTGTGTTTTTAAAAAGAACAGTTTTGCAAAAGTTTTTATATATTTGCAACATTCATGCGAATAACATTTTTTTATACAATGAAGAGAACATTTTCTTTAGATCACGTATCTTAGCATGCGATAAAATTTCTTCTTGCGATCTTTTAGTGTTCTCTACGCAACAGCTCTCACAAAATATAAAGAAAGACATTTCGGTGTTAGAGAGGAAAGTGTCCGATAAAATCAAGAAATAATGCATATATACATATCCCTATCCTCTAAATGACTTCCAAATCTGTTCGGCTCGATATACGGCCGTAATTTCTAGCACTAAAACCATAAAACTTTTCTTTTACTTATTTTTTCTACACATACTATTGACTTTTTACCTAGAAAATGATCAGTAAAGGTCATCCGTTCTAATCAAAACTCCTGTAACCTCTCCTGTGGATTTGAAAGTAGAAGGCACAGATACTCTAGAGACGTGAAATCACACTTTGAACATTCTTTCTAGGAGAGAGCTAAGTATTGTAGAATTAAGGGACCGTTTACAAATTTAAATTCGGAAGGTAGTGAATCTCGTATTAAAATTTGATTTTTTTAGTTCTTTTTGTATTTAGTTGAAAATACGAAGTATTTTAAATATTAGAAGAAAAATGTTTTCATGTGAGAGCTTTAAATTGAAAATTATTGATCTGAATAAAAATCTTAAACTTATTCAAGTGAAACCTTGTCATTTGAAAACAATTCAAATTTATGAAGCCTTTGTATGAGTTTAGTGGCTTTCATGTCAGCAAAGATAGGCAGCAGTAAACGGCTGAATATTTTCTTCCTTAGAGTAAAAATTATGCAATAAATTTATACGTTATCGTTTGATAACCGATATAACTTACAAAACAAATTAAAACAATATTTTGATTCTTTTATATTAATTATAAATGTTATAATTAACATTCTTTATATTTTTCAGAACTTCTCATTGAAGTAATAAACGTAATAAAAGATATTTTGCGAATGTATTTTTATCAAATTTTCTTCGAAAACATCTAGTATTATAACAATTACGGAAAGAAATTTAAGTTTGAATATAAGTTTTTCTAATCTGAATCCTCCCTCTCTGACATAGTATGGAATGTATCAAGTTTAAATTAAACAACTGCTGAACGAAAACAAATGGCAATTGTGTTTTTGCCTTCACACCTCTTGATTTGGATAGTTGGTAAAATTTCCGTGTTGTTTCTTTTGTGGCACATAAATATGACCCAGTATCGTATTAATCTTCCCAGAAATTGAATTTTAACAATGAATGCAAAACGTTTTGTAACAGTTTTCAATTGTTAAGATGACCGCTTCACATTATTTAAATAAAATTTTGAGTTAAAGATATGATAAGCTTAAAAGAAGATGGTGTGTTGTTACTCATTACACTTAGACAAGCCAAGATCGCTGGCCGATGGCTATGTGATGTTAAGTTAAAGGAGTGCGTCTTTCATTTAATCAGAGGACTACGGAGGTAAAATTACGTCTTTGCTCTATGACTCCTCCCATAGATGGCACCACCAGAAGATCCACTCCCTTAATGACTTTGATGTGGAGGGAGAGGAAATTTTCTCCATACCATTACACCCACAGTAACTGCTCAACGGCTATAACCACAGGACTTTTTATTCCACAGATTTAACGAGCACGTATATCGCATGTACTCGGTGGGTCTTTGGCGGCATTGGGAATCGAACCCCGCCCTTCCGGATGGAAGGCCGATACCCTAACCACTAGGCATGGTTTTTTACCTGTGGCAAAACTCATTAAAATTATTTATATAAATTTCCTTTTCAAGAATCTGTAAACGATTTATGTCTTGGTAAACAAATTTCAGTGAAACGAAGAATGCATGAAATATTTACTATAAACTAAGCAAATGATTCATAATCCATTTAGGATTTATGTATAATTTTATTTTTTTATTTACTTTTTAATTCTTAACAAGAAGTAAACATCGCATAAAAAACTTGTAAGAGCGGATTTCAAAATATAACCTTACCCAAACAGAAATTTTAGTTTAAACAGTGTCTTTGTCTAATCAGAATTTATACAAAAAAAGACCATTGGGCATCAAAAAATACATATTTCTTGCTTTTAATCATTTTGTTTTAATAACGTTTTCATATTCGTCAACAATTTCTAAGAAATTAGCTAACATTCAATTAAATATTGAGAAAAAAATCATTAAAAAAGTTGTTAAAATTAAAATTCATATGTCGAAATAATTCATAAAATAGTCTTATGTTCCGTATTTTTTTAAAATTCCGTAAGTATTCAAACTAATATAATGAAACAGGTCATTAAATGAAATTAGTCCCTTATTTTTTTAAAAAAACTAATATTCAAAAACATATTTCTAAAAATATCATAATTATCACTATTGTTTAATCGACAGATTAATAATCTCAAAATAGGTCATAAAATAATAGAATTGCAACCGATTTTTGACATAGTAATTTATATTGTATTTCCAAGTTATTTTCATATTTAAACATAAAAAAAATGTAAAAGTGGGCATAAAATGATTTTGTTGAATTTGATTTTATCTCTTCAATAAATTATCGTTCACTCTGACGTCAATTAATGACGTTCGATCAATCAAAATTTCTAATTTTCACAACTCATTTTCTTCTAATAAGAAAACATTTCTCGCTTGTTAAAAGGCTAACTAACATCAATCATCTCGACTGAAAATTTTTTATAGAATAGTTTAATTGAAAATCCTATTATTTATATATATATATATATATATATATATATATATATATATACATACATATATAAAATATATATATATATATATATATATATATATATATATATATATATATATATATATATATATATATATATATATATATATATATATATATATATATATATATAGTTTGATTGTCATGAAAAAAGATGTTTTGTATTGATCTTGAATATCTGAATCAACATATCACAAAAAATTTAATATGCCGCCGTAGTCACCACACTGTATCATTTTACTCTGGAATTATTTATCGTTTTTAATTGCATTATTTGATATAAAGCCTATTATTTATAAGTTCATTTTATCTGTACGTATTATTTACAACATTGTATTCACCTTTGTTACCACAGAATCTCCAAAAATATTAAAATTCATACATAAAATCATTGTTTGTATGATGAATAAATGAAATGATTGTTTTTTACTACAAATGTGGGCGATTAATTTTAGCATGATCATAAAATTCTTATAGAGATTAGACATTTTAGAAATTTTGCCACAACAGGCTCTGCAAAATGCGACTTTAGAAGAAGACGAGATATAGTTTAATATTGTATTTATTTATGCATATTCAATTAAAAGTTGTTTTTAAGAAAACATAAAATGGGATCTTACTCACTTCTTCATAATAAAAAAACTGATAAAACTTTATGTTTAAATAGAAAAATGAATGTGACGGTATTACATAATGTGTTAAACGGAAGTAAAAACGGTTTTTTTTTCATTTTTTATATGATTTTATTGAAGGCCGTGTAAAAAAGCTAAGGCCATTTAGCTTTAAAAATTTATTCTAATTTTCTATCACATTTTTTTTTACTTTTTTAAGGACTTCTAATGATTGTGTATTTATATCAGAATCATTAAGCTCATTCTTTTATCCTTTATACACATTTAGCTAAAAAAAATTTATTTTTTATTAAATTGCGGAAAAATTTATCTTTACGTACTAAGAAAAAATTTAAAATACAGAAAAATATTATTTTTAGTTTTGGTTACATTATAACTGCCAAAATTACATTACGTAATTCTTCTCCTGAAATTCATGTAAGAACACACATGAACCAGTTATCTGAGTAGTTAATTACTTAGTTTATTAGATTTAAATTTATTCAATTTTTGAAATTCATTAAAAGCACTTTATTATAATAATCACTATTTTATTTGTTTAAATAACAGTACTATTAAATATTAAATAACTTCTTAATACAAAAAATGCAATATGATGCATTAAATACTTTTATTCACATTTACAAATAAATAAATAAATAATTTATAAAAACAACAACATTTTAAATTATTTAAATAGTGTGTTTATGAGTATGTAAAATGCATTTTCTTTCAAATGTGAAAAAGTATTGTTAAACAACTTTCATTTTCTCTTACTTTCAATTTACATATATGGAGAAGAAAAGTAAATGCCTAAAAATATTTCTGTGAGTAACAGATAACTGTGAGAAATACCTCAAAAAATAATAAAAGAATTCCCCCTTTCTTTCCTGATAGCTATTTCAAAGGGATGATCGATTTACAAATACGCACTAGGTCTTGTATCTCAATTTAATAACAGTTGTTACTTATCGGTAACAGGTATTTGATCACTGCGCCAGGAGTTCTGACATGCCGCAAATAGATGGGATCAATGAATCCATATTGGTAGACATCTGATTTACGAATGTCTGATCTGACTCTGATTATTAGGTTTGGTATCCGATATCTCACGCGATGCCATTAAAATCGCTTTGATGGATCAGGAGACAGAAATGAATTATAGTGGAGATGGAATCCCCGAGAATTTCAAACACGGTGGTCACGTGATTTTACCAATACCATGTTCCAAGTAATATCATGCTAAATTTGATCTAATACTTGTTAAATACGGAATATTAAATTGAAGGATGATTATACATTAAATGAAATATTGCTGATATAAATTCAAGAAATATATATAAATTTATTTCGAATTCATATAGAATTGTTTAAATGAGATTATTTATTTGAAGAAAAAATTCAAAGGTCTTTTAAAAACAATATACTCTTATTTCCTGAAGAAGTTTTTTGTGTATTTTATACAAAATATCACTCAAAAATTATTCCTTATACTTTATTAACTTTAAATATATATTCATAAAATTATATATCACTGATTCTTCAAAATCTAAAATATTCAAAGTCTTCTCTTTATTTGCTTTCAAATATTAATTCAACGTTGTATTTGAAAATGTGTTTTCAAAAAACTGTTGCATAGATATGACATCCTGATAAGTAAAATAGAAACGTTATATATATATATATATATATATATATATATATATATATATATATATATATATATATATATATATATATATATATATATATATATATATATATATATATATATATACATACAAGTATATATATGTGTGTATGTCTTCTATATATATGCGTGTGTGTGTGGGTTTGATTGCTTCATTGTCAGGAAAGTACACATTATTGTTTAAATGATTTAATTATGGTTTTGGACAAAATAAGAAAAAGCTATTTACGTATTTACAAAGGAATATTAAATCATGATCTAACATCTTAGTTAGTTATAATTCGAAACAACTTCAATATCCATTCGCGTCTTCACATCATCGCATCTTTTTTCGTCCATCACATCATCGTTCCCTTACTCCCTATTTTCTCTCTGCATGTCCGGCGGCAAACATGTGAATGGCCATCTGGTGGCGCTTTCAATCCCACATATATATACAGTAATGGCTAAAATTGTGGACACTTTTAGAAAATTTTATGTTTTTGAACTTTGTATGCTTATAGAAAGTGTTACGTTTCACAAAATGCAAACTTGTATATATCATTTTAAAGAGAATTTATTACTGAATTCAATACAAAACACAAAATTTAATTATTTGCAATACAAAAAAGTTGAACGATAATAGTTATCGATATACATTAGATAGTGATGATTGCAGTGAGTTATCAGTACTTAGTAGAGTACCCTTTATTTTGGATTACAGCTTCACATCGACGTTTCATTGAGCTAACAAGAGTTTTAAGCTCTTCTTTCGTTATTACATGATGCATGATGCCAGGAAACAATTATAGCCTCAATTAGTTCCCTTTTATTTGATGACCGCCTCATTCGGACAAGAGTTTTCAAACGGTGCCACAAAATTTCGATAGGATTGAGGTCAGGACTCTTTCCTGGCCATGACAATAATTTAATGCTCTTTGTAGAAAACCACTCTTTTGATATTTTGGCCATGGGGCAAGGAGCAGAATCTTGCTGAAAAATAAACGAATCACTGTTGGGAAAAAGATCTCTGATGGAAGGTAGAAGTTTTGGTTCTAGAATAGTGTCAATCTATTTTCTGGCATTCAGTGTCCCATCGATGACATGAAGGGGACCAATACCATCTGCTGACGTGCATGACCAAATCATAATACTAACTGGGTTCTTCACTGTTGCTTGAATGCAGTCAGGATGTAGCTCTTCTCCTATTCTACGTCTTGCATATTTTCGCCCATCACTACCGAATAACGATAGCTTAGTTTTATCACTCCATATAACTTGTGACTACAGATTATCTGTCCAGTTAATGTGTTCCTTTGCCCACTGTAGTCTTTTTCTTTTCGTTGCTGAAAATTAAGATAAGGCTTTTTTCGTGGAACTCTACCTCTCCGTCCAACATCTGTTAATCTTCTCCTGATTGTTCTTGAACTGACAGAAACACCAGCATCATTCAGATTACTTCTGATGGCCACTGATGACATTTTTCTATCTTGAAGACATAGTCTTTTTATTCTTCTGTTATCAATAGATGTGGTGCACCTATTTCGAACTTTTCCTTATTTGCTTTTTATTGAATTTGTCTCCTGATATCGTAAACAAAACTTTCGGACTCCAGATGTAGTCACTGAACCACCCACCTGTCTTGCAATTTCAGCAAAGGAAAGACCACTTTCTCGTAACACAATAATAATACATCTCTTTCTAGGTGTCCAATCTACTATTTTATTTGATGTCATTGCTTCTTGACTAAATATTAAAAATTTTTGCAAAAATTCCTTCCATTATATTATATATATATATATATATATATATATATATATATATATATATATATATATATATATATATATATATATATATATATATATATATATATATATATATATTATATATATATATCGGCGTCATATGTTGGATTTTAAAACAACTGGCTATTAAATATTTTACATATTCATGTCATTGTAGAAGACTCTAATTTCGTCCCAATTGTGATTATAATATTCTTTTGACTAATATTTCAATTAAAACAAATGAAAGGGTTTGAATTATAAAAGATTTTGTGAAATATGTGGGCAGCATACTATTTTTAATTTAATAATAATAAATTTGAAAGTACAATCAATTCACATTTGAAGACAATTACAACATTCTTTTGCCTGAAATTTTATTTAAGTTTAAAGTTGTTGAATGATTGGAAACGGTATTGCCAGCAATACACTTGTTGAAAAATCCTATTTTGTTTAATAAAATAAACATATTTTGAAAACACAGTTAAAATTTTAAAAGCGATTTAACAATATTAACAAAATAAATAAACAAATTCAAATCAACCTATTAAGACCAGGGAATTAGTTTCACGATATTAAACTTTCGTAAGGAAATTCCTAATTGTAAACATTATACTTATATGAATTTTACAAAATTTTAAAAAAATATTTTGCTACTTAATATATGTGATACTAAAGTTTATTATAATGAAGTCATGTATTGTAGAAGTATCTGTCCAACCCAACTTTAAATGATCGAGATATCATCTGTGTTAGGCAATCAACATTACCTTCCACATTCCTATTCAAAATTAAAACTTTAAAAATAATATCAATGTTAAACATAAATTAAAACTCTTATTAATGATTAAAAAGAATTTCCAATAATTATAAGAACTTTATCAAGATTCCGGTATTTAATACAACAGTTCATACATTCGAGCTCTTACATAAGCATCAATGTTTTAGATGCCAATTTCAAAGAGCGAAGATTAAATTTAAATAAGCTCTCAAGTGTAAAGAATTATCTATAGAAAGACAAGTCAATCAATTAAAACTCAATAGCAATAATAATTTGATTAAACATTCACTTTCACTTCAAGTTTTTCATAGGAAAATGTTAGCTTTTTCAATAACATTACGCAATTTTATAATATGTTTGCATAATTCTATAATACTAAAAATTTTCGCAAATAATTTGAAACCATATAGTTAGTTGGCAAATGACCCAAGATATTTTAATATCCATTCCATAAGTTACCTCTCGGGAGGTCTTTTCAAATATAGAAGGACGTTTTCAACTATCCCAAGGGAGAAAACCCGGAAAACTCCTATCACACACCCCGACAGACATGCATGCAGACAACTTGTATTGTTGCTGAAAAGTGCCTGAAATCGAAACTGTGGTTTTTCATTCTATAGATCGCTGCTCTACTGTTAGGCCAAGGTGATCTTTACATAAGTATTATTAAATTGCTGAATAAAAAAGAAAATATTTTAATCACATTAAACAGTGAAGATTTTGCAAAGCAAGAACGTTTTGTTCTGTTGTACCCATAGCTCTCTGATGAATAGTTAGTGCAATCATTTTCAATAACAATCATATTTTTATAGTTGATGAAATTCATTAAATATATTTTGCTACTATATTAAGCTTCTCTAATTGGAGGGTATGGAAAATATGTCCATTAAAATCTTTTACAATGTTAAAAAGTAAGTTTAGAAAGGTTTAACATTTCTAAAAATACATTAAAAAATTTTTTTCTGATATTAACAGAATTAAAAATTACTTTAAGAAATATTCCACCAAAATCAGGTTAATTAAAAAAAATTTTATTACATGTTTTAGAATATCTTATTCTATAACTCACCTTTTTGCTTAAAAATATATTTATGACCCGCTGTTTTTAGGTGAAATGTCACTACGAAATGTCAAACAATAAAAAAGCCTGAATTTCATTATTTAATCCCTTTTTTCTAACTAGATAAATAGCAAAAGAATTTTCAACAGTTTATTTACAAACCAATTATAGCTATACTTATTAATTTGACTTGTTTACTTTTTAAACAGATTATTATGATTACAAATTAAGATACATAATTCTTTCAATCAAAAAAATTACCTTCTTAAATATAATATATGTGTGAAAAATTATAAGAGAATATAATTCTTAATTTTATACATACACATATTATATTTAACACATTTTAATAGTTTTACCAATATGCATCATTGATTAATAAAGAATTGTTAAACTAAATAATAAATGTAATTTAGATGTCTTGTAAAATGTAACAGAACATTTATTCAAGAAGTGACTTCAACAACTGGTATAGTGTACAAAGTTTTGAACAAGTAATTTGTGCATGGATTTACAACAAATATGTATTTTCAAAACAGATTATTTCACACAAATATTTTCAATTAAATACACTTAAATACCAATTCCGTTCTTGTTATCCAAATTATTGATTTACGAAATAATCGAAACAAATTCAGAGTAATCTCGAATTCAATTCTTATCTTTGTGTACTACGTTCTATTGTTTATGTTATTCAATGCTAAACCTTATATACAAGTTATTCTTTAAAATTAAGTTTTAATTCTATTTGAAGAATATTCAATAACTATGTAATGAGGTTACTGACAGGAAGCATTCAATTCTAATCAATGTTTTCAATTTTCTATAGAGCTCTTTTTCCGTAATATTATTGAATGATGTTTTAGTATTTTTTCACGTTACCATGAAGCATCATCCCGTATAAGATACAGTAATGTTAAAGAAACTTTCAAGAAACGAAACTTCAAAATATCATACTAAAATATTTTTATTTTGAAAATCGAAAAAAACAAACATTCAACTCAGACTTTATTTTTACGTATCAGGATTTAACCTAGTTTGGCAAATGTTTTAATGAATTAATTATCAAGTTTAAATCAATAGTTTTTGTATCGTTTTTAAAGTTTTAAAATCTTTGATAGCGAATTAGTGCGAATAAAGGTATAATAATCAAAGAGAATTAATTCAAATAAATTATCAGTTAAAAGGTGTGCTTTCATTTATGATATTTTCTTTAATTAAAAATCGCAAAATCAATTCCATTGTATAGTACTATACATTAATATTTTTGCCTTGCAAATGCTTATCAATGAAGTAAAATAAAATAAATATGAAATTAATTGCAATTTTTAAGCACCACAAGTAAATAATTTAAAGCATTGTAAATGAAGATAAACGAAGTTGAAACACATGAAATAAAAATTTAAAAAAGATAGTAATTCAATATTATTGATACCATTATCTTTCTCCTGCGAATCCAATTATACCGCTAAATGGAATAATTTACCTTAAATAAAACATCATCTATTCTACATTTTACCAACATATTTCTAAATTACGTTTCCCGCAATATTTCATTTTTACGTCTGTGTCCTATTTCACTTTTACAAAGAGATTTGTTACCTGTCTATTCTGTCTGTATTCTGCATGTCGTCACCAATAATGTTATTTTTGAGGATTTCTAAGAGAAATCAGGCAGTTCTCACAAATTATGTCAGTTTGAGTTAGTCTAAACTGTGTGATACTTAAGAAATCTCCCACTTGTCGGGAGAAGTTTTGATTAAAAAGATATTTGCTTGTTACAACATCATGGAAACAATTTACAACTTAGTTTATTGTTCAATAAGTAACCAGTTTTTTTAATAAATAAAAATATATCGTTGCCAAAATTATTCTTAATTGAAAAAACAAGAACATGGAAAAAACTCTTGATAAATTAGTGAATTGAATGTCAATTAGAATAAAATACAGTAATAGTCTCATTCATACTGTCTCTTCAAAACCGACAGTTTTGAATAATGAGAATTCTAGATAGCTTGAATTGATTCAGTAAGTAAACATAAAAGTTAATGATATATCATAACTACATATGCATTACAATCGAAGTTAAAAATTTATTTAAAATATTTCAATGGTATATATATAGCAAATATGCTTTCCAAATTACAGTAATTCAATATTATAGATTTTAATTCAATAATACAGTATTAATAATTAAAATTACTGTAATTTCAATTGTTTTAAATATTTTTCGTAAATATACCTGAGGGTATTTAAAAAGAAATATTTAATGATTACTTTAATAGATAATTAATTGATTTGTTTTTTAACTTTTAAATTATGTTCACAAAAATGTTTCTGAAATTAAATGCTATTTGATAAATTTTTATTAAAAATATTTTTCACTAAAAATTATTTTTTGAACAAATAGTAATTTTTAATAAAATGTTATATTTTCAATTAAAGTTTTTTCTTTCAAAATTTGATTTATATATAAAACAGATTTCTGAATTAATGGTAAATTAGTCACAAATATTATTTTACATTAAAAGAACCAATTTTCTCCTTTTCTTATATCTACGGAAGAATTAGCATGTATCAAAAATAATATATATATTACCATTTAATATTGAAAGTAAAGTTTCTAATTTCATGTGGTAATGAAAACATTTCTTTATTTAAAAATTGAAATAATCTGTTATATATTATATTAAAAATCTATGAATTAAAATGAATTTCATTATTTACTTTCTAACCACCTCGACAACTTTGAATGTTGACTGGTTGAAATTGAAAAAAATAGGTGCATTTTTTAAAAAAGCAAAATATATATTTTATGTTTTGATATAGAATAAGGCATACATCTGCTCTTTTTAAAATATTTTTTAAGTTAGTGTAAAAATTATTTATGCATTTAAAATGAAAAAAAACTGCTATACTAATTAATTTCATAACTAGTGTAAATGATATGTTTTCCTTGAATGAAGCAAAAACTGCTTACATATTTTAACTCACGTATTCTGTTTTATTTATTTTTAACAAGATCTGAAATATGTTATAATATCACTACTTTGTTGTAACTCAGAAGAAAGAATTTATGAAATATTGTCATTGCTTTATTGAAAATTTAGCTACTGAAATGTGTTTCTATTTTATATTGCGTTATTTATTTACAGTTATTGGTAAAAATAAACATCAAAAGGAACCACACGATGATTAGAGAACACGTCATCTGTGTCAGATGCTTCTTAAAAGGTAAATATCATTATGAAAAGGTTCATCAGTGATTTATAGTGCAGTTAGATCTAATAGTACTAATTTACTTATATAAATCCTTTTGATTGCGTGACGTCCATTTCCCAGAGTTATTCAATACGCTTTCATAAATCTTTGTGAATAACTCGTAATTGTTGTGTAAAATATTTATCAGAAATGATTACGACAATAGTTATAATAATTTGCATTATCAAAAGTACCTTTTAGATCATTAAAACGAATGCTAATTAGTAGATTCTAAGTTATAATGGCAAAATGTCAGTAAGTGACATTTAAACACTATAAACTTTAACATAACGCTGATTTTAAGGAAAATATTTAGATCGAATATGAATTTCACAATGAATTAAATGAAGTGAATACAAATAAAATATATTTCACTTAAATCATTTTGGCAACTCTAATATTCTTAAAGATTGTATACAATGGACACTTAAATAATTGCTAATAATTATACACATCTTTACATAATTATTGTTAATAATTATGAAATACATTATGTATTTCTTCACTCTTCCAAATTACATTTCATCATAAAATTAGTAAATATGTTTTCAAAATGTTTAATTTGAATAAACATTAAAATCAATAGTTAGTTTTAATAAGCAAAATATATTTTCTACATTTCGTTAATTATTTAATCATTATTGTTTAAATGTTGAAAACTCATTCGTAAATCCAGAACTGGCCTCTGTTTACTCAAAGTAGAAAGGTGTTTTTTTTATACAATCTTAAATTTTTTTCTTCTATACCGATAAGAGGTATTTTCTAATACTTAGAAGAATGCAAGTGGTTATCTTTTTTTCCTACAGAAAAAAATATTCCATTTCTTTCTTCAATAACAAATCTTCTTTTCCAAGTAGGAAATCATATATTCTTTCTTATTACATAACTTATAATTTCTTTTTTCCCTCGTATTTTTGTTTATTCTTCCTTTTCCTTTAGTTTTCATATATCTTTACAATCCCACAAGACATTTTGAGTAGTGTCTCTAACTTCGAAATTAATTAATTTCCTCAAAAAATAAGTATTCTAGTATTTATTTCTAAAAAAATATGTATTTAATTTAAAATCCATAAACTTAATCACAGTGAAGATCTTAATGTCTTATTAGCTTCTGTTCTTAAAACTTTTCATTTCCGTTTGGAATGTAGATGTTTTTTTATTTTCTTTTACATATATATATATATATATATATATATATATATATATATATATATATATATATATATATATATATATATATATATATATATATATATATATATATATATATATATATATATATATATATATATATATATATATATATATATATATATATATATATATATGTGTGTGTATATATATATATATATATGTATATATATATATATATATATATATATATGTATGTATGTATGTATGTATGTATGTATGTATGTATGTATACAATGTAGTATGAGTGAAAACAATCAAGTACAATAAAAAATGAAGAAAAACTAAATTGCGCAAATTTATGTGACATTTTGACAAAATTATGCAATGAAATTTTCATATTGAAATGATTTAATGCTATTTGATTGACGCACAAAAAATAAAGATATAATCCAAAAACGAAAATTCTGTTTTAAACCGGGAAAATCTTGTTAGTTGCACAAGCCTAAAAAATCTTCGATTGAGTGAAATCTTACCGTGTTGGCTGCCAAACAATAAACAATCTAGTCCCAGCTGAATAGTTCGCTGCTTCGAATCTGGTCTTGTGCATGGATGTTTGCAATGGTTTATAATCCAAGTCTTTTGATTCTGTCCATTCTCTGCCTGGTTTTAAGATTTATTTTACGTGTTTTATTAAATGAAATTGATATTAAAGAATTTGAAAATTAGATGTAAGTATTATTATTTAACAAAATTATCAGCTGCATATTTCTATTTATTTTATTTTATTGACAAATTATTTTTTGTCTATAAATAGAATATACAATTATACAATCTATGCAAAAATATTTATTAAAGATTTTATAAGAAATAAACAATATGTTTAATCTGTTTATTAATAGAATCATGTAATTTACGATTTCTTCTTAAATTCAAAACGTCATGTTTCATTATAGTTAACAGCAAAATGATTTTAATCTTGGGAAATTTAAAATAAGTGATTGAAGCTATCAGTTGCCATTTGATATTTTAAAATTAATAATAATAAATTCCAATTATTTTTAAATAGCAAATTTTAAAACTTTAACGTCATACAACCCCCATGATACATTTCAGTTATTTTCCAAGAATAAAAATATACCTTTTTAATAGAAAATTCAGCATTTTTAATCGAATCTAGAAATTTTCTCATGGTATTTTTAGATGTAAAAGTGAGGGGAGGAAGCTCCACTCTAATAGAAAGAAGACGTTCTTGGGAAGAAAAACTTCAAATAGTATGGTTGCTATGGTGATTGCTTCTTCTCCAATTATGGTGAAATTTGGAGTTTTCAGAGGACATTTTTAAGCTTATTTTCTTAAAGTAAAATATTATTTAAAAAAAAGTGCTCCAAGCGGTGAGGATTTGTTTTCGCTTAGATATTCGAAATATTTGACACTTTATTTTTCTGTCAAATATTCTTAAAGTGTTATCCTTTGTATTTTTTCTTAATAAATAAATTTTAATAAAATTTTTAAAAAAATGGATACACATAACTTAAAATTATAATTTGAATAACAAGCACACGTTATGGAAAAATACTAATAGTATGAAAAAAATGTGAAAATCTTGTATATTAAATTATATTATTAATAGAATCCTTCATTTTATTAACAAGAGATGATTACTTGCAATATTCTTTTGAATTTAGTATCCCAATTTTTTAAGTGCCATGATTTTAATTTAGTGTTTATTTTACAAGTACTAAAGCGCGTACATTCTTTTTACATTCTAGTAATTGTAAACTATGTAATTTGAATTATTTTAATATACTGGGTTTGTAATATATTTCTGCTCATTAAAACTACTCAACAAACCAAACTTGTAATTTTGGTCCATGCTCAAAAGACAAGATTGAAATCTAAGCTGGGGATACTTCTTTTTATGTCACTGAAGAAAAATATGAATTGATGCTGGATAAAAAATTATTATTTTTGGTAGGAGATTATTTCCGCATTTTTGAACGATTTAATTAAAACATTCAATTGAAAGGTTATTTAAAGCAAATATATTCTTTTTAATATAATGAACTTAAAAATATTAAAATAATCTACTTATGTCATAGTTTATTTTAAGACACTTAATTCATTTAGTTACATCATTTCAAATATTATAAAGCACCCTTTTATAATAATTTTATCAAGAAGCTTTTGGGGAAAATTTTAAGAAAGATAACATTTTCAAAAACATACAAACAATCTAATTCATCATAACTCATCCTTTATTTAATTCAGGTTTCAAATAATTTTACAAAGATTTCTTACGTTCCAGAAACACTTTATATTTGAATTCAATCTACTGCTGGTGAAGTTAATGAATATTCTTTTATATCTTTCCCATATACATAAACTATTTTCAGAAATGCTCTATTCACATATATACAAAAATCCATTTTCTGAAATGCTCTATTCACACATATATCTATACATATATACATAAATCTATTTATAACCTATTTTCAGAAATAATCTATTCACATATATCTATGCATGTGTATACATAAATCTATTCATAATATATTTTCAGAAATTGATTAAATATTGTAGACCTCCGAATATAGATCAGAAAATTCTAGAAGTTTTAGTTTAATAAAGAAGAAAAACAATATATATAAAATTTGTTTTTGGAGTAAATACTGATTAATTGTATTCGTGCTATTTTTGTAGCTTATAGCACGAAATACAATTTATGTAAAAAAATTATGTCATTACCAAAACAGTTAATCAAATTGAAGTACATATTTCTTGAAGATATTCCTTCGAAAATATTTGGGATTTTTTTAAACATTTCTCTCTCTTAAAGTGAAAGATTTTGTCTATAATCAGAAAGAAATCACGTGTGACAGATAATCTTACATAAGACTAGATATCATTTCGATGACTTATCATCCACCTTGATAAATTAATTCTCGACTACTAAAAATACCCCAATATTTTTCTGTACATGGATAAAAGAATAAATTTTAATAATAGTTTTTTTTATTATTTTTTTATGTAAATTCAAGAGACAACGTTTAACGACTCCAAACTGCCTTTCTATTTGCATAAATAATTATTTTCCTTACTTTATGAGCACATAAGATTACATTTTATATTCATTCAGACAATTTCATTTTTATAAGTTAGTTTTATTTTTCTCTGTTAAATTTAATAACAACAAAAACCTTTTCTTAACAACACTATTTTTTATTGTCAACTTTTCCGATAATAATTTTAAATTATGGGGTGGATCTCTATAGATATTTCTATTATCCTTAAAAATCCACCCTATTCAAGTAAATCACTATCCATCTATTTCTATGATGATCTCTGCAAAGTGATGTCAAATAATAGTTCTTATTAGTAGCTTTATGGGGAGCTTATATCAGCAAAATTTAATGTGAAATGTTTTAAGTTATGTATACATAATTTAAATTAGGTATCAGCCAAGCATTTTAAATTAGCCAGATATGGGAATATTCATATACGTTTAACTTTATTTCGTGCAGACCATTTCAGTTTTACGCTGAACTGAAATTAGAGTGTAACCTGAAATTATAATTATTCATATATGTGTATCAATATATATCAATATCAAAAATGTTTCGAAATAAATAGATTGTGGTTCCTGATCTAATTTTAAAGAAATATAAAATTATAATAATTTCACAAAATGCTGTGTGATAGTTACATGTTTGAATATTTGCAAACTTTTTAATTTTTAATTAAGAATATTAACTACGTAACAAAGTGTATGATTTGATTTATTTCAATACTCTTAATGTAGGTTACCAAATGAACATTCAGAAAGCTATTTTTTTCTCACAAAACAGATAATCTTTTCAGCAACAGTTGAATAGCATTTAGCTTGAACCTATGTTTTAAGAAAGATTTTAATGCCTTTCATAAAAATCAGGAAAGTATTCCATATTATTCTAAATGTGTAAATTTTTATATTTTAAGAAATAAACGAAGCATTGATTATTATAAAGTACATAAAGAAATATTGATTATTAACATAGAATACTTGAAGAAAGCAATTGGATTTTTTCCCAGTATCTAGTTAACTAAATAAAAAATTTTAGTGATTATTCGATGAAAATAATTTTTTATTAGAAATACAAATATATAAATCCAAATTTTTATAGTAAGATGAAAATAAAGGTTATAGAAGGCATCACAAAAGTTTTAGCTTTTTATGATAGTAAGGAAAAAGCTACTATGGCTTAAAAATTAGGAAATTTAAACATTTTATTACCAAATAATGTTGGATATCTTCTTAATATTATCATCTAAAATGATTCCCATACCTTATTTATAAATATGACAGCATGTAAATATGTCAAAACTCCTATATATGTAAAGGTAAAGGTATATATACCTAGGGTGCTTATATAAGTAAAGGTAAGAGTATATACGTAAAGGTAAAGGTATATTTATTTATGATGTAAATTTATTTCAATATTGACCACAGTTCTCAAACTATTTTTGCTGGGTTTCAACGATAAATTAATTGAACAATAAAATTAAAAAGTGGAATATAAGAGCTAAACAAAAGTAATATTATTGATTGAATTAAAGGAAAATGTAGATTAAGCACTCTTTCTATATATATAGTTTAATACACAATAAAGATTTATTCTCTCAAAAATACCGTAATTTATGGTGAATATTAAAATCTGAATATTATTCGTTACAAAACCAACTTTCGTAATATATAGCTTTTAAAATTGTGTTAAATATATTAATTTTTTAAGTATTTTATTTAATAAATAATAATTCATTGTAATACAAACTGACGCATATAATGTATAGAATTTTTCAGATTGCAAAATAATTTAATATATTAGTCATGTTATTTCACCACTCACATCATTTGGAATATGTTAAAGTAGACTTTGCAAGTATTGACTGCCATATCAAAAAAAAATAGTTTATGAATACTTTGTGACATGTTTATCATATTATATTTAATTATAACTTAATAATTTGCTCAATTTTTATATAGGAGTAGCAAGAAATAATGATATCTTCAAATATCCCGACATTAGCAGGGACATTTTCTTGAAAAATAATTTCATAATAAAGAGGAAAGACTTGAATTAAAAATTTAATCTAGTTTTAAGAATAATTCAAATATGTACTTAAATACTTTAATGAAATTAAAACCAAATAATTTGTATTTATTATTTATATGTTTTTAATCTCCTAAGTTAATATATTTGCGTGCTTTTCTATTAAGTGAAAGTACATAGATCTTGTGGATAAAAGATTATATCTATTTAAGTAGTTATGAATAAATTGATGTAATAGCATTCAATTTATTAGAAACTATTAATTAAATTCTATTATGACTCTTTGTAAGGAGATGGATTTCATTCATATTTGTTTAATTTACGTGCCCCTGTCAAACAAATGATAATGGAAAGCTGCACTGATGTTTGAACTTCGGAGATAACACAATAATGTTCATGTAGTCAATTTATAATTCAATTAAATTATCAGTTATAGTGATTTAAATTTTAAAATAATCAAATGTCAGTGAATATTCATTCACATTTTTGTATAAAAATTGAAAGTCCTGTCCTGTTTAGCTCAAAACATACCATGCACATTTTTGGAATAAAAAGTGAAATAGGGAAACTGATCAGTTATTCCTAATCAGTCAAAAATTTCGGACTTTCCACTAAATTACAAATACATTTGTCGATGTAAAAGTCCACTCGACTAAAAAATCAAAAATTAATTTAACCGTTAAAATATTTTCCTCCTTTTTGAAATAAAATGTATTAAAAATGATTTTAAAAAATATTACACGTCCATGTACAAAATGAAAGCAATCTCACTTTTCTCACTCTAATATAATCAAATATAATATTTATTGCACTTATCATAAAATGTGGCCTTTTGAATCATGTTTATATTTTTTTCATTTAAAGTAACACAACATAAGAATTTAAAACCTATTGTATCATAGAAATAAACGAGTAATATGTATCCAAAATGTGTGACAATAATTCTTATATATAGAAAACATTTTTTATTAGAAAAGGAACAACTGAGTAAGAAAAAAAGTGCGTAATTTTAAAGCATAAACATCAGAAAATTGTGGATTTTTTTAATAGTGGTTGCACTCATAAACAAGCAATAAATTGAACTCATTCAGAAAAAATTAAATTTATTTGAATAAATTAAACTTAAATTGATATTTTGATTGCAGTGCTATTCTGAGTAAAATGATCTTTGTTAATTTTGAAAAAATTAAAATCAAAGTAAAAATAAATTAACTAACTAAAAATATGACTATTCGAGTTAATTAAATTTATGCGTCAATGAAGTAATTTTTCCTTCTATTGGAATGAATATGTACTTGTTCAAAATTGAAGGAATTTTCTCTTCAGCAAAAATCCACTCAACATTCCACAATGCACAAATTATATAGAGCAATTAATATTTACAATATTTTTAAATATATTACCAAAACTAAAATAATTTATCTTATTTTCATATATCATGTGAAAGACATATTTCCCTCAAGAACATCTTGATCATCTAAATCTATCAATAAGCAATATATAATTCATAAACATCAATAGATAGTAACACAAAAGATATCTTGAGTAAATATCCAAAGAGTTATCTGTCCTCAGGAATATAAAGATTCCACAATATGGAAATTCAATGGAACAATTACTATTTTCAAGCCATATACTCAAGAATAAATTAAATTTGGCTTATTCTCATGCATCTCTAAAAAGATGTGTGTTTTCCACTAGCACAGTAAATATATCTCAATCGTAACTGTATCTGTCTAAAAAATGATAATATTTCATTAGAAAAAATATTTTAAAGTACAGGGTGATCCAAAAGTCAGGACGAACTTTAAAAATGAATAATTCGAAAACGAATCACGATATAAAGATGCGGTTTGCACCAAACGGATAGAAAAGAAACCGGGTTTTGTGTGGCAATGAAAAAAATAGTTCTGTTGGCGACCAACAGATGGCGCTGTCGGAGTTCTGATGTAGGATTATGCAATGCAACAAACGATATAAAAAGAAGCAACTACTGCAGGTAATGGTAGTCGAAGCTGGTATGTATCAAAATGCTGTCCATAGTTGAGAAAGCCCTCTTAGTTAAACTGTTTTATAAGAATTCGGAAAGTGCCATTGCGAGCATATCGCTACATGAAGGGTATGCGAGATAGTAAAGGACCAATAACGTCTTCTGCATTGAACAAAATTGTGAAAAAATTTGAAGCTACAGGTTCTTTGGCGTCACGTAAAAGAAGTGGATGTCCCTCAACTGCAGCTGCTGTTGCCACGACAGTGAAGCAGACGGTGCAAGCCATGTCTGCGATTGCTGCACATGGGGAGTGCAGTGCTTGAGAAGTTTCGAGGCAGACAGGAGTGTCGTATGGAAGTGTCTGAAGAGCGCTGCGAGTAACTTTGCAACGGTGTCCCTACAAGTTGCAACATAACCAAGAACTGAAACATCCTGACTTCGACTCTCGCCGACATTTTGCGAATTTGGTCTTCAATAAGATGGAAGAGCAGCACGACTGGCTTCACACTGTGCTTTGGACAGATGAAGCACATTTCATACTCTCTGGCGCTGTTAACAACCACAGTTGTCGAGTGTGGACCACAGAAAATCCACATGCATTTGTTGAGGTACCCATGCAACAGCCTAAAGTGACAGTCTGGTGTGGCTTCACTGCTGATTTCATAATTGGTCCATTTTTTCGAGGAAGTCACACAGACAGGTTTCCAAACAGTTTCTGTCACCGGTAAGCGATATCTAGCACTGTTACAGAACAGCATTATTCCTGAACTGCAAGCCAGACAGGCACTCCAAACAGTCACCTTTATGCAAGATGGAGCACCACCTCATATTGCTCTGCCTCTGCAACGCCTGCTACGCTCAACATTTGGGGAGGATCGTATTATCAGTCGCTACTTTAATCACGCATGGCCTCCAAGATCTCCCGATCTTACACCCTGTGACTTTTGGCTGTGGGGCTTCTTGAAGTCAAAAGTGTACAGCGACAAACCGGCATCACTAGCGGTACTGAAAGATGCCCTCCACCAAAATGTGTCTGCCATAACGCAAGAAATGCTACTAAATATTGTGAATGGTGTGGTGAATCGTATCACAGCTTTACTTCTGAATGATGGACATCACATTGAACATTTACTGTAGTAAGTACTAATTAACTGTAATTAATCTGACTTCATTAATCATTGTTTCATTTGTAAATCATCTTTTGTTGCAATAAAACACTATAGCGCCATCTGTTGGTCGCCAACAGAACTATTTTTTTTATTGCCACACAAAACCCGGTTTATTTTTCATTCGTTTGGTGCAAACCGCATATTTGTATCGCGATTCGTTTTCGAATTATTCATTTTTAAAGTTCGTCCTGACTTTTGGATCACCCGGTATATAACAATATTTGAGCATTTCAAATAATGCTGTTATGTAATGTGAGAACACATTTTTACTACACAGTGTATACCAAATACGAATAAAATATATATGCATAAATTTTTTTATGCCGAACGATGGCTGAGTGGTTAGCGTTCCTGACTCCTGAGCTGAGGGTCCCGTGTTCGAATCCCGGTTCGGGCATGAATGTTACTTTCTCTCTGTGCTTCTCTGTATTTTCTTCTGAGATTATATATAAATGTAGCCCACTCTATAAACAGGTTTGTGGTAATGCTGGGTATGTGGTAATAATAGCATGGGTAATGCTACTCGCCTCTGTGACTTGGTTCACGGGTGCCCACTGGGTAAAGACAAATGAGAAGCAGTTTCCAGTCTGGTTATGGCGAAGGGTTCGTCATCCAAATGTCCGTCGTTATGAAAAAATAAATAAAATAATTATATATTATTTATAATATATGTTTTAGTAAATTTTACTGCTGACATTTCCTGCGGCACATTTAAAACATTTTTAAATGCAAGAATCATACAAAAACTTATTTAAGTACTTATAAATATGTTTGAAAATTCATATAGCTCATATCTCATAACTCTTATAAACTATTTAAATAAAATTAACAAAAATAGAAAATTAAAATTTTCCAAAATTGAGATAATTATTGTACAAATTTTCTGCTCAAAAAAGTTTATGGAAGCCATGAAGAGAAAATAGAAATCATAATGTTTGTCTAAAACAAGTGTGAAATACTCCCTTAATTCTCTTCCAAAAGAATTTTCTTAAATTATAAGTTTCAAGCCCGCATGAGTTACATTGGTTTTTGATTAGACTTCAGGCTTCCTTTTTCGATCATTTAAAATTTGAGCCTTCCCGCTCATATTTTGAATAAGTAATTCTGCTTCGCAGAATCGATTTTGTTTATCTTTCTCAGTGATTCATATAAGTTAATACCATGTGTGATTTCCCCAAACTTTTTCATAAAACCTGTGGGACTAAATACAATATTATTTGAAACTTATTACAGCTTTCATATAACTCTAAATTTTAAAATTTTTAAATCAAAATGTATTTCTTATTATTCTATCTTATGTACAATTACTGAAGCTCTCATTTAGATTTTGTGCATTTCCCAATACACATTTTTCAAAAATATTTATAGCTACCGAGTCTCTTTGATTTTTTAATTAATTTTCTAACCAAAGAATTCTAAGATTCAGTTTAGCATAATTTCTTTAAACATTTAGTTGTTGCTTTAACAAATAATTCAGAAATCTTGCACTATAAAAAATTTCAAAACCAGGATTTTCTTCATTAATATGGAATAAGTTTATGTTACCATTTCTATAACATTATTCCGCATGAAGGTATTAGAGAAAGATTTTAAAAAAGACATTTAAAAAATACTACAACGAAAATAAAATTATTTTTTATAAGTCAAATGCTACATTTAAAAACAACTGAGAATATAAAATCTGAACTGAATTTTAAAATATCTGACTTTCTATAAATCATTTTTTTTAATGTTTTAATTTCATAAAGCTTTTATTAAATGTCCAAAAAATTTGAAAAAAAGTGCTTGATTTTACAAATATACCTAAGACAAAATTAAAAAAAGAATTGAAATCTAATACATGATTTCTTATTATAAAGTAAATTTTGGAAGATTATTTTGTGCTCACGATGTTCATTTAAAACTGTCTCAGTTCTTTATTGTTCTATTTTCATTAATTAATAAATTTCCATAAAATAATAATTTTATGTAATTTATTTCAGTACAAACTTCAAATAGGTTTTCATAGCTAAATAAAAAAATGCTATTTTGATGATTTGAATATATTCAGTTTTATAAGGCAAAATTTTTTCCAACTTATACTTCATCATATATAAAAAAACAAGATCATTAATCTTCAAATTCAGCAGACATTGCTTAAACTGTTTTCTTTAGAAATAAGTTATGGGAAATTGCGTTAATTGTAAACTTATTTTTAATAAACTACGTAACATGCAATAAATAACAAAAACTTTTAAGAATAATCTTTTAGTCTCTTAACATCAATTTACCAGCACAGTGAAAGGAAACTTCAAAGATATCATTAAAAGTCATTAACATTTTAGCATCGATTTTAATAGCCGAAGAAAAGAAATACCTTCCATTTCAAAGTAATGAAAGAGTCACGCTAAAACATCATCCTTCATACTGTCACCATTGGAAAAGAACACGTCATACATTACATTCAGCGCACTTAAGGCGTCATATGTTACATGCACTTGGGGAAAGCAGCCAAAATTATCATTCATCTCGTTGCTGGTATATGGGCATCTATCAAGTTCATATGTCAAAATCAGTACAGCACGATGCTAATGGAAGAAGTTAATTGTAATACCAGGTTGTGGAATTGAGCAAATGTTTGTCATACCATGATTTTCTAAATTATAATTAAATCATCGCATTTTTTTAAAAATAAAATTGGCTCTGTATAACATTAAGTTTGTTTAACACATATATAATAGCTGTATGAGATGAAGCTAAAAAATTTATTTTCTGTAATAAAACATAAATTTTACAATTATTTATTTCAAAATTATGCATTAAGTACTATGCCGTAGATACTCGTTTTTGCGAACTTTTAATTTAGGAATTAATCATGATTTTTCGATTCAAAGGTTCCATTAACAGGGCCCAACAGACACAATGATAATCTTAATTCCTATTTTATCTTTAGTGAAGTAACTTTTATGCATCATTTATTTTATTTTTAAATCAAGTGTTTAATTTTTTTATATTTTTATGTTTGAAAAAGTTTAGTCAACATTTTTATTGGATAATCATAAATTCTCTGAATTATAGAAAACTAATGGTGCTCATGATGTATAAATCCTAGATATTTTAAAATACTTCTAGTGTAATTTCTTCAACTTAATCAAACTTCCATATTACAGCCCAGGGGCATCAGCGAATAATCAATAGCTCCAAATTTATAGATCGTAAGATATAAAAGGTAGGAGTGAGTGACCATGGCTTTGACTTATTTTTAAAAATGTATTTATCAATTTATACTTGAATGATTTTGCAAAAGATGATGTCTGGGTCATTTTTTTTCAAGCAACACTTATTAAAAAGTCTCCATATCTGGAGGAAGTAAGGAACATTTATTTGCATGAATTTTTGCTTGAAGATGAGTTATGAGTTATGAGCATCAATGAATTCCGATAAAAATAAAAATAAAAAATAAATAAATAAACTCACTTCTGTCTCAAATTTCCTTTAGGGACTTTTGAATGTTGCTTCTGTTGTAAATTATTACAGTGAAATTTTGGATAATTAAATTCTTAAGGACATGAACAAAGAGAATGAAAATGAAGTCTCTCGGACATTTAACATCGAAAAGATGATGTGATGGTCTACAAATCAGCAGTATAAAATTTCATATATTCAAATACCTGAAAAACATTTTCTAGCATAGAACCAGTTAAAAAAAATATGTCGTTAAAAATGTATTTCCGAAATAGATGAAAAATTTTACTACTTTGCATAACTTTTTCATCAATAAATTGAAAGTAGGAATTATTTTTAAATATGCATTTTACATTGCGGATGAGTTTTTTATGTAGTATATTTTAAATTATTTTTTCTATATTTTCTTTATTTTTAAAAGAAAAAGCAGTTTGATGAAAAAATTAGTCAAAAAATCAACTTATTTTCTATTTTACTAACTTCCTATTTTAAGAAATAGGTCACAAGAAAATCATCAGAAAGGAATTTTACAAATAGGATAAAAATCAAAACATTTAATGTACATAAAAATAAAAAAATCAAAGTATTACAATTTAAAAAATTTGGTTGATTTGCTCAATACAAAAATTTTACCATATGTGCATGCGTGTTACATTAAAAGATTGGTCTGTCTTTGGTACTTGTTCTTATGAAAACAGTTATTCGTCTTTGTATTGATCGATAGAGGCAGCAGGGGTAATTTTGCAAGATATCATTCCAAAATATGTTAAATCAATGAACTAGATTGCTATAATCACTAATTAGTAGGATACTCAAATGCTCCAAGTATTCTTAATAGTGAAAAATCCGATAGACTACCGCGTGAAAAAGAAATGAACTTGCACGCATACATTCAATGGTAACTCTTTCCAAGTGCGGATGGCCTTTAACTTGCTAAACATTAGATATGGATTATGCGGTATTAAGTGTAATAAAAGGAGTTACAAAATTTCGTTCGGTTTCCCAGATAATTATTCCCAGTTACCTCTAGTTGTGGTGAGTGATTATAAGGTTGATAGTATGAATGAAATTGAAATTTACTTGAGCCATATGAACACTTTTATTTAATAAAAAATTTTGTGATTTCAATTTTTATTTTAAAATTATTATTAGGTTTTTAAAATTTATGTTAAATTTCAATTCAAAATAATTTTTGAAATATTAATAGAAAAATACAATTTAGCAATGTAAAGAAAAACGTTTATTACTTGTTATTCAAATGTGAAAAGTAAGATGTATTCCAATTATTATTTACAAAAGCATAAGTGATAAATGTTTTAATAATTACGATTTTATTTGTAATTGCAGATATTTATATAATGACTCGCTTTAATCAAAATGAAATGATTTGTTCAATTAAAATTTTATTAAACTTAATTATTAGTGTATATATCGAATTACAAAATATGCTTTCATTAAATACCATTATCAAATGATATAATAGAAAATGTATTGTAAAAATGAATAAAAAATTGTAAAGAATTGTTAGTATTCAATAGTTAGTGTTCCGTATTTTTATCGCTTTCAATGATGATATAAAAGAACACTAACCAACTTAAAATAAATTAAATCCTTTTAGGCTTTAACAAAACGTAAAGTGAACTTTCGGGTAATGAACTTTAAAAAATTATGAGAGTACAAACTTATCACATAAGCTTAAAAAACATGCGACACTTTTGATTCAAAGAATTTTAGTATTCAAATAATTTTTATCATATCATTAAGTGTGACAAAATAATACAAAATCATTTTTCTAGGAAATTTTCTTTCATATTAAAAATGAATTTTCTGCAAGTAAAGCTTTTAAATCTAAAATTTAAAAGAAAATGCTTTTAAATTCAATGTATATGATTACCGAATATTTGGAATAAGGGCAAATTTAATTACTCATTAGTTTACTAGAAAAAATGAAGCTATCCAAAACTCGGTTTTTATTTTGAAACCATTTGAGAATTGCAAAAATACATCAAATTATATTTTATTTTACTTCTAACAGAATCTAACCTATTTCAATCCATCGTATTTTTGAAATTCTACAAAAGTAAAATTCCAAGAATTGAAACTGAATAAATATCCCTGGATTTTACCTTAATAGACACACATGATAAATTCTTAAATAAAATTAACCAACATTTTATTAAGCTTAAATATTTAAAATATTTTAAATAGATGCCTTTTTAAATGTAAAAAAAATAATTATATCCATATTTTTTTTAAAAAAATCTACATGATATGAAATGTGCTGCTCACTGTTATTCAAGTACTCTTCTTTATTAAGTTACATTAATAGGATGCAGAAAATGATAATTCCATGAAGAGTTCTTGAGGCAAGTAAAAACTGCTTATGTAAAAACATGTTTTAAAATAAACTAAAGAGATGCATTTTAATTCTCACTCAATTAAATTTCTCTACTAATAATTTACTATATTTTAAAATTTTGCATACATTTTAAGGGAAAGCATTCATTTCTGATTTAATGACACTACCCAAAACAAAATAGTGAGGTCAAGTAGAGACGTAAAAATTCAACCAAAACAAAAACAATTATTTGGGAAAAAATAAAAATGTATATACAGTAGAACTCCAGTTATCTGAATCAGTTGAGACTGGTCTTCATTCGGATAATCAAAAATTCGGGTAATTGGATTTTTTCGAAAAAAAGGAGTTCATTTTAATTAGTTATCATATATTGGAAATGGGAGAAAAGACTAAATATTTTTTAAGAAAAAGAATTAAATGAAAATGTAACACTTTCACATGTGTTAAGGTACTTACATGTGCTGAACATATGTGTTTACAGCTCCATAAATGACAGTCATTGTTTGCTGAACATCTCAGTCAGAGTAAGTTCTTTCGATGCCTTCATCCATTTTCAGACAGCAACTAGACACTAAGTCACACAACAACTAGACACTAAGACTATGCATCACATTCGGATTGACGCTCTATCAAAGCAGTTCTGGTAAATGTTTGATTAGTTGATCATCACGTGTCTGTAATGAGACCATTATATATATACATACATATATATATATATATATATATATATATATATATATATATATATATATATATATATATATATAAACACAAGGTGATTCTAAATTGTTTTTACAAATTTAGAGGGGTGATAGTACTCATCCATACAAGCAACAATTTCATAAGAACATTGGGTCATATTCTACTCAAAGAGGTAGAAAAGAGGAAAGTAAAAGCGCATCAAGAATCTATCACAAATTTACTGTATGCAAATTCCCACAGCGATGAATCCGCATTTTGCTGTTATTGGTTACCGAAAAATCCTAACCAGAGTAGACGTTGACCTTTAAAAACGGCGTAACATCATCGCTTCAAGTATTATCTGAATAACATCGTCCGAAAATTTTCGAGAAAGCTATGGTGATGTACACGTACAACGTGCAAAATGTACAATCTTTGCAGACAGATGATTATCCCTGCTGGGCAGACTTTGTGCAGCGAATGCTGTGGAAGAAGAATAACAATCCACGATTTCTTGTATTAGTATTATTTAGTGATGAGGCAACATTTAACAGAGAAGACATTGTTAACAAGCGTAATCAACACGTTTGGTCTGACAACAATCTCAACAGTACACAGCTCGTAGACACCAGCAGAAATTTTCTGTGAAATCTGGACAGGTATCCTTGTTGATTACCTGGTAGGCCCGTACATCATGTCAGACCGTTTGACCGGTGACACATACCATGTCTACTTGGAGCAAGTGCTTCCCAGTTTATTGCATGCAACTCTTCTCTCTATTTAGAGAGATATGCAGCTTACGCACGATGGAGCCCCAGCACATCTTTCCATCAAGGTCCTTAACATTTGAATGTTACAATCGATTGGACGTAGCGAATCTGTGGCTTGGTTACCTAGCTCACTGGACCTCAACCAACTGGACTTTCCTGGCTAGAATCGTTATTGTCGCAAACAAAATGAACACGACACCAAAAATCTTGGAGAGGGTCCACCAGTCATTCCTTCGCATGTGTCAACTGTTCAACGACACACGTGGTCGGTATTTAGAGCAACAGCAGTGAGGCTTTCACTAAACGATAAATACGATTCTAAAACTTTTGGTATTATTCATTTGCTTATAGAACACTGTTATAATTCAGGTGGGAATTCCTCTTTTCTGCACTTCCGAGTGAAATGGGACCCTTATATATATATAAGGTTCCCATATATATATATATATATATATATATATATATATATATATATATATATATATATATATATATATATATATATATATATATATATATATATATATATATATATATATATATATATATATATATATATATATATATATATATATATATATATATATATATCGTATATATTATACATATATTATATTATATATACATGCGTGTGTGTAGTCTATGCTGCCTTAATAGGTGAAAAACGTATCATTTTCTGATAATAGTAAACATGTACGGTATAGGAAAAAAGTTATAATTTTGAAGTGCAAATATTCAAAACTTGGTCATAATTATGAATTCATTTTAAGCAGTACTTTGTCGTATTAACCTTCGTTTTTTTATATCATATTTGCTTTAAAAGACATTCAAACAAAAAACACAAAATTGCTAAATATAATAATATTTAGGCACATAAAAACTCAAATTAGCATTTTATAACATTTTTAAAATTAACTATAGATTAATGCAAAATTAAGAAAATTTGTTAATAAAACTGAATCACTATCAGAAATTTCTTAATGTAATTATAAATTGAGAGATTCAAACATGACAACAAAGTGAGAAGTAATTGTTTTTTTTTTTTTTCAATACACTTTTTTTAGTATGCAAAAGCTAGAAAATGTTTGATTTTTTAAAAATAATTATATCATAAAACACATTATTTTACCAACTTTTAATATCGTGATATAATGCAAGATTTTATGCATAAAAAATAACGGAAGCATGAGAATCTTTGTATAAAAATATCATTTAAAATAGAATTTGAAAACTATGAAATATATAAATTAAGTTGTAAATTTTTGAGTTTAATATACTGTATAATGCTGAACTACATGGGTGTGTCAGTTTTTATGGAAAATGTACATTTTAGGCGTTTAATTATAACTTTAAGCTAATAAAAAATACCCAAAATCCATACTCTTGATCTTCGGATTGCTTTTAACAAATAACATTTTATGATTAATCTCACATTAATACATAAATTATATGTCTAGGAGACAATTATCACACAAGTAAAAAAATCTGTTTTAGTTTTATATAATTCATTATCAACATTTGATATACTTTGATGAATTCAAATAACCATTGGCAATTTTTCAACTATCAATTTATCTTTTGCTAGACAAATGATTTAATATTAAAAAACCACTATTAAGTTCCACCACTAATATATTTGGCGATTAATCATTTCTGATGAAATTCCTTGGTGGTATAAAAATATCTTCAGATTTTATCACCACCTATATTTATTTATTTGGATACCTGTGACGATAAAATTTACTTTTGTAAAACTACGAAAAAATCAAAGAACATAAATAATATTATTTTCGCCAATAAACTTTTATTTTTACAATTCTAAGCCCCTTCCTTTTTAAAGTGAAAGGGATTTTATTCTTGTTTTATTTCAAAATTTCTCTTCAACAAGATTTGTTACCTAACATCAAAAAATAAAAATATTTCTAAAGTGAATTTTTTTGCTGCCCACCTTACACTCTATTCAATGTGTTCATTGAAAGAGAGAAAAAAATGATAAATTTTCAATTTTAAAATACTTTAATCTTTGATAATTTATTATATATAATAAAAATATTTTTAACGAATTTTTTTATTCCTTCTTGTAGCATGATTTAAATATGTTCTATATGTTTATTAATTAAAAATAAAACTATTTTTTGTAATGTAAATAATTATTTTATCTTCAACTTTTAAAAGCCGTTTCATCAAATATTCTTAACTTCAGTACACCTTTTCTATAGAGGCATGTAATACATAGTGGGAAAAAATTTGTCCAGGATAATTATTAATCTTTATTAACTTTTTTCTTATGTATTAAGAAAATGTGAATTTGTTACTCGTACGGATGGCTAAACTTCATAAATTTCGCAGATGCGATTTCAATAAGAGTTAAAATATCAGCTTTGTTTATTGAAGATGGATGTTAAAGGCAGAAATATCATGTGCCATTAAATCATCGTTCGCGTGGAAAAACACCACATATTGCACTTAATTTTTTTATTTAATAAATGTATATTTACTTGTCAATGAAATTATTTATTAAATAATCAGATAAAATCTAAAGTTTAACATAACGGTAAAATTCTTTGTAAATACATAATTTGAATAATATAATTTGTAATTTGATTGTTTGGATGTAAACTAAATGATTTGCAACATAAAAATGAAATTAAATTAAGCGTATTTGATTATCATCAAAGGAAATATTTAAAATATATCATCATTGTTTGCATATTTTATATTACTCAAGAATGTCTTAAAAATTAAGATCGATAAAATTGAAAAATGAATCAGTTTCTTATCGTATTATTATATTGTACACACAATGATAACTTTGAAAAATCAAGAAATCCCACTTGATTATAATTTATTCATTGAATAAGTTGGAGAAAAGAACAATGAAAAAGCATGCTACAGAATAAAACGAGTTATTTATTTTCAATTTTATCAACGTTTTGCTGAGGGTAAGAATACTTTGGATTTCAATTGTCTTCAATGTTTGGATGTTCTTCAAGCTAAAAACAAATTTTACCCATGAAAACAATTCAGGTATATATCTTTCCTTACACAACATTATTCACAGTAACTTAACTCACCACTAACTAAAGCCCTCGAACTTTGCAGAAAATTTCAAGCAGTAATAAATGAATAACAACACTTCGCAATTTTCTGAATTAATGCATGACGTTGCCTTTCCTAAGCATTTTGATAAGTGCCTACTGAATCATTTATTTGGGTTGTGACACTCGAAGGTGCTTTGTTTCGACGCTGATTTATTTAAATTAGTTTCTGACTCTCGAAATTTCCGAATCTGTCTTGCAATAATTTAATTAACTTTTGTATGTAAGTTGAGATAATATTTACATTAACTTATTAGTTATAAGAGTTAGCTAAGATAAAACGATTTATGCATGCATTTATCCATCCAATTTAGAACATTACAAAAAAAAACTACTGATATAAATTTTTATTGCATAAGATCGAGAATGAAACTCTAAATTTATAGTCATATTTATATAATAATCGTGTATTAATTTACTTGGGTATAGCTGGTCTTAAAAAGATTCACCTTATTTCGTAAGTCTGGTTTGTGGTTCAAGTGTTTTGGAATTATAACTTGACATGATTATCTGCAGATCATCTGTTCAAAACTGATCTGGCCGATTTTTCCTTCTGTCCTTTCTGCCATACTTTGTATATGACTGAGAAACAAAAACTAGCCCTCTCTTCTTCATGTTCGCATTCAAGATGACTTTGGAGTCTTACTTCCTACAAATTCTATTTCTTGACTGCAAGACTCTTTATGTTTAAGAAGACGTTAGTAAGCGTAATTTAATAAATAAACTTACATAATCATAACTTTCTCTTTGTAATTTCAAAATTCTCTGCTAAAAAATTACTCAAATGCTTGACAAAATCTTTGATGATTGTTATTAAATGCATGTAAACAAACAAAAAATTTAATCCGAAGTTACAACTTAAGGAAATATTTGTTTCTTCTTTCGAAAAGTGCATACATTTAATAATGACAGTAACTATTTCAAAATGATCTACAGTGTTCTTGTGAGGAAAGATGGAGTTCTTCTCGTGTACCGAACGCTTTTAGTTGGATATTAATTCAATCGAAGATCTTCCTATAAATACAAACTATTACTGATTTACATAGGAAATTATGTGAATTAGTTACTATATTGTTAGCTATATTTAGATTTAGTAAGGCTCTAACAGTTATGTGGAAGCAGCAGGATAAGATTCTTTGAAATTTAGAAGCAGGGATCAAACAAAAGACTGTCAAGATTTGACTTGTCCCCATAAAGTTATTATTTAACTTAGAGGAAATTTCGACAATGGCATTTTTTAATATGCACTACTTGCATAAAGTGAACACTGTGGATCTCCTGTTAAATTAGGATTGGAATTTATTACCTTAGGACAATGAAAACAACTTCGTAACCAAGCAGATCATCATGGGCATTGTTATCGTAGCGTGAAACTTTAGAGTGAATAGTATCGATTCAAGTATTAACCAAATCATTCGACATGTAATCAAAAGTAGAGGCTTTTCGATGTGTTCAGTGATTATATACGGGTGGATTAAATAAATAGCAGTAAATATATTATAATAAAAAATTAATGAACAGCTCAACATTTACCAAATTATTTAGTTTAGCTGATTATTAAATTATTTAATAATTAATAATCAGACAAAATGTAATGAATAATTTAACTGTAGAGCTTGTTATAGTTTCAAAATTTAATCATATACAAGGTATCCCAAAACGATCACATAAATTCTTTTAGCTAGATTTTTCGTTGGGAGTAAATAAAAACTGCCCAAAGAAGCGTTCCAGTACGATGCATAGTTTACGAGAAAAATACGAAAAACAAAGTATGACGTCACTGACGGTGTAAGAAAAAACACTTTATTAAAAATATTAACAGCATTATTTTCACATCTTTCCTGACGATAATGTTTTAAACGTTCGCCGTGCGTATCGTGTCATTAATGCGCGCGCTATGGAATGACGTTAAGCCGCCGGTGAACTAGTATTTAAAAGGCTGCATCCTGCAGCTACCGGTAGTCTTCATATGGTGGCCATGTGTTCCTTTTGTGACTACTGCGACATGCATGTACGGCCAATGTGATGGAAATACCTTATAAACTGTTAAGGAGTATGCCCGTCGATATCCGCTGTATATACTGTTGTTGATATATCCCATAAAGTGTTTTTTCTTGCACCTGCAATGACGTCATACTTTGTTTTTCGCATTTTTTTCGTAAACTATGCATTGTACAGGAACGCTTGCTTGGGCTGTTTTTATGTACTCCCAACGAGGAATCTAGCTGTGCAGAGTTTATGCTGTCGTTTTGGGCCACCCTGTATGTTATAAGAGACGAAATGAAATATAATTAAAGACATTTAATTACTTTTGAATGAAATACTCGAAATTGGAATTACAAATTAACTCTGTTTATAGTATGTAATACTTATGGAGAACAACTGTTAAAAATTATGATCAACTAAATTGCGAGGAAGATTTTGACTTTTATCATATATTATTATCATACTAACAGTATGCTAAGAAAACTTGAAACATTTTTAAATTTTGTAATTCAAAGATTTAATGCAAGAATCATTTTATAATTATTTATTAGCTCAAGATATCTAAAAGCAGGATGCTGAATTCAATACTTTATTTTTATACTAAACAAAGTTTCATTGAAAATATAATAATTTTAGTAGAGTCGTCTTCTTTGTCTAGACTATTTCAATATTCATTAAATAGAAAACAAACGTTATCAATGAACACAATTTAGTCACATCGCTTTACATACTATGTCTTCAGAAGATAAGAAAAGAAGTAAAGCTCTTTTGAAACTTTCGGAGTAAATGCATATAAAATTCCTTTTCTTGAATCTTTTAGTATATGCTCTACGCATTACTTATTCAGTTTGCGTTTCTTAAAACACTTTGTTTCTGTTTTCATTTTGACCGTCTCTGAAACAATCTTGTAACTGTTTAAACTTGGGATGAAACTAAAATAATATTTCCTTAAGCTTGAAAATTACTCTAAGACAAGAGATAATAAGAAATACAAATTTATAAAAAAATTTTGAGTGGAGAAAAAAAAAACATTTTATTTCCATAGTATAAAAAAATTAAATTCTTTTCATCGGTTGAAAGGGCATTTCAAAAACTTTGCTATTGATTAGATTGAAAAAAGATTTTATAGATACTCTCTAAAAACAATCCTTATTTAAAAAAATGAGATTATGTCATAATAGCAAATTTTCAACTGTCTACTTCTGGTAAACGAAGATGCTAAAATGCTAAGCTCCTAATAATTTTGAAGCATAATCAAGCGACGAAGTTATTACTTGAGTTGGTTAACATTTTATCACGGCATACTTCGGCAATTGTCGATACTGACACGAAAGATCTTTGAATGTGCACCAGCACTTTCACACGAGGATCTTTATAAGTTAGTACTAGGCATCGATTCCGCTACAGTATGACTATTAGAATTTCGCCATTTCCCACCAGACGACCGTCGCTTTAAGATCGAGGAATATATGTACAAAAAATAACAAGATATTTACTATAACATGTTTTGTCTAGTTAAAATATAATCGTATGGAAATTATAAATAAATATTTATTATGTTTTAAATTTTATATACATGAAGAGAGAAGTATTTTTCTTGCTTTCATTGCATTTAGTAATCATCGTTGGATAAAAATATTGTTAAATAGTTTGGATTATTTTATAAAGTATTATATTATTATTGATATAATAAATTAGAAAATATTCCAAAATTTTTAAAGCAAAATGAAGTGTTGGCAAAATATTGAAATTTAAATTTTGTAATAATGAAAATGCATATGAATACTTGGTACTTGAATAAAAAAAATATTGTGATTTTGCACAGTTGTGTGATCACACTTAAAGATCATAATAATTGCATTAAAGATCATAATAATTGCATTAAAGATCATAATAATTGCATTTCAAAACACATTTTATCATTTATTATTTAAACTCAATCCGCGCAAATTTTAAATGCTTGATTAAAATTATACGAGTTAGAAATAAAGTTTTTCGCAATTTATTTCAAAGAAAACATAAATTAACTGCTCTTTTTTCCTTCACATATAAAAAATATTTTGCAAATTTGCATTATTTAGCGTTGAATATTTGATTGGATAATATGTAAGTAAACAGAACTTGAATGCGAAAATTAGTTAAAATATTTTATTTTGTAAAAATATAAAAAATCTTATTTAATACTACTTTCATGTCACGGAAAATACTATGGGATTCATATATGATAATTTCTAAATAAATATGTCCTATAAAATATATCAACAGATTATTTTTATTGAATTTAAATTTCCTCAAAAATTCTAATAAGACTAATGGTCTAGTAATTGCATTTTCATAAAATCTGAGAAGAATAAGATTTTGAAGCATTTGTTTAAGCATATTCTCACAAATATAAGGTTAAAATTATAAAATCATTGAGAAAATTACTTATTAGCAGGATGTAATTAACTATAAGAGATTCCTACAAACCCTATTAAACTAGACATTGTGCAAAGTTTACATTCATTTTGGATATTTTCGTATAGGCAAAATAGGAAAATGTTTTACTCATTTGAGAAGCAAAGAATAATTGTGAAAAAGCGAATATGCTTATGTATAAGAATGATTTGAAAATGAGTGGATAATTTTTTTCTTGTTCTTGGAAATTCTTCTTGTTCTTCTTGCTCTTGTTGAAGAACATATAAATATAACAAAATTTGGTCATTAATGGAAAGTAGAACATTCATTTTATTCTTGTGGAAAGTAATTTTGGTCAAAATCTTATTGTCATGAACTTTGTAAAGATGTTGCAAATTTCACGGTTCATGATAAATGTTACTTTCACGTGTGCTGCAAATAAATGAAAACAGTATCAAACAAAGACACTGTAACGAATTTGACATTGGTCAGCTTGTAAATCACAATTAGGAAAAGTTATTTTTTACCAAATAAAAATCTAAATACTATTAAAAACATTGGAATAATGAACTTTTATAAAATAAGTTATTTCCTATCGCTTCTTAAAACAAGATATAACTTGACATGAACTGTATATTTCTATTTAAATTTCTACAGTTGAAGTAGATTTCCTGCTATTGTTGCTTTAAATGTGATGACAATTATGTTGCGTTATTTTATTCTTGATATTAATATTAATGATAGATCAGTTCATTATTTTCATTTAAGTAAACAAATGAGAACACCAAAAAAATTTATTTGACTAGAAACATATCCTGTGCATTCACCAATAAAACCAATGTTTTGCTTACTTTACCTTTTACGCATAATTGCTTCTCATAATTGCTTTTCAGTTATGGAAAAAATGCAATATTTTCTAATGAATGCTTGTTACACAAAGTAATCAATCAGGAAGGCTCCGAAAATAGCCACCATGGGACTATAACACTGCGAAAAAGATTTCAAAAAGTTGCATTTTATGCTATTAAAAACAAAAAGTATTGCACCATGAAAAATTTAATATAAAAAAATAAAATATTATATACGGCAAATTTTGTTTCTTTGAAGACAGGAATGAAATTTTTTTAAATGTTTTGCATGTTAAAAAAAAATCAGAAAAACTTTTAGATAAATCACTTTCTTACAAATACGAACGTTTAGACGATAAAGACAATAATAAATGAGTGTGAACGTAGTTTTACTATTGTTTAATTGTTGGAGCTTTGTCAACGGATTAAGCTCAATAGAACCAACTGTATAACAACAAAACACAGGTATTTTGCTTTCTGCTTGCACATGTGTCGAAATGGCTTCTTGGGAAATTTTCCCATTACGACCCTTAAATATTGCCCATTATCTTGGAAATTTTCTCCCTAAAAATATTCCTCAATAAATACGCGAATGATTTTACAGGATAAATGAAACTATAATATATTTTAAGTTTAATTTTTTCACTAATCATTGTTAAAAATATATTAAATTCCTATATTAATAAAAATCATTAATTTTTATTTGTGGGGATATATATATATATATATATATATATATATATATATATATATATATATATATATATATATATATATATATATATATATATATATATATATATATATATATATATATATATATATATATATATATATATATATATATATATATATATATATATATATATATATATATATATATATATATATATATATATATATAAATATAAATTAGAAATAACTTTTTTAAATTAAATGTGTGACTTTAACTTATGAACTTTAAAATTCTGTATCCTAATTTGGCTTTTCTCCATAAACATCTTTTCCATTCTAATATTAAATACTTATTTGCACCCGTTATATAATATATATAATTATATCAAATTTAGCATCTATAACTGTAAGACAGGCTTTGTTCGCCTTTCTAAATTTGAATAAATAAACAATTAAGTGCATCGTTAAACTGTACCATCATTAATTTAAAATAAAATATTATAGCTTTTGTGAATATATTGACGAGAAATATAAGGTAAATTCTTAATGGTTATAAAATATTCTAATGCTTTTTATGCATCGATGCACTTGTGTATGTCTTTTGCTTTCTATAAAAACACAAATCAAATCCAGGAATATAATTCAGCCATTATCTACTTTAGACTTGCTTAATAAGGGCAGTAAACTTTTAAAGAACGAAAGATGCAATCTGATGTAATGTTTTTTCCTCAAAAAAATTACTTTAAATGTTCAGTTCTCGAATATTTAAATGTAATTTAAAATATTAACTAAAAGAAATCTAAAGTACTTCCAGATAATCATTCATTAAAACAAAGTTTGATTCTTCGAATAAGGATAATTCTGTCTCTAGCAACTTCCTTTATTTTAATCTTTCCATTTAGTTAGTAAATAATATAATAAAAGTAAAAATTCTTTCTTCGGAGAGATTAATCATGAACGAAATTCATTATTTCTTTTAACAGAAAAAGGAGAACCATTTTAAAATCTCCAAACTTAAGTAAGCCCTAATTTGAAAACCAACATTTTAAGGCAATCAAGAAAGTTAGTGAATCTTTGATGAGTTATTCAAAATTCTTCATAATTGTTTATTTGTTCAAGTATATAATATTCAAGGCAAGTAGTGTTTCAGGTAATGAGAGAACAAAAAACATGGTTGATAGATTAAAATGAAAAGAATAGAGTTATAATTTTAAGGAATGTAACTTTTTAAGTTGAAGATAAGGAACATTAGCTTCTTTGTATTGTATAGTTTATTAATTAGATGAATGTTTTTAAGCCTTATCATAGGGAATAATTTTAGTGTGTTCACTTAAGCATTCATAATGGTGGTGCTTATTGCTTAGTTATTTCCTTTATGTTCTTGAAAGTTTCTTTTATAACCACAGACATGATGCTAACTGAGGAAGCATTCCTTAAATATATATATATATATATATATATATATATATATATATATATATATATATATATATATATATATATATATATATATATATATACGAGGGTCACTCTGAAATTTTTGAGATACAACTAGGTTTTAAAAGTTATACTTACAAAATTTTAAGTGTGTTCAAAGTAGTCTCCTCCAGCATCAATGCACTTTTGTAGATGAATTTTCCACAGATTAAATGCCTCAAGCCATTCATTTCTTCGAGTGGATGAAGAAAATGCATTTATAGCCACATCAATCTCTTCTGAATGAAAACGACGTCCACGTAAGTTCTTTTTTAGATTAAAGAAAAACCAAAAGTCGCACATAGATCAGGTGAATACGGCAGATGTTCCGTCATTTTAATTTGTTTTTGTTTAAGAAACTCAACTGTTAATCCGGCTGTATGTGAAGATGCAATGTCATGGTGAAGTATTAGTCCCCTAACGTTCAATTCTGGTAAAATTTCTGTAATGTAAAATTTCTGGTTCAATGTAAAATTTCTGGAAGACATTTAGTGGTATACCAATTTGCTGTTACTGTCTTCTGTCCTTCCAACTTGATGGCTTTGACCAATCCCGTACTTCTGAAGAAAACGGCATACATCACTTCTTTCAGTGCGCGTTGTTTTTTCACCATTGTCGGCGTGGGATCATCTTCAAAGACCCATACATTGCTTTCTTGACCTGTTGGAACGTCAAAAAACGGTATTTCCGTTTCATCACCTGTAAGAATTTTAGAAATGATGCGGTGGCCACCATCATTCAGCATATTAAGAGTTTCTTTACTGATTCTGACACGCTCCTCTTTTTGATGCTCAGTTAGATTATGGGGAACCCAACGGCAAACTACTTTTTTCATTTGTAATTCTTCATGAATGATTTTGTGTATGTCTGCGGATCCAATGTTAAGTTCCTTCTGTATCATTTGATAGGTACAGCGATTATCATCCATTAACATTTTTCGTATGGCAGACACATTATCCAGGATTACTGCCGACGGCGGCCTTCCAGTGTGCTCTTCATCCTGAAGAAAATTGCGACCTCTTTTAAATTCTCTAAACCATCTGAATACAGTAGCACGAGCTGGAGATTCATCACCAAATGCTAATTGCAACCGTTGAACGCATTCTTCTTGATTTAATTCTGCTTTGAAATCGTAGAAAATCATAGCGCAAAAATGTTCTCGAGTCAACTCCATTTTCTCTTCTGTTTAAAATTTATTCCACGCTAAAATGGTTGAAGTAAGTCAGTAAAAATTTGTCTTCTGTGTTAAAATACTTTGTACTTTAAAATTAAACCGTTATTTTTATTTTGTAAATTCTCGTCTGCACGTATCTCAAAAATTTCAGGGTAACCCTCGTATATATATATATATATATATATATATATATATATATATATATATATATATATATATATATATATATATATATATATATATATATATATATATATATATATATATATATATATATATATATATGATATATATATATATATATATATATATATATATATATATATATATATATATATATATATATATATATATATATATATATATATATATATATATATATATATATATATAGTTACATTTATTTGAGTCTGAAAGTTAGCTCAGTCACGTGACAAGACTCACTTCCTCAAAAACTTACTTATACTTTTTATTTTATATTACACTTCTTTCATTTAAGTTCCATTTTTACATCAAACATCGCTGTATAATTCAAAATAAAATCTTAAGATTTTAAGGCAAGTAAAGTAAGAACGTGAAACAATTATATCACTGTATGAATTTTTGAAATACATGCCGATGAATTTAATTAATTGAATTCTGAGGTATTGTAATTCCTAAAGAACTAATCAATTTCATGCAGTTTGGTATTATTAAAAAGGAACTCTTCGTATTAATAAGGATAAAAGAATAATGAGCCTGGATATTTTAAAAGCTCTCTAATAGATCTTTTACAGAAATCTAATTCGCAGTATAAAATGATTGTTCCTATATTTCTTAAGTGATACAATCACATTTCATTAAGCATTATAATCATCTTACATACGCATATTTTACGGACTTAAGCACGTAGTTTTGAACATAAGTAACATGTTTCTCCGGGTTGTCTAACCTTTTCCTAACATGATAATCAAAGTATAACAAGATAAAAAATAACATTTACATTTTTATGTTTATGTTTTTATATGTATTTTTCACGTGAATAATTTATGAGCCTGCATAAAGTAAAAAAATTAAGAAATAATAAAATGCATTTTATTAGATTTTACGAATCTTTCATTACCTTAATTCCAATTTTTTATTGAAATGAGAAGCATGATGAGCCATTGATGTTTCTTAATGCTCATAATAATTCATTAATAGGTATTCATTTGTATAAATTGACAATAGCCAACGCATCCTATTAAATGCTAATTATTTGCTTAGCTGAAATGCAAAATCTTAATTTTATAGGATTAAACTTTATTATTCATAAGCTCAACAAGTTCAGAAAAGTTTATTTTGATAATTGTGCTGATCAATTAACTATACATTTTTTGGCCATATTATATGCGTTCTTCATAATAAGTCTTAGCTTAATTTATGTAAAAACTGATAACTAAAATTAAAGTTCAATAATTTTTATGTTATATTTCATTGAATAAAATATTTTGAATTTAAATAAGACTAAAAACTCTACTATATAATTTAAATCTACTATATATATTATTCATTAAATTATGTTTGTTTTATATAATGATCAATAAAATTCAAAGTTCAACATTTACTTTTAAACGCGATAAAACATTTACAATTACAAAAGTTAAAATACATAAACATGAATAAATAAGTATAAGACCAAGATTTTCTCAGTATTGTTTTAAACAGCCCATTTTAAAGCAATATTCTGTGACAGCCTGTGTAACATAAGTTTAACTTCTTGTGAAATTCATAAAGTATATGATCCCCCATATCAGAGAAAGCAATATATAAAATTTATGAAAAAATAAATATTCAGGAAATATAAAAAGTAGAAAATATATTTTAAAATTAACACCAATTACTCTACACGTAATTTCATTATTTTGACTTTAATAAAAAATAAATTTTTAATTTATAGAAAGTTTGCCTCTTACATTATTGGTTTATTTGATCATTATGAAAATTCTCTGATTAGAATGAAATAGATTTAAGCAACTAAAGACATTTTAAAATACAGGAGGCACAAAATAAAAGAGAATCAATGTTTATTCACTCAGTAAAAAAACGAGGTATTGTAATTTGTTTACTATAAGCAAAAACATGCAAAACGTTTGCATTTCATCCAGTGCGAAAGCATCTAGAATTCGATTTTTGAAATATAAATCACCAAATTCAGTTATTAACAATATGTGAAATTTCAATATTCAACTATAGAAATAAAAATCAATATGTTATGTACAAATAAACGAAATATTTATACACAGATATTGTCTCTGAATCAATCTTGTAACTATAAAATGATGTCTTGTGACAAGGATGAAATAATGCTTGCTTAACCATTTGAATTACTTTAGAATAAGCGAGATTTAAAAATTAATTTGTAGAATTAAGATATTTCATATTGAGGAAAAAACGTATTTTATTTGCAATGAAGAAAAATCGTTATTTTCAAATCTTTTGGAAAAACATTTTGAACAAATACTATTAAATAGACAAACATACATACATAGCGGTACAAGCAAGCCCCGGACTGTGACTTTAGGCTAACAGATTTGGAATAATCACCCATCAACAAATGCCTCGCCATTTTTAACCACGGTCAGGTGACTAGATCACACCTGAGCTGGCACTCTCCTTTCCACATCCACGCCACACCAGCGGAAGGACTTTGGACGTCACATATTAACGTGGACACGTCCCCAAACCACGGAGCTCCAACAACCCAGTGAAGAAGAGTACGGCGTGGTCACCCTCCCACCCACAGCCCGCGGCAGATGATGCTTCACTTTGCTGAACTTAACTGGAGGCGACGTGAAGCTACTTGAAGCTCAAATAGACAAACAGAAAAACTTTTCTAAAAATGCTCATTTTCAAACCAATGAGGTTACGTTATTGAGCTTCATTCCCGATAACAATATATTTCTGTTGACCATAATTATGCTAAACTCAGGCAACAGACTCATATTTTTGAACTATGTTAAGTGATAAAATTGAAACCTTTAAGTTGGTATCCACTCTCTCTAGGCCACATCTCATATGCAACTGGACATTAGACACTTTAACACTTTGAATGAGGATATTCTTTCTTATCATTTTGCTCTTCAGTTTCTGTAGGTACTGAACTCACTTCATCAGAGGAATGAGAATGATATCTTTCCTCCACAGGCTACTATGGCTTTAAGAGAAACAAATTTATCAACAGATAAATTACAGACAATCTACAATAGCGATTTTTTATGCCTTTTTGCAAATGAGAATGAAATTGAAATGATTTATAATCATCCTTTAATTTAACTGCTATAATTTACGCAAACAATATTTCAAACTTTTATTTTATATGAACTTTATATTATCTAAATTAGTATACTTTATTTTTAGTCATCATTGCACTAAACTATAATAAAGAATTTCTGACACTTGTCAAATTTTTAATATTGTAGACTGATGCATAAATTGCACGATAATATGCAATATTTTACATTTTTAACAAAACTTAAACATGCAAATTTGCATATTTTGATATCTCACGATAGTAAAAATAACTTTTAAGCAATAACATTCATAAAAAGAATTTATTTTGTTTTATGATGATTATAAAAATATGCTAAAATTATTAATATGACATAAAAACATCTACAGACTTCTCATATAATTATTGTAGATATGTATGTCCTACATAAAACAATATTGTAAGATGATATTTTCATTTAATTTAATACTGTCTCAAAAAAGGTCGAAAAACGGATTGTCTACTAGCAAACTTTAAAAAACGATGAGAATAAAAAAATATTTACCCTGATGTTTAAATGCATTACACACCTGGACTTAAATTTATTAAATATTTAGGAAACGCACTACTCACACATGTTGGAATTAACTTGGTTAGATCCTTATAAAATCCCTTCATAGTAAGAATATAAAAACTGAAATTCGATTCATAGATATGACAGAATTTAAATAACATTGAATTAATCAGTATTAAAACAGATTCAAATTTGGTATTTGGGCAATGATTGAATGGAAAAATTATATACTCTGTTTAGAGACAAGAAAAGTGCATAAGATAAAGTTGAGTAAGTTTTGAAAAAAATGTTTTATAAAGGAGTGAGTAAAATCAGTATTCAGCAAACAGGAAATATATAAGATTAAGAAATATTTAAGTGTAACAAAAATCTTTAAAGGGAATGAATGACTTTAATTTATTCCTCTGAAAAATGTTTGTCGTCAATATCTTTGTTTTTTAGAAAAATAAAAAGATGTTGCATATTTCCTAATTCATGAAATATATTCATTATATCACATATAAAATTATATATATATATATATATATATATATATATATATATATATATATATATATATATATATATATATATATATATATATATATATATATATATATATATATATATATACATTCCATGAATTTAATTATATATTTTATAGAATGATGCATGATATAAATAATAATTTTTTTCTTTCAAATTTTCCAAATATAAATGCAAACAGTGTAATTTTAGTGAATTCAAACTGGTCAGTAAGTAAGTAATAGAGAGTTCAGATAAAATAATTTCATTGAAAGAAATCATATAATTATGAATCACATACATAAGATGAAACACTAAGTATGTTTGATATTTTAAACTTAAATTTAACATAAATGTAATAATAGCTCTATTAAATCATCTTATTTTGTGATGCATTCGATTAATCATGTAGAAATATAAGCTTGTTACATCTATTTATATAATTAATGTTAGTACTTAATGAGATTAATTTTGAAGAAATAAGCATATATTATGCACATGCAGCAAATCAACTAATGAAACCGTTGTTCCCATTTTCAGTCATGACGAAAACGAGATGCTTTATCTTGTTATATTATGCAATAAAACAATCCCTTTGGAGGACTCTGAATATACTCGCCAAAGGACTTGTGCACAACAATTTTGGTAATTGCATCTCATGCAGCTAAAAATCAAATGCACTGCTTCTTGTACCATTTACCCATGAAAAAATGATGCTTGATTTTACTAAAATATATTTCATTGTGTTTAAAGAGGAAAAATTTTATATTTTTTATTTTATATTATGTTCAAAGTGACAGGAATATCAATTATAAGAAAAATTTAATTTGATCATAAAATTTGTGAAATTATAATCATAATTTATAATACACATTAGTTCATCATGTCTACTGTTATAAGAAGAGTGTCCCGGGTTCGATACATTAGAAGACAACAGAAAAGTTTTCAGTAAGCATAAAAATTGAAATGAGTACTTGGATTTATTGCCCGTTTTCTCTCTTGTGACTCTTAACTGCTGCTCACCAAGGAATCATGAGAAATTTTGTAATGTTTTTATAATCCTGCATTATATTATACTGTCATCACTAAACTGCTTCACAAGACCAATTTAAGTTATTTAAGAATTTTATTAAAATAAAAATTTAGAATTTTTATTCACTTCATTAAATTCTTTTTAAAATAAATGCTTGATTTTTTAAATTCTGTATTATAATTTTCTATTCTTATAAGCACTTTTCATTTGAATAATTACTACTTATAAAAGTCGTATTACTTATTAATAAACGAAAAAGTTCTCGAGCTGTTATCTTTATAAATACATATGCAAAAAAACAGAATTTTAATATGTGTCTGAAACAGGAATCGATCTTGAAATCATCAAATTCAAAGAATATCCTTGACTAGATCACACTGAGTTCAATGGATTGAAAATTGTACTTGTACTATCTTGGAAATTGTACTTGATAATTTAATCACATTGGCTGTTGTTAAGATAAACTGCGTCAGAATTGTACATTGCAGAAAGGATAACCTAGCATCCGAAAGCCATTGAGAGTCAATTGAAAACTAATTGGAGATTGCGTTTAAGGAAAATCTTTCATGAATATGGTTAATATTCATTATTCAAAACAAACAAAGCCTGGAATAAACCATGCCGAAATCTCTCTCACAGATGCGCAACATGAAAGTGGCAGTGCAATATCCATCTTCCACTATTAAACAACAGATGGGATCGACTTCAAATCTTTTTATTTCTGAAGTGCTTTATACTGGACCATGATGAGTCTGGGATTATCAAATTTGCCTGGATATGTGGAAAACAAAATGAGTGTTAATAAAAACATTTATATTCCTAGTTCCTCATTTTATTTTCAACCAAAGAGGCTCACATTTATTCAGAGTGGATTTTAAATGGTTTTGCTTTATTCCAGAAAGATAACTCAGTTGGTAATAGAAACATAGGATAATTAATAATTATAGTAGAATTAAAAAAGATGATTAAAGTAATCACTATTGCTTTTATTTTTGTTTGAAATTTGATTAAAAGTGAAGAAACTGAGGTGAACAAATCGAGAAAAGATATAGTAACAGAGAATTCTACATTCTTCTATAGATTTAAATAAACTTTAAAGTTAGATCAAAGATCACAAAGTAAAACGGCAATGAAGGAGTAAAGAAATACATTTTGCAGTGGAAACTTACACATGCAGCTCCAAAGAATTAATCCGTATTTACAGCTTGATCAAAAAAAGATAAAAAGAAAGGACTGAAAATAAGTGTAGTAACTTTTTCATCAGGAATTCCATATATTAAAGAAAAATTTAATGTCATTCTATTTACAAACTTAAATTGTAAATACCCAATTGCTTTTTTTCACTAAGCTATTTCTTATGCATGAACTACTTATCCGTACTCTTTTAGTGCATTCATTATCATTTTAAAAATGTAAGTGACACAATTCGAAACACCAATGTATAAACAGTTGATTTTGCAAGAATGTATGTAACCAATTTGATTTAATAAATTATTATGTTCATATTACACTTATTTAATGTAATTTTTATTATAAAACTTGTTCAGTTCAATTATGTCAGACTGAATTGAACTCTTTCCTATGTTAGAAGTTTCTAAATGAATTAATTTTCAAGCTAATTACAGTGATATGAGTCATTTTAATATGTTCAATGATTCAGGAATGTGGATTTTGTCACTAATAATACTTAATCTCTTCCATCAATAAAATAATTATTTGATTGCAAGAAATAACGTAATATTTTGGATATATACATATTCATTGAAACCAGATTAGTGTTTCTCAAAAATTCAGAATCTAAAATTTATCATTCATTTATCATTCATTAAATTCCCAATGATGGTAAAATTCATTAATATAAAGTTTTTGTTATAAATAACGATTATAAAATTACCGTTATTATAAAGCATATTACAAAATTAATTGTGATGAAGAAATTAATAATATCCTTCTCATTATTTTATACTTTTTGTTGTTCTCGATATTTTATAAGTTTTTTAGAACAGTATTTTATTAAATTTTTATAAAATACTGTATAAAATACGTATTTTATGAAATTATTTATTGATAACTATTAGAAACCTATTATCGTAACAATACATTCGTGTATAATCACTTCATTCAAGATGATTAGCATTGCATTTATGGAAAGTCTCAATATGCTTTTATGAGTTTGCATTTGTTAAACTGTATAATATTCAAAAATATCTGAAGAAGGTGAAAATTTTTTTAACTTAATCATTTATTCTAAAAAGTATCCTTTGGAAACAGCAATGAATTTTCATTCGTTTCACAAATCGCTACAGAATACTTTATTACATTCATTAATAGGAGACCTTGTTATTTTTAATAAAAATTATAATGTTCTTTAGAATAAATTAAAGTAGTCACTTTGTCTTAAATCCATCTCTTTTTATGTATATACAGCTATCATAAAAATAAATTTTTAAGAAAATCACTTAACTTTGCAAAAACATTAAGCATTTTATCAAGTTAATTGTATAAAAAATAGATATTTATGATCATAACTTAACATTTTGAAGCTGAATTCATAATATTAACTCAAATTAAGTATGTGCGAATTAAATACCTGATTTTTAAATTGTTATATTTACGAAATGTGTACCTAAAATGCACAAAAATAAACTTTGTAAATCAGCTTTTGATATCAACGAAATATAATTAAATAATTTCTAGAATGTAAACATGAGCAACTCCCGGACTATAGAAAAGATCAATTTGATGAATGAAATAGTAGGAATGTGTGATGGCACGCTATATTTTATTCATTAATTAGAATACCAAACTAATCTGAGAAGAATTTGAAACCTTTTCACTTTCAGTCTATTGAGCAGGACTGAAATTAAGACGAATGTGAAAGTGTCATTTTTTATAAAATGTTCAAAGTTGTTGGCGTTTATAATTGAAATCATAGCAAAATATATCAACAAAATCACAACAGTTGGCAAAACTTTTAGTTTTTAAACAATTAACATTATTTACAAGTTCTAAAGAGCAATTATTATGTACATTATCAAAATAATATACGAACAATAAAACAAACATAAAACATCACAATTCTCTCAGGAAGTATAAGATGTTAATAAATATCTTCACACACACAGACTTTTTTTAAAACTCGTAATTTTGTGCACCTGATTTGAATTTTAAAGATATAAATATTTGTTAAATAAAGATTTAAATAATTAATTAATTATTTATCAACTACTTAAATAATTGCTGCATAGTTATTAACACAGGCTTTACCTGTATCCTGAGTTCGAGGATGCATTTTAATAATTCTAAATCCATTTTAAACTATAGATATTACTCTCAAATGAAACAATTTGTACAAAACATGATTCTTGAGGACATACCATTTACCAATTCATCAAATATTTTCATAAACTAATACATATATCAATAAACAAACAAATAACTAACCAACTCTCCCAATGTCTTCAAATTTATTATCTAATGAAACATCAAAAAATTTTTAACAATTCCAACTGCTTAGCAAAGAAATTTTCTGCAAACGAATGGACCTGTTCATTAGAATGCAAATAAATCAACAAGTTTATGAATTAAAATTAAATCAAATTAACTCATGAACCAATAATATTTTGCCATCTCCTTCAATCCTAATCCTGATGTATATGGTGCATCTATAATGCAAATGCATCAGTATTTGAATCATTAAAAAATTTTTAATAAAAATAAAATTTCATTTCATGTCATCTTAAGAAATATTTTTTTAGCAAAATTATTTTTAATTTCATTGTTATTAATTGTAAGATATAATTGTATTAAAAATAAATCTCACATTAATAGAATATCTTAAAAAAACATTGTAACATAATGATAAATTGAACTTAAGCAGAAATTATAAAAATTAAGACTTATATAAGTAAAGCAAATACACAGAGCAAAGATAATTTCTTCCTATCTTCTTTGTCTCTCCTTTCTAGAATAACAGGAATTAAGGCCTATCTCTACGAGTATCCGGTGGGATAAAAACAGCAATATTACTGGTATCCTGTCTGATGATGTCGAAAGATCATTGAGGGATAGTGCAGTTGTTTTTTTACATCACATCAGTCATCACATGCTTCAATTTCAATATTAATAAGAAAAAATTATATATTTATTTAGCTTATGTGGCAAAAAATGAGTACTAAATAAAAGCCAATGTGGTCAACACCCCTGGAGAAGCTGGGCATATTGGTACTTCATTCCATTTTATATCTTTCTTTAATATTTTCCTTGAAATTCAAGTATTTTCAATGTATTATTTTCCATTTAGTATTTCCAATGTACTATTCTTCATTTGGCATTTTTCATTGTATTTTATAAAATATACTATTAACTATATCTTAGTAATAGTATTCTAGCTGCTTTTGCGCTAAATGTATTGCTAAGCATAAATGTTTTTTTTATATATTCTTGTGCTTTTCAGTTCAGTATCTAACCTTGCATATATATATATATATATATATATATATATATATATATATATATATATATATATATATATATATATATATATATATATATATATATATATATATATATATATATATATATATATCAATTCAATATATTTCAAATTCAGTTAAGGTAGTTAAAAAAAAACCTTTTACAACATTCTCACATGTGAGAGTAAATTAATATTTTGATATAGGAATTGATCATTTCATTTGTTAGAGAAAACAATAATATCAGATATTTTAATGGCTTACAATTTCTACAAATATGTTGCACAAAATAATGAAACATTTGAAATACTGTATGCATATCACATTTGATTTCGAATCCTGAAATAATTTTTTCAAACTTCCCTCACATTTTATATAATTTTCTAATAAGTTATACAATTTTCTTGGAGTTTGACTAAAGTAACTAAGCATTTTAGCTGTTTATTTAATAAAATAATTCAGGGGAGCAACAAAATAAAACATTCAGAAAACACAAGATTTATTAATTATTATTACAAAATGTTTGCATTATGTTATCTCCTTTTGTGCAACAAATTATTTTTCAAGAGTGAACTATCAAAATATATCAGTAAAAATTTTATATTTAAAAAAATCAGTGAAAAAATAAAATTATTGATTCTGGGTTATAAACTAACATTAATTAGTAAATAAAATTAAATTTAAAAAAAAATATTAATTCAAGTAACATTTTATAAAATTGTTCTATACATGTTGTATAAAAATGTATGAATCTTACATTAGAGACATAAATTTAACAATTTTTAAGCACGAAAAGAAGTTTTAGCTTATATCTCATCGTACATTATTATAGAAAAATATAGAAACCCCTATCTTAAAATTAAGAAAACATTGTTTAACCTGCTTTACTTTCAAATAACTTCCATGAAATTACGTTATTAGTATAATTCTTTTTTAATGAAACTTAATAATAGCAAATAAAAATATATAAAACTTTTCAGACACGAATCTATGAGCATAAAAACGTAGGAAAGGAAAACATTCTATTCAACCAGATCATTAAAAGTCATTAACACTTCAGCTGCCATTTTTATGTCCGAACAAAAGAACGGCACTACTTTTCGGAGGTGGTTCCCCCTGCCACGCTAAAACATCATCCGTCACACTGTCACCATTCGAAAAGAATGCATCATACATTGAATCCAGTGCACTTAAAGTATCATATATTTTGTTTAGTGCTTTTAAGTAGAAATAAATAAGATTATCACTCATTCTACCTTTAGTATGTGCACATCCATAACATCAAGATGTCTATAGCATTATGGAAAAAGAAGACTAATCGATTGAATTGATTGTAATACTGTACAGCATGCCAAAGAAATATGTTGTCATGGTTATAAATTTTTAAATTTTAATTGAACTGCTAATGTTATTTTAATTATACAGTCATACGAAGATTTGGGTATAGTATATGATATTTATGTATATTATATATATATATAATATATATATATATATATATATATATATATATATATATATATATATATATATATATATATATTATATTATATATATATATATATATATATATATATATATATATATAATAATAATATAATATTATGTTACTGCCAATATCCAAACGGCATAATTGTGGCAAACACAAGTCAACTTTCACTAGATTTAAATAAAAATAATAATGTGTATTTTATAAGCTTTTAGAATTTTTCATTGAATCTATAAAATGTTTCATCTTACGTATCATACTAAAACATGAGTAAAAAAACACAAATGGTTAGTATTGAAAATTTCTAATATCTGAAAATTTCGGCTTTTTTTATGATATATAATTTTTTTTTACCTAGAACGTTTCAAATATAAAAAACAAGAACATGTTTGATGTTATTTAACGTTTTATAAATCAAGACAGACAGAAAAATAGAGCATAAAATACAGTGTACGTGAATACGTGAGCATTATTTTCTTGTTTTTAAGACCTATGAAAAAAAACATTTCTTTTAAACTTCACTTAAAATGAAACGACTTTCAATAGAACTTGTTTTTTCTTTCCTTGAAGTATTCTAATTTCTCTTCGTCTTCTTTTTTGTTCTCAATATAGTCGAATTTCTGAAAATATGTTGTTTTATATTGGGTTTTTGTGTATGTTGTCATTTGTTTTCGACATTTAGAATTTGAGAATAAGTATTTTTGGAATGAAATTTCTTCCTTTAAAAAAATTTAAACATTATAACAGTATGTATTTTTGATGTATAAAAGCGATATGCATTGAAAAAATCAAACAATATTTCTTTAACAAACCTTTGTTTGAAAAGCTATTTTATTCCAAATTTAGTTACAATGGTTTAAAGTGGCCTAAATGAAGACTGCCTTTACAAGTGGTAATTTTCAATCATTATAAAACAAGAGAAAATAGAAGTTGCATTTCTATTTCCGAACCCATGTCTCTCCAGTTGACATCTAAAAGATTTTTCTGCTTTTTTTTTTCCTTGTGGTACGTGAATATCCTTTACAAGTCCTTTCACCTATCTTGTGATACAGTGTTGTAGATTCCTTACTACAGTTTTTAAACATGCATGTTAAACCCATCGTTAAAAAATATTTTAGCAATAATATTTTCTTTATAAAAATTAGACTGTAAGTTTAATGCTAAATTATGTATATTATGATGTGCATGCAGAATTATTAAAATTCATAGAAAAAACTTGCAAATACTATGTTGATTCATAATTTAAAAGTTACTAATTGGAAACTTAGATAAAAAGAGGAATGCAGACTTATTATGTTTTCACAGTGTTAGAAAATACTGTTTTTCTTCTTTCGAGATGCGGATTCAATTTAAACAATATTGGGTTGTTTGCTGTTGTCATGCAAAAAAAGTCAAGAGCTATCATTTGAAAAAATATCGGATGAGAGAGAGTATACTTTTACTTTACATAGCTATTATATAATTTAAACAGTTTCCATGTAAATAGTTATTTCGCATTTTCCAGATACTAAAAACGTTCGAATTTAAACATGATAGACTCAATGACCGCGTGTGACATATTAAAGCTTAAAAAATTATATTTGTGACAGTAACTACAAATTAATAAGTAGCATAAATTATAATTAAAATTACGCTGCTTTGAATTTAGAATATGCTGAATGTGTGTGTATGAATCACAAATGATTTTAATCAATATATAATATTAAATAATCAACAATAAAAGAATATTAACTTATTTTCGGTAGTAATAAAAGAAAATTGACAGCCAGTTAAATATTATTTACAGCATTCTCATAGTATATTCGCCAATTAATATTTAAAAGTTAATAAGGAAATTTATTGTGAAATTAGTGATTGTATTTTAAAAAATGAGTATTTTGAGTAAAGCGAAATACTACTTTTAAACTGCCATGATATAGTTATTAATAAATAATTAAGCATTGCGCATAGAGTAGATCAAGTACAATAAAGAATGCTTCTGCATGAGTTCAAGCACAGTTTAGTAAAACCAATTGTTTGAAATAAGATAATTTTGCTTTTAATTTGATTTTTACCCATCATGTGTATTGCGATTTAAGAAGACGGATTAAATGTCTAGAAAGTATGTACTTAAAATCACATGAATGTTATTTATTTTCTCGGTATTTGGGGATATAACTGTATTGAAACTCAAACAATAATCATTGTGAGTCATACATGTTATTTTAATGACATTTAATTGAGAAACATGTCATTTAATGCTTAATCACTGAGGTTTCTCAGCTTGGCGTTATAGTTCTATTATTTCGCACAAGTTTTGGGACAGAACATTTAAACTCTGATCTTTGTGCTTAGAAGCATTGACTTCTTGTACCGCATAACCATATTACGTATATCCATCTCTTCTAATGACCAAAATTGGAAGTAGATTGCACGCATTTTTTAATTGAAAATACTAACATTTTATTACAATTTAAAAGCTCAATTATTTAAACAAATAATAAGTTTTATTAAAAAAATAACATTCCAATACCAGTTAATTAAGAATAAATTATTTATTTTATAAATTGTAATTTGATATCATAAATGCTTATGATGACATTTTTCTAATATAAATTTCCTTATATTCTATATTAAAATGCAATATATTTAAAATATAGCAGTTGTATTAATAAACGTAAAAAACAAATATCATTTTTAAGCATGTTTTACATTCATGTTTAAGATAAAGGATTTACAAGAAGATATTATTTCAAATTAACGGTTGATTTTTCGCTTCGTTTAGAAGTAATAAGTGCCACATGAAAGAGTTCATGCCATATATCTTGTCACTTAGTAAAAGTTTCTCATGCGAATAAATAAATTCAAATCATAGCGATTTCTTATATTATCTTACATCACTGGAGTCTTCTTTAAAGATGACATTTACAGCTTAATGAGCATTTTCGCGGAATATGTGTCATTCAACCATAGAAGATATGCATTTTCTTTCTAAAAGGAAGCTTTTTTTAACTTTCAGCCTCACGACCAATGAGCTATCAACTTTTGAAATATGAATCAATAATCGCCGATCAAAAATCAAAAAGTTTTGAAGAATTATTTTATTCGATTTACAGATTTCCAAACTATGTTACGATTATCTTAAAACGTGGTAATAGTTAAAAAATAGTGTATCTTTCATAAAATGGAATTTAATTTCCCTAAAATATTCCACAAAATATTTATCTTTATTTAATTTGACTTTTAACAAGTATTAAAAGATTATCAGAAGTATTTCCATTAGCATATTGAACTCTTCAAAGTTCTTTCCCATGTAACTATATATTTTTTTTGAAAAATTATATTTTTCTATTATGTAATATTATGATTCAAAAATAATTTTTAAATTATTCATCTATATATATACACAGATATATATGTATATATATATATATATATATATATACATATATATATATACTATATATATATATATATATATATATATATATATATATATATATATATATATATATATATATATATATATATATATATATATATATATTCATTTGTTGTTGAAATTTATTAAAAATCTATTGTAAATTGAAATCAAATTTATGTGGGGAATTTATAAAAAAAGCATTTTGTGTTTTCCAACATTTTTAATGCATAAATATTTAAATCTTACTTTCATGTAGAATACTTGTTTGCAGAAGTTTTTAATTTTGGCTTTACATGAGATTAATATGCAAGTTAATTAATGATTTTGAAGGGAAATTTTAGGAATTTTTATTTTATAAGTTATGTAGTCATTAATTCATTTACATAAATGTATCTTGTTTCTTTTAATCAAATGAGATTTCATGCAAATAAACTATTACATATTCAAAAATAGGTAAAAATAATTTATTGCATGATTGATTAATATTAGCATAATATATGGTTGTCCATTAAAACTTATTCGATAAATCTTTAAATGTAATTATATTTTGTATTCAAAGAAGAAGTATTTTTTTCGAATTATTTATAAATAAGTAAAACAAGAAAAATGCATTCCCTCCAAGTATTAAAGTAATATATTAAGTTAAACCCAAAAGAAGTATTTTTTATCATAACACTGATTAAAAAATCCAGAACATAATATATAAGATATTATATTGAATATTATTCATATCTACTGAAATCATTACCGTCTTTTGATACAAAATATTAATGAAAATTATAAATTGTCCATAATATGAAATTTAAATTTTAAATTTAATTTTTAATGTTACACATGCACATTTTTAAAAAATGTTTTTTAAAACTGTTTAACTTGCATTTTATTACATTATTTTATTTTAACTTTTCGTTATAAGCATCCGAACTGATTATTTCTGTTTACAGCATGTCTAAATTAGCTTCTTTACTTCACAGATTAATTCTGTAACAATTTGACGTACCTAAAAATTAATATCAAAAACTTTGTATTGAATTACTCATTTTAAAATTCCAGAAACATTTAAGATTGATAATTAATTTATTATTTCGTGTATTTTAATTAGAATTAAATAAATAAGAACAAGAAATTTTTCACTAAAATTCTCTAAATTTTTATATTACAATTACAAAGTAAAATAATCTTTTTTTTTCAATTCAGCTACTTTTAGAAATATTAAAAAAAAATTCTAAATGTTTTCAAAAGGAAGCTTTTTTTCAACAGTAATTGAAGTTGTTTTTTTTTCTAAAATTAACGCATTACTATATTTCATTATTCAGATAAAACTTATATATTTTATTAACTTCATGATATAATAAAATGGAATTCGACGGAAAAAATCAAAAGAAATTTTTATTAATTGCAAACTTCTTTCCTATATAGAATTTCTTCAGTTAATTTTTCAAATTTCTACTTTCGGAAAATAAAGAAAATGAAATAAGTATTAAAATATTTTTAAGCAAAATTTGTTGTGGAGTTGAGGTAAATGAGGTCAAAATATGAATTAATTTTTCGTTATTTTGAAAATAAGTCTAGAGGTACATTATTTATAAGTACGTTTATTTTACTTAATATGTATTTTGGTGTAAAAATTAATTTAAATTTTATTTTTAAAATAAATTTCTTGCTTTTCTTAAGATTTTTGTTGAATGAATTGCAATGAACCCTACTATAGAAAACTGGAAATTGAATGATGGCTTTTATTTTTACAATTTAGAGATTAAATGGTTCTCAAATGAACTATATACACACACACACACACACACACACACACATATATATATATATATATATATATATATATATATATATATATATATATATATATATATATATATATATATATATATATATATATATATATATACATATATATATATATATATATATATATATATATATATATATATATATATATATATATATATATATATATATATATATATATATATATATATATATATATATATATATATATATTATTGTTTATTCATGTATTGATTAATTAAATCATACATGAATAAACCTGGAATCATTTTTGCTAAATTTCTTAATATTATATTAGACAATATTGTTAAATCAGAAGCCACTTGGATCATAAATAATAATAGACCTATTTTGGATTTTTTATCGAAAAATTATATTTATTGTATTATATCTTTTGACTTTAAAGACCTTTTTACTAGTATTCCCATAGATAAATTAAACGATGTACTACACCTTTATTATCAGGACTATAGAAACTTATTAAATATTAATTTTGATTACTGGAATAATTTAGTTAAAATGTGTATGTATAATAATTTTATATTTAACGGTGAAAATATTTTTATTCAAAATTGTGGAATTCCACAGGGATCCAACTTTTCTAGCACACTAGCAAATCTATTTTTACATTATTTTGAAAAAAACTTCTTTTATCAATATCCTTTTGCTTTTCGATACATAGATGATTTCATTATTTTCAACAATTTAAAATTTGAAGATATTTCTAAAACTATTTACCCTGAAGAACTTTCTCTAATTAAAACTAATTTATGTGAAACTAAAACAGAATTTCTGTATTTATTTATCACTATTGATAATTCCACTACATATATAGACATTTTCGACAAAACTAAACAGTTTAATTTTCATGTTAATAAGTTAATTTCTTGGAACTCCAATATTTCTTTAAAAATATACAGAAACATTATAATTAATGAGCTTAATCGCATTTATATAATCTGTAACAATTATGAATATACTAAAAATCAAATTAAACGCTTAATAGCTCACCTAAAAAATAACAATATTTCAATTAATTTTATTTTAAAATATGTAGGAAGTAGGGAATCACTTGTAAGATTGAAGTAATGCGTAGTTTTTATAACTACAGAAGGGCCACCCAAGCATTGAAGTTCTTACAAGAATCCTGAAAATACCTACATATATACACTTTATTTTATACATAACTAAAACTTAAATCCCCTTTAATACGCTTTAACATTTTAAACCACTTTAACTTTTTGAATTTAATTACTTCTGGCAATACTTCTTCATTCTAATTTCAAATTTACTTTTGGCAACTTCCTACTATTCTCATATATAAATTCAATCTGATTTACTGGCTTTTGTATTTTGCATTTTCTACTGTATGTATTTTTTACAGAATGTATTTATCTACTATTGTGAGTATTTTTCTACTAATGTGAGTATTTTCATCTATAGTGAGTATTTTTATTCTTCTGCATATATATTTATCTTTTCTACATATATATTTAGTTTAATTTTTAATTAAGTTCTTTTAATACGAACACTCTTCGGGGGAATTGCTCGAAGATTTTTAGACATTTGTCCTTCGAGCATGTCAGAAAAGAGTGTTCACTTTTGCATAGCTGACCATCTCCCTCCTGATACAGACATGGTCCCTATGCCTTCTTGTCTTTTACTTCATATACTTTAGTATCTTTCCAATTTTATATTTCTGATTTTACTTTTCTTCATGTTTTATCTTATTTATATAGGCAAATCTTTCTTTAGCTGCTTTTGCGCTGGCTAGATTTCCTATTATGCATTGTAGTTACAACATTATATTTTAAGCATTGTATTTATTACTTTATATTCATATATGTATTTACTTTATATTAATATATATATATATATATATATATATATATATATATATATATATATATATATATATATATATATATATATATATATATATATATATATATATATATATATATATATATATATATATATATATATATATATATATATATATATATATACATACATATATATTAATTTTTGAATGTCTAATATATTACATAAATCCTAGTATAATCACATTTTATTTATATTGCCCGAGGATAAAAACTTTTAATTTTTGGTTTTTATTTAATGGAAACTTTTTCAGAAAATTTATTGCATAATAATTAACTTGGTCGTTAATTAATAAATCTCATTTTTTTCAAGAAATATATTAAATTTATAGTTTAAAAAACATTAAATAAAATGTCTTTGTATAGATACAAATTTCATTAATATATAGCAACTTAAACTATAAAGTTAGAGACATTGCATAATTTATAGTATAATTTGAAAAGTATATGTATGAATAGGAGTATATTATAATAGAATATATAAACTAACTTATGAAAATTTATAAAAGTAATATACAAGTTACCTCAATGTGCTTTTTGTTTCTAATTAAAATTTTGTTAGACGTTCATTGTTAAGATAATTTAAAGAAAATTATCTCCAATTCAGAAATTTAAATCTACTCCATACAAAAGTTTGTACAAAGGAAGGACTCGTCACATAACATAAATTATTTGCTTTTCACCTGATGTAAACAAAATTACCAAATTGTTTTGTTGGAAATAAATTTTTGACGATATAATAATAATATATGAAGTGATTTTTAAGAGTAAATTTTGTTGATCTTTCAGAAAAACAGATACTTAGTGACACAAATAAGAGTATAAAGATTTTCAATTTTTATACACTTCTCATCTGGATATTAATTAATAAAATACTCTTAGCCTTCCGTAAATTCCGTTGCAAACTGATAAAATATTTATAGCCTTCTGATTTAGAGTCAATGTACAACACATGTCTACACTGACGACTTGCTGGAAGAAATACATGTTTTGACGATAACAACCGTTAAATGTAAAATCAAAATTGTTCGTGTTTCTAAGAAAATGCTTTCTTTTTGGACAGGAAATCCAAAAATTTGTTTTAAACAAATGGAATCCCAGTTTATGAATGTCAATTTTACAATGATTCTACTAAATTTTATACAATTGTTGGTTGAAAAAAGTGATTTGGAAATAGTTCGGTTTTTCCATCATCACCATATGAACGAAAGAAACAAGATCCACCTTTGAATCTTGCTAGTATTAAATGTATGATACGAAATACTGGCTACGCAAAACTTTTATTATCAATAGATTTTGGGTTATGTCACATGTTTAAGTGGATACTTATTGTTCGTAAATAATGACTTGTAATGTATTTAGAATGCCAAAGTATCGTTATTAACAAGTCATTATCACTGCACAATGCTATTATGGCGATGAAATACTACTTCATTGAGATGTAGTTATTGTTGGTTCCAGAACATGTCTGCTAGTGCAAAACGGAATATTGACAGACTAAATTTATCGGGACATCACTTAGAATTTCTGGAGTCATTGCTTAGGTTGCTTAAAGATGGTATATTCATATTCATATTTTGTCTTTATAATTGACAATAATGTAAAATATTTAATTAACATTCACTTTGTTAGCTTTTTCTTTCCCATTGTTTTGCTTGTTTTTGATGTTATTAAATAAAAAATGCTGCTTTCAATTGACAGACAAAACTGTAAACTTTAATTTTAGAAATTGATAACTCATTTTATTGTCCATTGTTCCTTTACAGTGGCAATGGTTATTGCTTGCTGTTGGGATCCTTTCCTGTGACTACTGCGCTTGCGGAGAAATAGGGAGCCCATTCCACTATGCTACTGCTTAAAACCTGGGCTGACCCTCCTGCTCATACTTGGTACTTCCAAAGACATCCTGGAGCCACCACAACATTTAAGGGCTCCAGAGTACATCAGACGACACTGTCTTGACTTTCTACTGGCCACTAGAAGTGTATGATCTTTGAGGACGGTGAAAGAAAATACCCAACGTGCCCCAAGTGCAACAATGCACCGTTTTGCCCGCAGCACATCTTGAAGTGCTTGGGGTTTTCTCGTGAGGAGGCTGTGAAAACTCCACATCTGCTTTTGGACTTTTTGGTTGTCTTTGATCTCATGGATCTGGTCTAGTTCCACTAGACCAGATGGGGATTAGTCCCACCCACCCACCACTACCACTGCTTGCCCGATCACCAATTCGTGGCACTTCACCAAGACAAGCACCCACCTTATCAAAGATTTGACTAAAAACATCACCACTAACCCCTATGCCAGAACTAAGTTTATTGCACTAATCAACTTTCTTCTCGACCACAGGGAACTGATCACCCCAGATAATTACGAAACCGACGAGGGTATCCACGATGATCTAGATCTTCTTGACCGAGATGAGTAAGGAACTGTGGTGTTTTACCTAGACAAACTGTGTTCTACCTCATTAATTAGACTTTCTTTTTGTAGGATAAAACTTATGTTTTATAATTTCCCTATGCAATAGCAGAAATCTGACTTGGTCTTCTTGATGTAGATCTACCCTTGGTTTTCGTCTGTAAATTTTTGTAAATATTTCTGATCTCTTAAGCCTTTTAATCGAATCACTCTACTTTTATAATGTTTTGTATTCAACCAAGTATTTTTACTCTTTATAACTTATAATGTGTTGGAAGTAATGGTAAGTACTAGTTTGCCAAATCTATTTCCCACATCCAGTTGTTTCCCTATTTTGTCTGAGTGTTAATGCACCTGAACTGTGTGAAAATTGAATAACTATAGTGAAATTATCAACTCCACATTCTGGTGCATTTTCCTCATGTGTTTTGTTTGTTTTCTAATTTGCTTTCTATGTAACTAGCTTATGTGTCATGCTGGTTGCGATGAACTTTATTTGTTTTGATCCTTTCGTATCAATACAATTGTAACAAATTGTTTCAACTGTTACTGACATTTGTGTCTACCTTTGTATAACCTGTTCTGTGTCTAATAAACCTATCCTTAGGGTGCAGCTAGCAGGAGCTGCGTTATGCCCTACAACAGCACTGAGCCGTTGCGTTGGGGGCTCGGGTTCACAGACAGGTGTCGAGCTCCTCAGGCGGTCTATGACTCTTCTACTTTCAGCAACTCCCATCTAACTGGTAAAACCCTCCTTGAGTTAGGTACAGGGGTGTTTGTTTGGTGTTAACAAGCTAAAAGAAAATATAAACTAAATGATAAATATAGTGATATTGAAAACAGAATAAAATAATCCCCGAATTTTTGACTAAAAAGATTCCAAGTTTAATAAGAAACATTAATATACTAATTTTGTTTCTTAATAAGATCAAAATAAAATTTACAGTAAATATTTTTTCGTAGTTTGTTTTAAAATCTTGTACGATAATAGAATTTGTCTCAGTAATGGACTTCTATATTTTTTCAAAAATATAGATAAAAAAAATATTAAAATGACACATGGCATACGAACTGTAAATATAAATATATTTCGTATGAAAATGTCGGTGTTGTGTTAATGTTAACATTAAACTCTTCTGCGCTTTGTAGTAGCTTACGAATATTTGAAATTTTGTTCACACACATACACACAAATTTAAAATTATTCCAGCTCCTTTTAAACCTGAAAATTCAAAATAGCATTAAATCTAAAAAATCATTTTCTGTTTGTATTGTATTTGTTCATTTCAAGGAAAGTTTATAATATACATTTCTGCAATTTAACTTTTATAAAAACCTTTTAAGAGTTTGTCCACACTTATATATATATATATATATATATATATATATATATATATATATATATATATATATATATATATATATATATATATATATATATATATATATATATATATATATATATATATATATATATATATATATATATATATATATATATATATCTATATAATTTAATACGTTATTTTTAAATTTCTGAACTGTAGGCAAAATATAGTTGACATATCTTACGCTTTCAATATCTAAGCGAAAATCCCTGCGTTTCTTTAAATATTTACTAAACATTTTTTTTTAATTTATGCTTTTAAAACTTCTTATATCAGATATCACACACATTATTTTTCTATTTAACATATATAGAAACATCATGAGGAAACTGAGTATTAATGCTGATGAATTAAGTATTCTATTTCAATAATCATGTCATCTATTTGATTAGGCTACACATTTTTTATGTACTCTGGTGAGTGGATTTAATGAGTCATTGAAGGTTGATTTCATCACATTAAATGCTGCCTTTTCAAGACCTTAATAGCTTTGACTATCATTTGGCATAACTGTAACAAGTTGTAACAACCATAATCCTTTTTTCTGAAATATCCTTTTTTCGAAATTGATAAATAAGAATGAAGTTAATATGTGCATGTTATTATTTTTTAATATAATTAAATCATCCAATATTTCTTAAATTTAAAAATAATCGCTCTAACAGTTCTATTGTTTTAGAATTGAGAATAAAATATCAAATATTAAGAATTAAAAAATAAATAAAACTGAAATATTCACATCTTATACACAAAGCATGCAATTTTATGTAAATAACAAGAAACAAGTTTTAAATTCTCAAGCTATTATACACTGCTGGACAATTGCTAAGGACGGATAACACTATCATCCACAGCAACCACAAAATGAAAGGAAGCAAAATGTGAAATTAGAATAAGCGCGGGATATAGTAAGAAGTATGCGTATGCAAATTCATCACGTGATAGCGTTGATAAGAGCGTTAAAGGTTTTGACGCGTGTGGACACTTGTTTTTTCAAGTCAAAGTTTTACAGGAAAGATTTAATAGACGAACTTGAAATTTTTGGCATGTCTTCCCGACATCACTTAGATGATTTTATGCGTGGCCGAATTATTGGAAAGATCGAAGAAGGATGAAAAATAACAGATGTTTCCAGGGAGTTCGACATCGCTCACAGATTTGTTTCACGGCTGTGGAAGTCATTTAAAATTACTGGAATGTGTAGTAGGCGGCACGGGGCAGGTTATGTTAGAAGTACGACCTTCAGAAAACAGATATATCGTCCTATCAGCAAAAAGGAACAGGTGCACCACTGCTCAGCAGCTGCAAATCAGTTTCTTGCTGCCTCAGGAAGGCAGATCTCCCGCGAAAAACTGTTGCCAGACGTTCGAGGGGAGGAGGACTATACGCCCGCAGACCTGTTGTGTGTGTCCCATTGACCAGACAGCACCGTACTGCCTGTTTGCAATGGTGTCGTGAGCATCGCAATTGGACTGAACAGGACTGGGCATGCGTACTATTCTCAGCTGAGTGTAGGTTCAGTCTGTCATCGGATTGTAGACGCCAACTGATCTGGCGCGAGAGTGGTACTGCTTATCGTCCAGAAAATATCCAGGAAAGGAACCGATATCCGACATGCAATGTCATAGTGTGGGCCGGCATCATGATCAATGGCCGCATGCCCCTACATGTGGTTGTGAATGGGACTATGACGGGCCAACGATACATTAATGAAGTTCTACTTCCTAATGTTCGTCTTTTCCGTGGTGCTGTCGGTGATAAATTTGTTTTTATGGACGATAACGCAACATGTCATCGAACACTCGCTGTTCAGGATTGTCTAGACAGTGAGGGTATTCAACGCCTCTTATGGCCATCACGTTCTCCAGATCTAAACCCCATTGAAAATGTGTGGGATGCTTTGGGGAGGCAAGTCACTGGTCAAAATTATCCTCCGACAAACAAGAACACCCTCATCCGTGTACTCTCAGAGGAATGGGATATTTTGCCTCAACATCTGCTGGATATTGTTGTGCAAAGTATGATACGACGTGCGGAATGTTGCATTACACTTCACGGTGGACATATCCCGTACTGATACCTTTCTTCAAGGTGCCTGCTGACTTTTAGATGCATTGTTCCATTTTTCCGTTTGCAGCATCAAATGAACATTTTTTTTCTTTCAGGTGTTTCACAGCTTTTGTGCTTTCCAGAACAATAAATATTCTTTATTCTAATGTTTGAACAGTCTGGCAACTATATTTTATCCTACTAGGCTTCATGTCTCGCTTAATGTTATGCTACATTGCAATTTGTGATCTGTCCTTAGCAATTGTCCAGCAGTGTATTAGAGATAATTAAGCTAATAGAACTTAACTTGCAGTTAAATATTCATTCTTAATGATATTAAATCTGCGTTCTTGGAATATTTGTGGAATATTTTGGTCATACTATTTGCACATGACAATCGAATTAATTGCGCCGAATTGTCTTATATACAATTTCACAATCACTTCTCGTACACAAAGCTTGCTTTTGTAAGAAATTTAATGTAAACCAATTTCTAAAATATCATAAGCTTTTCAATTGCCAATTCGACCACAATGTTTGCGAAGAGAAATATCAATTAAGGTAAGTATGCATAGAAATATCAAAGCAAAATATTTTAGTTAAAATTACTTTATAAAAGCTCCCGCTCGAATAACTTGATTAAATATCTTTAGAGAATATTATCTAGCATAAATATGATTATATATTTCAATAAGATTAATTCGAAATTCATAAAGGAATTCAGTCAATGCTTCAATTTTGCTTATTTCTTGGGAAATTGTTATTTGAAATTTATATTTTATCAGCTTATTCATTATTTCAATGTCATTAAATTGTAATTTTTTGCTTTACCTTTGATAAGGAATTAGGATATAGTATTACTATTATCATAATTTTTCCCCATTTTATTTCATTTTATTTTATTTGCATTCTTATTTAGTTCACGTTTATTACACATTCTTCATCTTAAAATAACATAAATATCTGATATTTTCTAATGTCTTTCTTTTACAAAGCATAAAATTAAGCACTTTTGCATACTTAATCTTGTTAAGCACTGCTTTCAAAGTCTTACTTAAACTAATGATGATTCCCCTTTCATAAATTTAAAATATTTTGTTATATTTTTCATTTTTAGTTCACATTAATAATTGTTTAATACTAAATATATGTATAAAAACTATTTTTTTGCCAAGTGTCCATTTACTCTTTTTTGTTTTCTTCCTAATTTTGTTGATAAATTAGTAACAGATAACTGTAGAAATTAACTGTCAGCAATTATCTTAAGAATTCATTTTTATATCAAAGATCCTCTTGTCGATTTGATAACCTGTTCACATTTATTGACAAATGTTAAATGATTAATATTGTTTTAAGCTTTTGCAGGTGAATATCATTGGTAGCATAAATTTTTCACATAGATTAAAAGTAAGTTATAATTAAAGGAAGAAGTTTTAACCTATTTGCATATCCATTTGCAGGTGAAGCCTCTAAAGTAGACCTTGCTGAAAAAGACAAGGGAACTCAGAGGCAATCTTGTAAAGGGGCAGCAATGAATCCTTCACTTGAGGTAGAAATGACCTCTAAACCATCTTCTTCTGGTGAAAGTCAGGAAGTTATTCCTAGCATGACTGACTTTCTGACCAGATGGGACTATTTCAGCAAGACCCTATCTGCTGGAAATGTTATACGCAAGAGGAAACGGCAGAGCATGTCATTTACGAATGTGAGGCTCTTGCCCTCCCTAATTTAACTTCTTTAGGCTTCATCCATACTAGAGAGTTATACCTAGACTCCATTAAAGGGTTATTGGACTTTATTAGTAAAGTGGGTGACCCGAGCAACTGGAACTAGGAAACATTGGGTTTGGAGTTAATGGTACAAAATGCTGATAAAAGCAGAGGTGCCCAATGACATACAAACTCAATTTTAAGAAGAAGAAAAAGAAGAAGATATCCATTTAAAATTCATTATCCATTTTTTTCTGTTTTTATTATATATTTTTATTAGTCTTATTTTTAATATACACTATTTTAACTATAACATCAAATTTTTAATATTCCCTATTTTGATTTGTATATTCTAAGGTAATGGGAATATAATATCATATATTAAAACAATGAATAGTTAGATATGTTTTTAGTACTTAGATATTTTAATGTATACATCAATTTATTTAAAGTCACACAGTGTAAATATTAACCTTTAGTACAATCATTATTTAAGCAAATAATTATTGCAATTTATTCTTAAAATAAAAAGCAACTATTTTTGTATGAAATTCATAAAAAATATAATCCTTATAACTAAAATTAAATTTATTATGTTTACTTGCATTCAGTATTAATGTTTTTTAATTTGTATAGCCAATATGCTACTTTTATTATTAATTTATTTGAAATAATGCTGCTCATAAAAAATTTAAATTTACCCAAAAATCTATATAAGATGATAAATTTTTATGAAGAAATAATTAATAGTTTCTTTCAAAGAAAAGTTATAAAAGAGATTATTAATTGAAGAAAATTCATTATGTGCAACATATTCTAATATGTTGCACATAATGAATTTTCTGCATTCTTCTGGAATGAAGTCTTGAGTAATTACCCGTGGCTCTAAGTGCATGTATAATAAATTAAGAAATTCTCTAGTAATAATAAAATATAGAAGTTAAGTAAAAGTATCGCTAAAAGAGTAGAAAGATTTCAACTAAGAATGTGTTTTTTTAAATTTTATTTTAAATTTTAAATTCATCTCATTATTTCCTTAATTCTTTTTGATATGATTTCTTTGATTGTTAGTATACATTTATTCATATCTTGTTTTTTCGCCTCAGTACGTAATATGGAAATGTATATTTAACTCAAACCTCCCTTAATATTAATTTTTTAATGTTAGACTTTTTTTTAAGTTTTATTCACTTAATTTACCTTATATTTTTTTGGTTCGAATGTAAAAATTTATAAATTTGATTACTGAAGTACTAATTATATTTACATCAGTAGAACTCTGGTAATTTTATATTTCATGAAAACAAAGGATTTTTTTTAAAATTGATATTTTTCATTTATTCAAAACTTGTTTTAAATAATTTATAAACGTTTGTACAGAATAAAATACTAATGAATATTTAATTACTAAATGTATCTTAAGAAATTATACCCTTAATTTTAAAATAACATTTGGAGAATGATGTTAATATAGTTTATATATATCAAATAATATCATACAACTAAAAAAATTCTAAAAAGATTAATTCACTGAAATTTAAAAAAATGCCGGCAAATTTTTAATTATTTAAATGCACTTTTATCTGTTAAGAGTATTTTCTAAATTATCTGATATAAATAATTACTTAATCCCTTAATAATTGTATATTTCACTTTACTTATAATACACGGATAATTTATTGGTAACATTTTTCGGGCCTCCTAAATATGATTGTTTTATATTTTTCTTGAAATCAATCTGGAAGCTACTAGATTCTGCTTTGTTTAATATAGAGGCATACATCCGAAAGAAATGAAAAGATTGGTTTGTTTGCCGATTATATCATTCTCTAGTGCTCTGGAACTGATTTAATTGAAATGGACAGGCTTCTTTACTATACTCTTTATGCATTGTTAAGTTTTGCCTCGAAATTTAAACTTCTTTAATCCTACCAATTACATTGCCACCTTTTTTATTACCAATAAAAATCGATACAATTTCCTGCCAAAAGTAAAAATGGATAGCCAAGAATTTGCATATGAAAAGTATCCCAAATATCTGGGATATATTTTAGATCCCGAATGGTCAAGCAACAAGCATATTGAACGTATTGTCTCAAAAACCAGAAATAAACTAAAATTTCTTAAATACATAGCTGGCAAAAGCAGGGGAGTGGATGCTTCTCACTTTTAGAAATATGTATATGACATTCATTAGGTTCATTCTGGAGTATGACTTTCCTGTTTATAGTTGTGCCTCAGCAACAAACTTGGATAAATTGGAGAAGGTTCAACTTAGTGATGCTAAAATCATTACTGGATTAAGACGGAATTGCCCTTGAAAAATTGTTCTCTATGAGGCTTATTTAAAACTTACTTCTCCAAACTAGAAGAACGGTAAACCTTAACAAGTATTTCAATAAATTTTCCAGTTACGGTCATCAACATGGAACATCTTTATATTTAAACAACTGGAATAATAATGAAAGACACAAGAAGAGAAATCCCTTCAGTCAAGCAAAAATTCTTCCTCTTCCTTACAATCAAGTTTAACACTCAGTCTTTGAAGTCTTGTCTGAATTCCTCAGAAGGACTACCAAGAGTCCATTTCCACTTCAGTTTTACTTCCTCGATCATCAATAAGGAATTGATTTCTGCTCAACTCAGACAGTTGAACTTAGAGATCATTTACAATATCCCCGACAATGCCACTAAAATATATACATACGGAAGTAAAATGGATGACCACGCTGGTAGTGGCATCTACTTTGAGAAACAAGAGGGAAAAGTATAAGCCTTCGTAAAGCTGATTCATAATCGGTCTTAAGAATTAATAGCTATTGAACAAGGTCTTGAATCTATTCTTAATGAAACTGATTTTGGAAACCTCTGGATCCTATCAGACAGTAAAAGCTCTCTTCAGTATCTCCACAATTAGATTGAAATTGGTGATCAAAATCAGTACATCTATCCTTCTCAAACTTAGGCTCATGACTTCTATTTTCAATGGATTCATACTTATGTAGACATATAGTGCAATGAGCAAGTGGATTGATTATATAGGGAGGGTTGTTGACATAATAATCCTCCCTGATCAACACTCACCTTTTTAGAGTATATGTCTAGTGTTAATTCTGAAATTTTGAAGAGGTGGACATCACTGGTACGCGGGCAAAGAACCTGGCTCTTCATACACCCTCAATTGTAGCAGAGCCTCTTATACTGTAATTCTTAGATTAGCAACTAGTAACATAAGGGGTCTCTCGTATCTCAAAGGCAAGAAAATCTTTGAAATCTGCTAAAAATGTAAAACTCAGCAGGCTTCTCCTCAACAAATCCTGGAGTGTTTGGGACTTTCCAGAGAGGACATTTGCTCATCACCGCTTCTGGCACAGAAACAGAGACCAAAAAGAAAATGAGGGAAGTATTTAATTTAAGAATAATGTAAGAACATAAACATTTTTATGAAGGAGTTTCAATAATGTGTGCTTTTTTTAACGAATAATACTAAAAAACAAATTGTTTTACATTTAGCATCAAAAGATGAACAGAAACGAAAAATACTATTGGAAATTACACATTTGAAAAAAAATAACAAAATTTACTTTGCACCTTTCACTTTTATTTATACATTGTATATTAAATTAAAAATAAACTTTTTTATTTTTTCGTTGCGAAATTTATTTCTGATTAAATAAAAAGACAAACAATTTAAAAATTATTTATTAATCCACTTTTTTTGTAAGTAAATATTTTAGTATCAGAATTGAATTTTGAAATAATACAGCTAAACATTAATAAATAATATATTTATATAAGGAACGATTTACTTAATATTTGCTGAAACAACGAAACATAAATGACTTTGAACGTAATAATAAAAGAACGATAATTTGTTAAATGCGTATATTCACCCTATCAATACCTGTTTTCGTAATTTTAAAATGAATTGAAAAACTACTATATACAGAATCAATATCTGAATTTTATTACTTACATTTTACCTAAATATTTCCAAATAATAATTTACCAGCTAAAATAAAGAGCACAAAATTTTAATTTGTGAAATTACTCGTTAAATTAATGTATACATGAACAGTAAATATTGTTTGCAATTTTCAGATTAAATATTTTAATCTTTTTGTCAACTTAGAATTATTCCTTGCAGAAAGTTTTTTTATTTAGTGCTTTAAAACTTTAGTAAAAATACATATTGTCATTTGTAGGATTTAAAAGTTATGAAATTACTAAATTTTTACAAAGCATTCTTTGCTAAATACTAATGGATTTTTTAAAATCCGATAATGAATAGAAACATTTTATTTTGAAACTAAGAAATAGGAAAAAATAATGCATATTAATCTTGATGGATAATTTTATTAGGGTTATGTCAAATTTTTCATTAGAAATTTTAACAAGTTTTGAGACGTAAGGAACGTTTCTTTTGATTCTGTTGAAACACAAAAAATTAAATACTTTTAAAATATACATAAAAGTCTACAGTGTGATTTATTATACGTGTGTGTTTAATAAATAAACATAATTTTTCCATTAAATTTAAGTGTTACATTTTTTACAGAAAAATAACTTTTTCTTTATTTTCATAACTTCCGTCATATATATTAAGGAGAGATCCTTAAATAATATAAATAAAGAAAGTCAAAAACCAATTAGTAATATAGTTAAATTAATTACCTCATGTTAAATTTTATTAATTTAGAAAAATTACATAATCATCTTTATGATAGTTAAAATACATTATCCTTTTCATAATAGAATACATATGGATATTTCAAAACTTTATTTAATAATTGATGATAATAACATATTATAGAACCAATATTTTATATGCTTGGATAGACTTATCAAGTCCCCATTTTTGTAATATTAGGTATTTTATTTAGATCTTGTAATTTTTTTCCTTATGAAAATACAAAAACAATCCTTTTCATGAGTAGAAACCGTCATGAGATGAAATAAATAATTTAATTTATTAATATTCCGCTCATTGCTAAATCTTAGGTATTAAATAAAAATTAATAATATTATGTTAAAATATCTAGTAATAAACACTCCAATTGTGCAATTTTGAATTATAAAACAAAGCTTCATAAAGAATGGGATAGATTCTAACTTTGAAATATTCATATTGAAATACTCATACTCAAAAGTAGAAAAAAGCTTTAAAATACATTAAATTCAGAACTAGAAAAATTAGCTATCTACATCTCAAAAATATTTAATCATTATTTAAGTAAACTGCCCTTAAAATCAAGTTTAAATTTGTAATTTAAAAAAAGTTATGAAATATTTTGGTCACAATATAAGAATCAAATTAAATGTCTTCAGTTGGTTTTTGTAATTCATTTGATTTTCCGGTTTTTATTTGACTTTATTTTACGTAACTTTGATCATCGCATTACACATGGAATGAATTCCAAGTCACAAGCTCACACATCCGAAGAGGGAATCAAACTTACGAGCTGTTGAACTGAAAGAAGGATATATACATGTATATCGTTTTTAATATGAATCATTTTATTTCTAGAAGAAACTGGTACATTGATACATTTAATTTTTAAAATTAATATGTATTGAACATCTGTCCATAAGACATGCATCTAAATAATTATCTGATTCCTATCAGTTACTATAACACATTTTGTGATATATTTATGACGATTTTTGTGTTATTTAGTTTCCTTGTTTATCTAAAATAAAAGAAATCGTTCTTGAATATGATCAATCAAGCAAACCTATGTTGTTTATATCGATATCTTCATTATATCATATTTTCATTTTTTCATTAGAATATGTTTTTCTAATGGAAAAGGAAGATTTGATTACAGTTTTGTTACGATTTCAAGTAGTTTGATGGAATCAAAACTTATCCCTATTTTTCATTTTATTTTACCTTTATAATTATTATTATTAATAAATGTAATAAAATGGTTCCTAAAGAATGTCAAATAATTTTTGATTTTCCTTCAAATTACTTTGAAGAAAAAAACTTTCTTCTGGGTAAGTATTGCAAGTAAAAGTTTACAAATATAAAGAGTCTGTTGTTTTTGCTTATTTCTTATTTATAAATGTTGCATTTTAAAATAAAGTAAGTAATAAAAAATAATTTTCATTTTATCACATTTATTTTAGTATAATTTTTCCGTTTTTAAGAAGAAAATTATTGATATATTTGCTTATTTATTTTTATACATATTTTAGCTATCTATTTCTGCCAACTGAAACATCGCTAATCGCCTCCAAGTGACCATATCGACACCTGAGATAAACTCTTCCTTTCATCAATCCACTCGACAAAAGGTTAAGCTTTACACCCTGACGGATGAGCTTCTGTAGTCAAATCTGGTTTATTGATACAAGTGTATAATTAGAGCTAGTATCTCAAGTATAATATATAATTTAAAAAAATATCACAGTAAATGTTTAAATAATTTTAGAAAACAAAAAAATCCCATAATTTATAAATTTTGAAAACAAATAATTTTATTTCAAATGGGTTATATTTAAAGAAATATTGGAGCTCATTCATCTTGAAAACTTGTAATCATAATTTCAAGGGTCATATTTTTAATATCTGCATTTTACTATTAGGAATAAATGTATTCAAATTAAATATTTTTCATTGTTTTACAGTTCTTCATAAATATTTAATTATTACTAATTAATAGTATTATGAGTCTAAATATTTTCAGTAAAAATTTATTCTTAAACAATATACTTCTAATGTTAAATTAAATATTATATGATTGTAAAATAAAATATAAAACTGTAAAAGATTTTGTTTTTTAAGAAGAAAACATTTAAAATGATTTATTATCTAATATTGGATAAAATGTAAGATAATATCAGTATGTGCTTATTTAAAGCTATAATATGGAAAAATATAATATTATATTCAAAAATTTAAGTTCAATAAACTAAACTCCATGTCACGACAGCCCATGTAGGCCAAGGCCTACAGTGCCCATAACTGTTTTCATGACCGAGGGCCCTGGGGTGGGAAGCATATGTCCCAGTTAGGTGGTCATCCTAACGTAAGTGTTTAGTTCCCAAGCATGCTTGGTACTCAGTTAATCGATCCACTAAAGGGATGAAAGGCTGAGTCAACTTTGCCCAGTCCGAGGATCATAAGTTATTCAAAATCATAATTTATTCAAAATAATTCAAAATGAAAAACTTTTTAAATAGTAATATTGAATCCCCAACCTCATTTACTTTTTGAAAAAAATGGAGCGACAAATGGAAATGTTTGTTTAGACAAATACTTTATTTTTGGTAAAAATGAATGAAAAATTAATTTTATAATGAATTCTAATAAATTTTGAAGATGCTTGATTTATTTATGTTTGATTTTTTAAGCATTAATTAAGTTTATTTAAAAAACATTTTAAATCTATATTGTACATACTTTAAAAAGCATACATTTTATGATGGCTTAGAAAAAAATATTACCACTTTTAGATAAACGTGTCTAAAATCATAAAAAAGGGCTTTAGCCAAGTTCCCTTAAGCAAAACAGGAAATTATTCAGAATTATAATTTGTATTTGCATGAAATCCAACAGTTTAATTAAATCTTTTATTCTAGGATTATCAATGCTTCAGTTAACAAAACAGTAAGAATTATTTTAAATATTAATTTGCATTTCCTTACGATCGAAACGATAATTTTCGAATCGACAAAAAAGATGGAATAAATTATTTCTTCACGTTTTACAGTATAATTATTTTTTCATTTAATAATATTTTATTTTAATTATAATTCGGAAAATTTGCATTTAAAATCCTTGCTAAATTTTAAGTCCTTTTTAAAATAATAAATCTGTGAAAATTATTCATTTTAATTTAAGGCTTCACAAATTTCTATGGAAAATAAAATAATTCATATTTATATTTTCTGAATAACACAATTTAGTAGAGTAATATTTTCTTATGATTTCTCTTTAAATATCAGCTACAGATATAATATGTATTCGCTGTGTTGTTCATGCTCTAAACTTGTATTTCATACCAAAAGCATGATGTAATTTTAGAGAAATAAAAAAAATTATAAAAATTACAAATAAATCTGTACCATAGAATGCTATAATTATTACTAAAAATTTACTTAAATAAAATTGGTAATTTTTTGTTTAAGAATCAATAAAATTAATTTAGTTAATAATTGAAACGTTTACAAAATTGTAAATTTTAAATATTATTTTTCATTCAAATTGCTTAGTAAAAGTTGATACCTAAATTTACTTAAATAAAAAGATACTGCAGCACGATTATTTAAACTAAGCAATATCTTTATAAATTAGAGACAATTTAATATGCTTATGTTTTCTTAAAATAATTATATCTGAAACATCATTACAATATGCTATTTTTGTATTAAAACCAATCTTCAACATAGAAAGAATAATTTATATTTCCTTTATTTTATATTTAGTGCTTACTGGCACCAAATATAAAATAAAAGCAATATTGCTTTTACTTGAAATCAAAAGGTCTTCAAAAGCTTTGTGATTACTTTTGTAAAATGATATAGGAGTTTGTAAAATGTTATAGGAGTTTTGTAAAATGATATAGGTGTGGTCCCTCTGAGCAGAGCAGACTGCTGCCCACCTGTTTTACATAGACCCGATTATATTTTGGAAACGTCTTTGGGTGATATTATTCCACCCAAAAAGCAGACTTTCTTTGATTCAGAAAGGAAAATTCGTTTTCATTTCAGTATTTTAATAAGATAAAAGTTTTTTTAATATCTTGCATATTAATAAAACCTTATGTGTTATATTACTTTAAAGTACATTATGGGTATGGGTAACAATAATACGTGGATCTTAGAATATACTGTACACAAAAATGATTTTTGTTTATGGAATTTCTAAAAAATAATTCATTTATCACGGCACCTAACACTTTTCCCTTCAAACAGAATACATTTTAATATTGATTACGTAAAAAAATTTAAAATTGAGGCAATAAGAAAAATGGCAATTTTTTTCAAATTAAAAAAATTTATTTATTGATTTTATATCTTTTTTTTAGTTATATGTCTGTAAGCGTGTATTACCATTACAATTGGAAATGAAATATGTAATATATACTTTGCAGACATATCTGTATCATTTTTTATCACTGCAATAATTAATGTCGTGAAATATAAATACAAATGATTTTTTCTTCACACCAACTTTTTTTCCATCAAAATCTCAATTTTATAATGTGAATTAGAAATAAAAATTAACTGTGTAATAATATTTTACGAAATCTTAATTATGCAAGAAATTAGTTCAACTTTTGAAATATATATGCATACATTATTTTATTGACACTACTTCCTTTATTCTTCATTTAAGATACTAAAAATTAAATTTAAAAAATATATGCTTACTATAATTTATTAATTATAATGTAATTTGTAATGTAATGCAAGACTAAAGATGTTTTCTTTTATTTTAAAATTTTATAATTCAAAAATATTATTTATTTAATTTGCTAATGAGGACACAAAATTTAATATCAAGGACTAATTTATTTTCCATTGCATTATTTTATGCGTTATTTAAAAATACTTACATTAGCATTTCATGGATTTTCACTGAATTTTTGTTCACGTTTTTAAATTCCTTTCTGAAGATAAAGATTTTAATGAAACATTTTTCTAATTTATTTCTCTTTTTTCAGAATTCTTGAAAAGAAAAATGGAAGTGCAAAGAAAAGATTCTATTCACGAAAATATCTTCCCATACTCAAAAATAAGACTAATACCAAATTTATTAATGCTTAAGATTACTCTCAAGTTACTTATGAAAACTTCTTTACAACATTTTTTCATTGCATTGTAGAACTTTTTCATTATAAAAATGTTATGATCAATGTACAAAAAAATTTATTTCATAAAAAGTAAAACTTTGCAAAAGTAACATATTTTCCTTTTAACCAAATATATTATTCTGTGTGTAATGAAACTGCTGTATGGGTAACGAAGAAAGAATTATATATATATATATATATATATATATATATATATATATATATATATATATATATATATATATATATATATATATATATATATATATATATATATATATATATATATATATATATATATATGTATGTATATACATATATATATATATATATATATATATATATATATATATATATATATATATATATATATATATATATATATATATATATATATATATATATATATATATCAAACAGGTCTACATTTCTTAAGAAATTTTACTTATAAGTTCTAAATAGATCAAATGTTCTCTTTTGTAAAAAAATGTCTTTGATACAAATAGTCAAGTTTTCTTAAATTTTAAATGAATATTCGTATGAGATTATTGAAATTGTGTCTTAAAACTATAATTTGATTACAAAAGCTAAATATGAAAATTTTAAAAGATTTATTTTTAAACTATACATGGCATATTTTATATTTATTTATGAAAACTGAATAACTCTGAAAAATGTGGTACTGATTAATATATGAGAGGTTTACTGACAGTTTTTATATTTGCAGTCAGGAAAATTTATATTCATTAATTATGACTATTTACAAATACATTTTAAATATTTTTATTAGATAAATATTTTTTCTAAAATATCATTAGCCTTAGGTTTATTTGCTCTTAAAATTCTTATTTTACTCTGTATATTTTGTTTTTATATTACTAAATGCAATAATGATTTATTTTATGGTTACTAAAGGTCTTGAGGCGATTCTTGATTTTTTTAATTGCTTTCACATCAGACTTTCTATAGTATATTGTGCAAATGATTGATTGAATACCTGATATAATTTTATTATATTTTCATTTTGAATTGTTGGATAAAGCTGAAAACTTTTAAATAATTTTTTACCTTGTTAAATTTTATTATTTTTGATCGAAAATGATTTGTAGCAAAATTTATTCTTGATAAAAATAATATACTTCTGTAAAAGTACTGAATGTTTTAGTGGTAAAAAAGAGTACGCACTTTGAAAAAAATAACATTTAGAAAAAAAACTTCACAACTGTTTGACACACGGTGTTACATAATACTTCATAATTCTTAAAGCAAAATTTTCATTGTTTGAAAAACTGTTTCATTTGAGGATTTATGATTTTATAAATTAACAAATTGAACGTTAGCATGAATTAATATAATAAAAACTTCACAAATATGTTTCATTTCTGCATACATAAATATCGCTCCATTTATACCATACAGCCAAAGGAATTTTCATTTTTAGGTGGAAAGGTCACAGTTGCATTATTGATACTAATGTAGAGTTAGATCCTCAAGCACATGTAGGGAGCATCTTTAAATTGAGATTTCTAAAAAATATTTAACTGTTGAAAAATAATCATGCAATGGAAAAAAGACTGAATTTTTTAAAATATATGAAATGATAATACATTTTAGAAAACAAACTAGTGAAAATGAGTTTATTTGAAAGTTATTTATTCAAAAGAATATATTTCCTTAATCCATTTATATAAAAAGAATTGAGGCCATTAACAATTAAAATACCGATAGATACAAAATATAATTTAATTTAATTCCAAAAATCTACCACGATAGATTTTAATTCAATCGGTATTTTAAGTATCCTACGTCATTTCTCCTATTGAGTAATGAATTCTGTAGTACAAAAAATAAAGACAATAATTTAAGAAAAATATCAATATAAACTTAAAAACATCGAAATGTTAAAAAATTAAAAATTTTAAAATTAAATTTTTAATTTCACAGACTGATGGCGGAGTGGTTAGCGTCTTTAACTTCGAAGAAAAAGGTCCCGTTCGAATCTTAATTTGGGCATGAATGCTATTTTCTCTCTCTAAGTATGTTTTTTTATCCATTCATTTTCCGGGTGAACACACCCACTGGGTGCCCCACTGTATGAGATGCCCTCACATTTACCCCTTGAAGAGCTGAATAGGTATATCATAAATGCAGCCAGGCATAAGAAAAAGAAATATAATATTATGGGAAGTCAAAGTATAGATTCAAATACTTTATATATATACATTTAATATCTATGTAAAGAGTTGCTGTAGTATTGCATGATAGCGCTATTAATTTCAATATAATCGTAAAGAATTTCATTTTCACGCGAGTATTCGGTCAAGCTATTGCAAATAACAATGAATTATTGATGATATTCTTCGGTGTTTGATATACTGAAATGGCATTTCTATCAAAATACATGTAATAGCTCATTTTTTAAACATCTGTGATACCATGAAGTAGTTCGCGCACAACTGAAAATTGTTGTCATGTATTTCATTATCTACACCATTTTATTTTATGAGAAGCTTCCATAGTTGCCACTTTTCAAAAGGATAAAAATCTAGAAAACTCTCAAACAACAACAAAAAGAACACATATCTGATGAGACTGTAATAACAGTAGCAGTTCCAGTGGATCATCTAATAACTAGGCAGCTATTTGGAAACATAATATTTGCAAGTTCGTGGTCTCTTTAATAACACCATTTTCCAGGATGGCAATGATCCATTTCCTCTGCATGAGCAAAGTTGATGACTGACATGTGTAAACTCCATTATGTGTACAGAATACTTAAAATATACTTAAGCTCATCATGAAACAACGTAGTATTTGCTTAGTCTTATCTAGTTTGGTTTACTTATTTCTCAGTGACCACTTTTTGTACAAGAACGCTAATTAGATCGGGACCTACAATTTAAAGTGGAATATGAACAACTACATACATCCATGGTCAATATAAGATTCAAATCTACAAACTGTTGGCTGAAATATATATATATATATATATATACTTCATCTGACAGTATATGTATATATATAAATATATATCATATATATAAACTGTTGACTGATATATATATATATATATATACTTCAGCCAACAGTTTGTAGATTTGAATCTTATATTGACCATGAATGTATGTAGTTGTTCATATATATATATAACTTATATAACGTGCATGTGTGTACAATAATTTCAAACTGTTGCTACAGCATTTGAAAATCAATGAATTACAGTAAAATGAGAACAAAATCTTGATATTTATTAAATAGTAATTAATAGAAAATTTAGTTCATAAATTAAATTAATAGAGAATCAATTTCCCAATGATTTTTTATTAATTCAAGAAACTTAAATTCTGAATTTACGACTTTTTATTGAATTTAACTCAAAATTGTATTAAAATCGAAATGGAATATTCGTATAATAGAAGTACATAAATATAAAAATAACAAATCAAATAAAATAGCAAACCAAAGTATTTTCATTAAATTAAAAGCAAACAGATGCTTTTTTTAAAAAAATCGCTGTTTTTCTGGAGCACCCAAATTCGTACTTTAGTACAACACAGATTTCCAAAGTTTTCAACAGAATGTCGGACTGAAGAGTTAACTACTTATTGACCATTGCCCAGGTCATTGATGTCGAAAGAACACAGAATAACAGCAGTAGTTTTTCCCTGCATCAAATAAAACGTGCTTCCATTCCAAGATTAATGGAAAAACTTTCTCTCTTTAAGTATTTATTTTAAGTGGTAAAAAAAAGGTGCTAGTAGGGTTACCAACCAGTGAAAAAATGAATTTCTATATGTGTAGCAGAGAAAAATTGAAGGATTTTCTTTTAGCTCTGAAACATGATTTATGATTCAATGAGAGAATATTTTTTATCCTTATTCAATCTAAATATAATTCATTAGAAGGGAATAAAAAGTGTTCAGTTCTATGAACATTCATATCAACTACTTAAAATAAAAAGTAACGCTTTATTGCAAGAAATATTTTCTGAAGTGTTTTTTATCCTTCCTCAAGTGTAAAAATTTCATTTTGAAAGGAAAAAGAACAGAAAATTTCAGTTACAAGTGAATATGAAACTAAAAGTTTGTTCAATTAAAAACTTTTCAATAACAAGAATAAAATATTTAAATTTTTTAAAATTCTGTTTAATCTAAATAAATAAAATTAATTATATCAAGCCTTTGAATCGAGAAAATAACATTTTTATGCAAAATACAATTAACTTTATTTTTAAAAATTTTTCAGGGAACCATTTCTTCTAAAATAAACGTTTATAAAAAGGATAAAGATTACTTTATTTAAGTACGTATTTGACATTTATTAATTTTGATAATATATTTCCTAAACATTCTTTAATAACAGTAATTCTGTATATGACTAGTTACCTTTTTCTAGGAAAAGAGAAGCTAAATTAAATTTACAAGTAAGAAAATGTTAACTTTTTAATAGAATTATAAAATAATAGTAATAATAGCAAAATTATGCAATATATTATTGTTTTATAAAAATATAGTAATATAAATATAAAATGGAGAAAGTAGATGTAGAGAAATTATTTAGTTTTAAAAAAATTTAAAAACTAATTTAATTTATGCCAATTAAATTTCAAACATTTTAACACGTAAAAAATATTTTACACATGCATATTTATACTTATCCAAAATTATTTGTTCAATAGTTAAATTTTAATGTTACATCACATATTATATATTTTAGCTACAAATAAGTAATTTCATTTAAATCCGTCATTAAAAGTTGCAGTATTTTATAGAGTTAAAAAATTATTAAAATATTTATGTTTACTAATACTGTAGGAATTCTCAGTTTGTGCAACCAAAGTTATTTCCATTAATTTAACTTAAATTTTTAAAAGATAGAAATTAAAAACAAATATTATAAGTACAACCGTTTTATTATATTTATTTTTTCAATTTTTATATAAAAAATTTTCTAAATTCATTATTATACTATAGTCTTTTTAAATACTTTTTTTCTCATTACTTCTTGCAATAATTTATTAATAAATATGTTAATTTGTAGGAATTTGTTAACACATTTGAGTCAAATTTGCCTTTTTTGAAGTACTTAAAAGATAAATATATTTAAAAAATATAAATTGCTAAAATTAACTTAGAAATATTGATGCTAATTATAATAGATATTAATATAAAATATATCTATTAAAATTATTAAGCATTCCTCTATTCTTACCATTTTAAATTGATAACACATTTTGCTTCTAACTTAATATATGAGGTTATAATTACTTAACTGGTAGCTGTACTCTATTTTTGCAAAAAATACATTTCATTTACGTTTCAGAAAATTGATGATAATAATAGTTCTGTTATAAATAATTTTTTATTAAAATAACGAAAGAAAATATATAAAAATTTGCATCAAAATTTATAAATGGGATAGCTACAAAAATTATTAACAAATTCACAATTTTAAAGCATTTAAGTTTTTTATTTTGTTTAGAATTTATACATTGGAGTTCCTTTAAAGAGTCAGACACTCTTCAATGTTTAATAATTCTTAATATAATAAAGACAAAATCAAATTAATAACATTAATAGTAAGCTGGATTCAAAAAATAGACTTGTCTTTTTTCAATGGACTTCCACGTGAAATCACTTCTTCATACGTAAATTATGAAAAAAGAAATTTAATTTAGGCCAAGTGCTTGCAAACATGTCTATCCATTTTGGTTTCAATCAATGCTTTTAGAATATCAGCGCTCAACAGTTTTCTCCTGTGAGTAAATGAAAGATAACAACTATTGAGGTTGTGTATTAATACTCAAGAAAGAAAGTCCAGTCCATACTTCAGGGGAATAGACATAAAAGAAGAGGAGAAGATACATTCAAGTTGAAGAAAATAATTCATATTAAGGAAAATATATTTAAATTATATGAATAGCTAGACAGAATAAAAAAATGTCTCTTATCAATGAACTTCTTCAAGAATACCATTCTTCACATGTAAAATATGAAGACAGTTATTCATTTCCTGCCAATTGCCTGCAAACATGGTGGATTGTCTGTAACAATTATAAATCTATTTTTGATAGCAACATAAAGAAAAATCCTTAATATTATTCTATTATGAGTTGTTGTTACTTATGACATTTGGACAAGCCAAGCTCGCGCTAGTCGATAGCTATGCAAAGTTAAGTCAGAAGGGTGTGCCTTTCGTTAAATCAGAGGACTACGAAGTTGAAAGTATGTCTTCAATCTATGACTCTTCCGATAGATGGCACCAACAGAGGAACCACTCCCTCAATTTTGACTGTGATGCTTAGGGGGAGGAAATTTTTCCAGACCTTTGCACCCGTGGTAACTGCTAAGCGACTGACCACAGAACTTTCAATTCCATAGATTTAACAACCACGTATATCGCATGTACTTGGTGGGCCTTTGGTGACATTGGGAGTCGAACCCAGCTTTTCCGGATAGATGGCTGATGCTCTAACCACTAGCTACTATGGCCTTCTCCTATCAGTAAATCTTAAATGGAAACTCCTGCTGCACTGTATTAGTTCTGATGAAAGTTAGTCCAATCCATATTTCAGTGAATTAGTTAAAGAAAAAGATGAGATAAGTTATTAAAATTGAAGAGATTCGCATTTGATATAAATTATGATTGAATGATAAATTTTATAAGAATATTTAACATATTTAAAAATTCAATGTTTGTTAGTGAGAGAAAATTGCTTAACTATCAAAATTACTTTTTGTTTCAGTAATAAACTGAAGTAATAATTAATATATCTTTTAACGACGCATCCATAAATTCTCCAAAAATTATTTTAAATATTCATCTTAATTGCGTTCGCTTAGCAAATTATTTTTGAAATAAGCAAATCATAAATGTTTTGATTCCCATTAAATTGTTAAAAATTTTAATTTTATAACTATACAAATCATTGAATTTTTAAACTTTTATTAACTTGTCAATAATGCAAATTTCAAAATTTTTGTTTGCATGTGATCTTAAATTTCTTTTTTCTTAAGAGAATAACTAGCAATGACTTTAAGATAACAAATTAAGTTAATATAATATCATTTAGAATCATATTAAATATCATACATATTTTATAAAAAACACAATATTTCCATAGCGATAGTACTTAGTCTCTTCTTTCACATCGCAATATAATAATAAATTGTGCAATAAAATTCTATTTTTTGTAAAGAAATCATGAGATTTAAATATATTTGCGTAAACATTTCTTCTTAGACTTCATTGTAACTTCACTAAAATTGTTTTGTTAGATGATTTTTTGATTTGATTACGAATTTAAATTTGTAGATTATCCCTTAGCTTTGTGGAATGCGCAAGTCTACACTAGAGATAATTTTCAAGGCGTGACTCCTCAAATATATATCCTTTGGGAGTGCTGCAGACTTCCCCACCAGAAAACGTGCATTTTCTTCTTCACTTCCCAGGTAAAGCTGAAAAAGAACATCCTGTATTTGCACTATACACAAAAATATAGGACTATACTTTTTTATACTATTCGTGTGGCATTCTACCGTTATATTTCGAGAGGAAGAAATAGAAGTTAATAGTAAAAATAATAAAAGTTATTATAATAAAATATAGCAACTAATAATAAAGATAAGGATATGTTTTTATCACTTAGAAAGACAGTTTTTAACCTCCACAATACTCAAAAATACTTCATCAAAATTTAAACATCAAATGAGATAATTATTACAAAATATATAAAATTAATATCCTTATATGTTGATAAACATAATTTTAAAAATTTACATTTCCTAATAAAACCACACTTGGATCTGTTATATAATATAAATAAACTTTTTATCTAAATACATACATTAAAAATGGTTTTGAAATACTTAACGGTTTAAAAAATTAACTGCAACTTACTAGTTTGTTCTTCGAAAACAATTTAAGCACACGTAACGGGCAAAAAAAATTACACAGAATTTACTTTAACATTTAAATTAAGTGGAACCTGAGAAGAAACTTCGAAACATTTCTTAACTGGCTATGTCTTCTGACATATAGTTAAAGTTTTATTCCAATATCTGAATGAACAAATCTGATATAATGTTATTTTTTTCAGCATTTTCGTCAGATGTGCCTGACAATTGACGCTTAATGAGAATTTCTCTGAAGTATGAGATCGAAACATCAAAAATATATGATGCATCTCTCCATAAGACAATTTTGTCAACTGGTAACGTAGCATCTAATGAGATCGCTTTGTAAAATAAAAAAATATTCAAGCCAAATGTCAGGATATTATTTTATTCTTTTTTTTTCCCCTATTGCAGATTTTTAAATTTTTTTTAAGATAATTTATAAAGTTTGCAAATAGTTAAAAGAATGAAACAAGCTTTATCTTTCAATACAGTTTTACTGGAAGCAACTTTAACAATCTTTATTTTAACTGCTGCATTTGATAAATTATATTATATTGTATTATATAATTTACGACATTATAAATATCTCATTCCTTAATTTATGATATAATACATCATAAATTAAGGAATGAGATATTCAGTTACTATTTTCATATAACAAATCTTATTTTATTTTGCAACATTTAAGGAATTTATTTAAAATTCCTTAAAATAAAGGTTTATGGTTGACAACTGTTTATGAATTGAAGGCAAGTGAATGAATTGAAGACATCTAAGATATTTAGAACTTAAACTAAAACTGAAAATTTTAGCATAAGTTGTCTATTAAATGTCTCACACATTTTGATAATAATTGAATCATGAAATAATTTGTTTACTAATTAATAGTAGATGTGAGTTAAAAACATGCTTGAACAGATTTAAATAATATTATAACCTTTGACAATGGATTTCTATTTGCTCACCTTTTGTCACCATATCAAAATTACTCTTGTTACTCATGAAACAAAATATTCTTTCATGGTAGTGAATTTCATACTAGCTAACGGTAAGTATGTTTTCATTTAGAGTGAATTTTGCTAATAATCATGTCTTTTAGGCGTTGAGTAATTGATATTCTTCCTGTAAATAATGTGCTCTTACGAATTACCAAAGGATAAAATTTAACTCTGCAGTTGCAAATGATCTGCTTAGCCAAGAAATTGGCCTATTTCGCTGAATCTAGTGTTCTTCGAAGGGGACTTTCAAAGAAATAAGGTCAACAATAAAGTATAACACTTTCATTTCAAAAAATGGCTTATAACTTAAACTTTTGAGATTGTGTGCAAATATTTTTATAATATGTCTATTCAAATTTCAGATGCTGACTTAGAGCCAGGTAAGTAACATAGATATACATTTACCTCATTTATATCTTTTTAACATGTATTACTAATTTTTACTGGAGAAAAAATATCTAAATATCCTTTGCTGATAAAATATCGATATTACATATACGAGTGATAGAAATATCGATATCTAATGTGGTTAAAGAAATTTTGTCTAATTAAGAAATTTATGTAATTATAGTAACTATTATCGAATATTCTATTTATAATAAGTTTACCACTTAATATAAGCGAGATATATATAAAACTATCAAACTCAAATCTAGCACTTAGTTATTTACAAATTCTATTTAAACAAAATAAATTTTTACAATTAAAAAGCTGAACACTCATAATTTTGTGGGAAAGATTTAAATGTAAAACTTTAAAAGAGATACAACTAGTGTGAACTTAAACTTATAAGAATGCAGACAGTGTGTTTTTTAAAAAAGAGTACTTACACAGAAATAGACATCATTTTCACTTGTGTAAGGAGACAACCAACACGCATGTTACATAATTAAAATGCCAACACAGTAGCACATCAACTATTAAAACAATCTGCCTATTTATTTGAGTTTCTCCTAGAATTATTTCTCGTTTCTACGAAAATGAGAAAAGAGAATATTTTCTCAACGGAGCAATAAAGTAAGATACAATTATTTAACAGTAATACAACACAAGAGTAATAGCTGCCTGAAATATCTATATTACAATTTGATGTTACTAAAATTAAAAGTATTTACCAAAATGTGTTAAATTGCGTGTTAATCAAATAAAACAACAATTTTTATCTCTAAGACGGTTTATGAAATTTAGTTAAAGAAATATTGTGATTATCTTTATTTTATCCAATATTTTCCAATCTTTTGAAAGCAATAGTGGAAAACTAAATAAGATATTTTGGTTAATTAATAATTTGAGTATTCATTTTGAGAATTAATGCACATGAATATAACTTATACTATTGTTATTTATTTATATTTTGTTATGAACTTTTATTAAATGTGTTCATTTCTTGCTTCTTAAAGCAATAAACATTTATATAATTTTTAGTAAATTTTTTAAAAACAAGAAATTCATTTTTTGATCAATATTTATATTTGTAATAGTGAAATCAAGTACCCATTTTTTATGATCAACTATAAAAGAAATAAAGTTTAAACATCATTGCGAACAAGTTTTGCTGATTAAATGAAAAACAAAAGCGTTCGTAAGCAACATTAATCACAAATATACAATAGAACTTTTTTTTGCCTATTTAACATCAAGTAAAAGTATAAACGAAAAGGTATTTTCTATTTCCAACTTCAGCGTGATAAAGTAAAACTAAAGAATAATGACACAAACAATTTCCTTTAACACAAACACACAAAAAGTAAAAAAAATCAACATTAAAAACACAAATGCAAATCATCAGCTACAGCTTGGCTTTCTGCTGCTTACACTTGATTCAACTTCCATCTAGGAATAATATCAGAAACTGTGTACGTGTAACGAAACACAAAACCGAGGTTTTAAATATATAGATGGAACACACACACATTCATTATGTATAAATGGCTATAGTATCAAATGTCAAAGTAGTCAACACAATGGGAATATTTGTTACAGACAATACATATTGAATAGACTAACAACACATTTTTTGTAAAACTTAGCTATATTATCTATTACATACTATCCTTTCAAGAAAATATTTGATAGAATTTTCCTTAATTAACCACATCTCTCTATGGCAAATGTAGAAACCCAGAAAATGTTCACGTACCCATCAGTACATACGAATATGTGGAAAGTGTAAGCATCGATTTTGCTTTGTTAATATTACTGCTGGAATTTAAATAAAGATATTCCACTAAGAAGAATATGTTTATAATTTGGATATTTTAAAAAATGTGCCTTACTTACTTAAGTATTTTGTTACTCGTTGTTATATATATATATATATATATATATATATATATATATATATATATATATATATATATATATATATATATATATATATATATATATATATATATATATATATATATATATATATATATATATATATATATATATATATATATATATATATATATATATGTATATATATATATATATATATATATATATATATATATATATATATATATATATATATATATATATATATATATATATATATATATATATATATATATATATATATATATATATATATATATATATATATATATATCATTTTGTTCAATTAAACACATTTTTTTAAAAAAAGCATGATGAACATGATTTGAATATTAAATATAATTCTGTAGTTTTAATTTATTTCTAACATTGTAATACCAAATAAAGTTAAATTTACGAAGTTAATAAATTATATTCGTTAAATACACGCATTCTTCATTACCTAATGGTAAATAGATATTTTCAAATAATTTCAAACAAATTACACTTCTTATACTATTTGTTAAAAAAGCCATATGTAAAAAATTAAAAGAATTATATAAGATCTTCCAAATTAAACTAAAATGCCTTTTAAAAGTTTATGTTTTTGCACTAAAACATTTGTTCTATTATTTATATTTTGAAAATGTTATGAAAGAGAAATGCCTCCTGCCTCATTTCTTTACGCCAAGGTATTTATTTGCGCAGTTATAAACAAGCAAATCAATGAAATATAACTGCTTTAAATAACTGTCATAACAAACGCATTATTTTGATAAATAAAAGTATATATTAAATACAGAAAATTTTGAAATTCCAAAAATAATAATATAATTTGAATTTTATCATTTTTCTAAAATAAAATTTACTCAAAGACATTTAACAAAACTTAGCGTAAATTCAGTTATTCAAGAAAAAATAATGTGTCATAATATTTAATCGGCCACTAAATCTTAGTTTTGATAAAATAAACTAAAATAAAATGTCACAAAAATATTTCACGCACATTTAAAATAAAGTAAATGATTACAGAATAAAGTCTGTAGTTTCTCACTATTTAAGTAATCTAATAGCATTTTGCTTTTAACTCTTCTTTAATGGTTTTCTTTGTTTGAACATGTTTTTAAGATATTTTATCTCATTTCATTTAAGTAAACATTTTCATCTTAAAGTTTCAAATATGGGAAGAAGAAATTTTTTTATTTTAAAAGCAATTTTTCTCAATTTTAAAGGAAATGTTTATCTGAAAATTCAACAATGTAATATGTTACTAAAAATGCGAAAAGAATTATTTTCCAAATTAATATATCATTTTTACCAATTAATTCTCTAACATACGTTCAGAAATATAAGATAAATTCCTAAAAAAAAACATTATTCTCATTATCATCTACCCTAATATCATTTCTAATTTGTATATTTGGAAACAATATTTATATAGATAAGGGAAATTAATAAAACAATTTAATTGATCAAAATAAAATTCACGAGGCTGTATATATTATCTGAAGTATATGTAATTTTTTTCAAAATTATACACCTTACTTATTAAAAGTGAAACAATGCAAAATATTTATAATGATATAAAATTTAGTATTTACAAATAAATATTTATGATAAAAGAAGTACACAAAAGCAAGGTGCTAATTTGTTTATTTTGTCCATTACATGAATTTCAAAAAGCATTATAGTTAACGAAAACTATGTTTTCAATAATTCACAATAAAATTGGTTGATCATTTATCATATGGAAACAAAAATACAAAAAATATCATACTTTACAATTAACAAATTTTTAAAATAAATTTGTATTAAAATAATGATGGTATTATATAAAAAAAGTATTTGTTGGAATAAGAGAACATATAAGTACAAATCTGACATATGTTCAATCTAAAATCAAAATTAAAAATATGAAAACATTATAACATGATGAAATAAAATAGTTAGGTGAAAAAAAATTTAATGAATTAAAATACATATTTAATATTTCAACAATAGCTACAGATTATGAAAATTATTTGTAAAGGATATTTTATAGTAAATATGTATTTATATTTCAAAAAGTGCTTTATTAAAATAAATGAATATCAAAATATGAAATGTTTTTAATGTAAAAGAAATGTATACTTTTTATAAAATCATAAATACATCATTTAGTGAAACAAGAACATTTTGAAAATTGCTGAGTAAAGTAAAAATAAAATCTAATCAAATAGGTATACATAATCTATCCTGTGAATGAGCAGGTAATAATGATTTTGCAAACATGAATCAAAAATCACGAAAACTTTGACACTATTATCTCTTTTGATATTTTAAATACTGAATTCTGCTCCTTCTGAATCCGTTTTTATCGTGTAATTAAATACTACAAATGCTTGATCTCTTTCCCTAATTTTCCATTCTATTCTAGAAGATACATCATAGTTCCTGGATCAGAAAATTAACTATCAATGATTTGATTATTCTGACAAAAAGTGTAAATATTGCAAAATTTATTTTAAAGCATTTTTGATGCATAGGAGAAATACTAAGTTATATATGCAGAAATGTGTTTATAGATCATGATGTTTTATATTGTCTGAACCAAAGTAAAGAGCCATGAAAAGGAACCTATCAACATTCATGATGTAATTCAACAACTTATTTCTATCATATTATCATAGATGAGGTATCCAAAACCAGTTTTGAGCAGCTTTGTCCTTTCTGAAAAAATGATTATGATATCCAAATATCAATTCATGTCCAATTGAAAACATTTCACTTTGGCACCATAAAATGGACAACCAAGGGAAGTGACTTGGAGAATTTCCAAACTTCAATTCAAGAGCTCACGAGTATTTAATGATAGGATATATCCTTTTGGAGCGGAAGTTGCCAAGTTTGATCACAGCCGTTGTTAAGCAACGGGAGATGGATATTACACTCATTAATTCATTCAGCATGACTTTCAAGATGAATGCTTGGGAGTTTTCCTGTGTTTTTTCCTTTGAGATAACAGAAATACTGCCAATTAGCTATGAAAAGGTAATTTACGTGGTGAATATTAAAATTTCTTAAAACAATCATAGGCCGTTTAACTTCCCCTCGACCTTGCCCAGCCCAAGGATCGGACCTAACTCAGGCCTTTGCTTTGGGAGCGTGAAACCTCTACCACTAAGCCACCGGTCTTTATATATATATATATATATATATATATATATATATATATATATATATATATATATATATATATATATATATATATATATATATATATATATATATATATATATATATATATACTTATATATATGTATGAATGAGCCTGTATATATAATTAAAACAGTTATAATTATAGAAAAAGTGCAAACTTTTTGTCATGTGATGCCCATTTTTAATTTATTTTCTGTATAAACTTATATTAATGAATAATTTAAAAATAGAAACAAATTCACTATTTACATAAAAGGTGCTGTTTTCGTATCATTATGTATCAAAATTATTTTCGTTCGATATAAATCCATGATATTAATTTATTAAGTATTCGTAAGTAACTTCTTTTATATACTTATTGAAAATTTACTATTAAATTGATCTGTGCTGTATTTTTATATTAAATTGAAAAGAAAAATTTTGTCAAAAGAAATATTTTTTTGTATCATTCATGCAAGAATGACTTTTAATTTTCTTTATTTCTCATAAAGAAAGCTCAGCTAAATTTATTACTTAAAATAATCATTATTCAAAAATTTAATAAAACATTTCTCATGTAAGATTTCATTACAAGGTCCTATAAACACAAAATAATTTGTTTGAATCAAAATAAAATTTCAATATATGTTAATTTTATCAGATACACCGTGTAAAATATATATCATCAATAAAAGAAAACATCGTGAAAATATATAATTTTGAATAATTTTTAAGAAACAAAAGCATTTATGAAGCAATAATTAAGAAAACGAAGCCCACTTGGTTACAAATAATTTTGAATTACTTTATTATTACTATGTATTCACAGCAATTACTTTTAAAACAGATTAATTACCGCAAACATCTTTGCTGTAGTAGAAAAAATATGCCAAATTGAAGAAAAATATTGTATTAAAATAGATGTAAATTCTTATATTTACAGAAAAAGTACACAGTAATTGAAAGTTAAACATATTTTTAAAATTATAAACACACACTACACATGAAATGTGACGTTAAATTTTAATTAAAAATCTTACTAATAAACTATGAAAATTAAACAAGGAAAACTGTCAATTTAAAAACAATAAATTAAAGCATTAATTCATATAAAGAATTTCAAAAATGAAGGATTAATTTTTAAAAAAATATATCATATGTTATTTGAAGTGATGAATTAATTTTAAAAAATTTAAATTGAAACTAATACTATTACTTTAAAATGTTTTCTTCCAAAATATAAATTTTATACTCTAAATTAATTGAGCTAAAATATGTACAATGTCAACATTATTTTGCGAACACAAAATAGTATAAATTTAAGTAAATGATATCCCAAAAATAATCTGCTATTATCATAAATATTTTTATTTTAATTTTCTTACTTTTCTTTAAATGGATAATTTTAAAAATTAATTAAATGAATTTCGCTGATTTAAATCAAATAATCATAGCTGAAAATACTTTTTGATGTCCTAAATAATTTTATAAAAGTAGTGCAATTGAAAATCATATTAAAATAAATTTGATTTTGTAAATTGAAACTGTTAGTAAGCAATTTAAATGAAAAAGAACAAATTTTTTCTTTCGTTTTTCTTACTATCACACTGATAGTTTGTGAGAAAAATCATTATTGCATTATTTGCATGTAACACACAGGTTCAATACCTGATCTTCCCAAAGATCCTTCAAAGGCTTATGCAGACTGAAAATGTGTACGTATTTAAAGTTCAATATTCATCTACTACAGTATTTCATTCCGAATGCACAGGTAATAAGTTTCCTGTACTAGTGTAATAATTCTCAGTTTTGTCTTTCTAACATATTGTTCACCAACAAGTAATAATTTGGCACAGACCAACTGCTATTGAATTCATAGTCACTACAGTTATCTAATTCGAAGATGGAAATTGAAGCTGCGAACTATTAAATTGAAAATCAGGTATCTCATTTAAGATCTTGGTGGTGTATAGTGGAGACAGAAAGTTGTCAAAAGGCTGTTAATTCACCGAGATTTAAAATAAAATTGTGATATGAGCAGCAGAAATAAAAAGTCAGAAATTTAATTTGCCGAACTCAATTATTTAGGTTAAAATTATTTATAGTTTATATAACATTATACATAGTGACCAACAAATTAGGAAGGTAAAATTTTAAAAAAGTGTTACTTAAAACCTATACTAGAAGACTACAGATTAAAAGATATTACAAAACTTCATATAAAGTTTCACTTTATAGTATTTACCTAAAAAAGAAATGATATACATATTGAGTTTTCTCAATACGCTTAACAATATTCTTTTACCTGTACCGCAAGATGGAATCGGTAAGTCTTAAAATACATGCTTGCAAATAAAGAAGGAAAATCACAAAAGAAAAATAATATGTTTAATGAGAAATAGCACGTGTTAATTTGAAAGATAACTCTGAGAGAGCTAAAATTTACTATGTTTCTTACTCTATAATCAAAAAGAATGATAAACAAAACATTTAAACTACTTTCAAAACAAATTCATATTATTCTTTAACTTCATAAAGGAACACTACGTTGATGATTTTTCAATCCTGAATACCCATAGTAAATATATTTAGAACTTTAATGCTCCATTTATTTTTATAAATGCAAGTGTTCAGATAAATGCTTTGAAAAAAAGCTTTGACATTTTGAGTAGGATATTGTCTTAATTGAAGATGTGATTAAAGATTTTTTTAAAAAAATTGTTTTTAAAATATTTTATGAAAAACATATTATTTTATTCCGGGTCAGAAACTAGTCCAGTGAAAATTTTTGAGCAAAAGCAAACTTCCCTTATTTTTTCCTTCATTGTGAAAGATTTTTTTATTGTTTTATACTTACTAAATATCAGTATTTGCTTAATAAAATTATACAATACTGACATTAATTTATCTTTTCTACTCACAATCTCCGAAAATATATGCTGTACATAATTTTCCTCCCTTTTTTTCAAATAAAAGCAATGAAAGTTGTAATATTATTGCAATATATATTATATATATATATATATATATATATATATATATATATATATATATATATATATATATTATATATATATATATATATATAAATATATATATATATATATATATATATATATATATATATAATATATATATATATATATATATATATATATATATATATACATATATATTGTATATATATATATGTATATTGTATACATATAAATATTCAATAGTTTAACAAATTCGTTTTGTTTAAATTATTATATATTAACATTCAATATCCATATTAAATCATTTTCCCTCAAATAATTATGAGTATTATATATAATTATACTGTATTCGTTTATTTATCATTACTACTAAGAAATAATTTGCAGATAAAAAAATAAGTATATTGGTTTTGTTTTCATCAAACAAAAAATTCATATTTTATTATCCAAAATATTTTTCCTCTGAAGCGATGCTTGTGTTCTGAAAGATATTAAAAAAATTGCTTTAAGTTAATATCTATAATATTTATTCGAAGATAAAAATATCATGCAATCTCACTTCTTATTACGTGATACAGATACCTTTGACCTTCCTCAAGATGAGAGAATATAAAAATGAATCTAATTAGAAAGCATGCATTTAAAAATATCGATCCAGTTTTAAAAATGTCTCTTTTTTAAAATATAGATAAATCATGTTTTTTTTTCAAAATATAGATTCATATATTGTCCCAGATAAATAAAATAAATTATAGTAGTCTGAAATGCGAGATAAATTGGCCAACTTAATTTTTAAACAACATTGAATCCAAGCTCATTATTTATTGCTTACGAGGTGGTTATTATTTGCACAATTCAATGAGAAAAATTATTTTTCAAAATTTAAAAGAAATAATAAAATATACAAGACTAGATAATATCGCTGCAAAATTCAATGTACATGTGCCTATGCATGAATACGTGTGAGCATTTAAACTATAAATGGTACTATGCGTTTAAGAAAATGTTTGACCTTTATTAAATATTCTAATCCATTTCCCCACTGATTAGAATTTTTATTAATAATTCTAATCAGAGTAGTTAATATATAGAGTAATACGTAAAGAATATACGTATACAGAGAGAAAGATGTGAGACAAATTTTGGAAGCAATGTTTCAATGAAAGATCAATAACATATTTATTTTGTAAATGAACAATCAGAACAGTCCATATTATATATAATACGAGATAATATGTGGTATATTCACTTTTTATCAATTCACTTATCACTTTAAGTTGATATGTGTGAATATATCTACCTATTGTGAAAAGTGAATAGATGAGGAAAAGAAGAGTACGATGTCTAGGTCATATAGGGGTAAATGGAATGAGAAAAATGACTGAAAAATTCCTTAAAGAAGAAATTTCTTGTGGATTTAGAACTAAAAATCAAAAATAAGACGGATAGATCAGGTTGGAGAGTATTTGAAAAGTGTGTGAAGTATTAATTAAAAACTAAATGCAATTAATCATGTAGAGAGGAAAACTTCTTAAACGAGACGAGATATTACAAGGGCTACAATTGTAATGAAGATGTAAAATTTATTTTAGCAAAACGTTTTGTGAACTGAAAACTAAAGAACCGAAGCTCTTCATGTATATTTAGAGTGTTAAACTTTTTTAAGGTGATAATGTTCAAGGAAATATTATGCAGAAACGATAGCAAAGTGTCAATGAGAATAAATTATGTTAAGTGCACCATGTACGTTTTTGAACAAGAAAATGTCCTTAAAATTAACAGAAAATTACTATTGTTCTTATAAAAATATAAATTTGCTATTAAAATTTTTTAATAAAGTAAAGAAATTAAAATGTATTATACTTGATATATGTTTAGGAGGAAAGTGATAGCTTCTCACGTTCTTTTTCCGTTTCCGATAAAAATATTAGAGGAAGAAAAAGCATTGTATTACCCAGAAATTGTATTATATAGAAAATTATAGTGTGTTTTATGTAATTTTCTATAATTTGAATGCTAGAAGTTTAGTTACTTATGAATGCGAATTGATGGATTATATAAGTGTAATAATAATTTTGGTAATAACATTATCAAAGAGCATCGTCCCACCCGAAGGTAAACGGTGGAGAACGTCGTCGGACAGTAATCCTGGAGAGAACCCAGGCTCCGCACTTGGCCGGGGCGTATGAGTAGAGCTCCTTAAAGTGGTGGACTGTCCAAACCGAGGGGACAAAAGGGCGTTCTGTTGGGATTGAAATAAATAATTTGAAAAAATTATATATAATCATCGTCAGATAAAACAATTTTCTTTTCTTCCGTAAGAAAATATTTAAGGAAATGTATACATGTCTTACACAATCTTCTTAAATTAAGATTTTATGAATTCCAATTATAAATATACTGTTATGTAAATTTTCTTTTCAGATGATAGAAATAAATATATTCTGTATTTATATATATATATATATATATATATATATATATATATATATATATATATATATATATATATATATATATATATATATATATATATATATATATATATATATATATATATATATATATATGAATTAAAATAATTAACAGATATTAATTTGATTCCAATAATTTTAGTAATGCAATTTTTGCATCAGCATAGCATATATTGGTTTTGTAGGGCTCATTTCCATAATAAAATGTTATATAACAATTTGCAAATTTTAAAAATGAATATGTATGTTTTTATTGTGTGTATGTGTCCCAATACAATTGTTTATCTACATTTTAAAATAGACAATTGATTAAAACATAAATGAATATTTTAAGTTTATTAATTTTTATATGGATTATCAACTACAAAAAGGAATAGAAAAATTTAAAAATATGTTCATACTTTATTAATTTTTCTCAAAGAATTCTCAGAAAATGCCAGGATTATTTTTATTCCTTTAGTCAGTCTAAGTGTCGAAGTATAATAATAACCCATAATTATTATGAAATATGTTAAATTAAAAATCATAAATTCTTTGAAATTTGAAAAATACAAGTTGTTGTTTTAAAGAAAACTATTTGTGGTAGTGAGTCAAAAATTCCTATATTACCATAATTTAAATTAAATTCCATTTTTTATCTGGACTCATTTTTTCACATTACATCAAAATTGTTTGATCTATGATTTGTCATGAAATTATGACAAATCCTAATAGTCTTTATCGCATTAAACTTCTTCCATTTCACACTAAGAGAAGCAATTATCCTTAATAACAATAACTCAAACTTATTTAACAGTTTTGCTTAGAAAGACATACTTTCTCTCTCCCAAGCATTTTAAAGATATAAATCGACTAGTTAATCGTTGTTGTTGGCTTATCCTCTTTAAAGAAAGATGACATTCAGATCAACTCCAAAAAATTGTTGACAGTTAGAAAGTCGATGACTAAGTTAATCATGCATACTAGAAAATGCAACAAAATAAAAAATTTTATTCTTCCGAGACTTTCTGATCCAAAATGCCATTCAGTATCAAATCCTCGATATTTTACAACTTCGTAATTGACTTTTATATTGTATCAAGTTTAACTTTTTAAACCACAAATTTCCATATTTTGCATTATGTGATACTGTAAACCGGATTGTCTTGCAGCGCATAGCCACTTTTTCTACTTAACACTCTTTTTTATTTTGATAACTACCGTCGTTTCTAATTTAAGGGAAGTGATAAAATTTTACTGGTTACTCTACTATTTATGAATAAATAAATAGTGACAGTTAGAGAAATAGAACTAGTGGTGCTAATGAATCTGAGATTCCAAATTTTTTAGCTGTTAATAAATCAGTAATCAACTAAATTAGCGATGAAATACTATCTTCAATCTATTATGTGATGAAATATTATCAATAATTAATGTATAATACAGTGTTTTAAGAACTCGGAATCTCTATAACATGTTTTAACCACATTGTCCAATGTATGATATTATATGGTACTGTACATTGTAGTAAGGCAGACCCTACAACGAGAAAGCATCATTTAATTTTTATTTTGAAACTAAGCAAATCGTATAAAATGTATAATTTAGTCTGAAAGAATCAACACAGACAACGCATTTGACAAATCGTTATCTAGAAAAATATCAAAATTTACCGAATCGGATAAGAAACGTGAGACAAATAATAAAAAATGCAATGCTCATGTTTTTAGAGTTCGTTTTTCTAGTAGGAAAGCTTTGTATTCACCCTCGCTCATATCAGAACATCTCAAGGGACCCATTGGGCAAGTGTGTTTGCGATCTCAATGCGTCGTACATGGCATGAAGAATATTGTTCTTTTATTTATGAAAAGAATGTTTTTGCATAAAACAAAAAGATGGTGTCTAACATACAAATATAAAGCATCATATAGAAATTTATCGAAAAACAGTGAGCAATGCAGTTTTGTAAGAAATTCTGAAACTTATTTATGAGAGCAGGTATTTATGTGAGGTAGGATAGGCTTTATTCTGGTATTAAAATTCTTCATTGGGTTAAAAATATCAGCTTAAAAAGAATAACACTGTGTAAATAATCTATATAGTTTGTTTTTCATTCAATTGTGATTTTTGAAAATTGAAATTAATACAATAAAAAGATTTTCATATTTTTTCAGGACATGTTTAATACATATATATTGCTTGGTTACTTTCAAATGATAAAAAAGTTTGTGATCAACTATTATACAAATAATTCCTGCAACTAATATTCAGTGAAATTTATAACTCAAATGAAATATGCTTTCAAATTCATACGAGCGAAATTCTTTTAGTGTAAGAAAAAAAAGCATTTTCAAACACTACAATACGCAGAATCATATAGAATAAAAAAAATACAACATATTGTTGATACATATTATCCGCTTTAATAAATTTCGGAAAACATATAGTGGCTTATCAAAATATTCATAAAGTTTACACACAATACTTATATATATATATATATATATATATATATATATATATATATATATATATAAATATATATATATATATATATATATATATATATATATATATATATATAACGTGTAAATATTCTACATTCTGTATATATGTTATATTTTATCTGAATTGATTGACAGCATAATTTAGAAGCAGTTTGCTATTGAGTGGCAAGAAGCTCGAGGCAAAAATAAATTCCTGGAAGACATTTTATTTAAAAAAAAATAGTGGAAATCGTCAATATGGAATAGAGATAGGAATTTTTCTGTAGTTGAAAGTCTTCTACTCTCTATTTTGTATCGAATGTTTAATTTTCAGAGGGCGCAAAGGTATAGTTCAACAAATATAATTATTAGGAATTCTCTGATACTTAAGTACCAATTGGTGCTTCAGACAAGCATTTGAATTATTTGCACGGATTGGTAAAATAAGCTAATAGGAATAAATGAATAATATAATAAATAATTTTATTCAAGAAAAACTTTTATTTTATTAATTTAATATATGTATAATTCGGTACAAAATTGTAAGAACACTACAATGTTATATGGTATTAAATTATTTTAATGATTTTTTACCACCTTTAAAAGAACAAATAAAAATATTCATTAAGTTTCGTTTTTATACTTCGTCATCGTCTTTTCAGACATAAGGTGTCTTGCACTCTAGTACAATATTGAAGGAGCTCCAAAAGGCGAGAAATGCATCTCTGGAATAAACATCAGAAAGAGAGGGACAACTAAAGAGATGCTCCCCAGTCATAGGTGAGGTGTATCATAGTACACAAATAGATGAATTGGCCAGATTGATTTGATATAAATAGACCTGTAAATAATCATGTCCAATAATAATTCTAAAACAAGTGACACCCTGCCTTAGAAAGGAGACAAGTCCAGGATTTACCATCAGCCATGTTCCTAAGAGCAGAAATTGACCTAAGAGTAGAAATAACGCCTGGTTTTTCTCGCAAGAAGCCTCCTAGCATTTTGAAGAGGAACTGGGTGAAAAGGTGGATATAAAGATAAATAACCCCTAGTCAAAAGCTCAACCTCTTCGTTACCGTAAATGCAGCAGTGGACTGGGATTCACTGGAGGACGACTTCTCTTCCAGAAAAAAGAACAGAGTTAATAAGTTGTTTACATTCAAACTCTAGTTCAGAAGGGTATAAATTATAATCAGATATGTTCTGGATTGCAGCCTGAGAATTGACCGAAGATAACAATACTTTGTTCAGCTGGTTCACCAACACAGTTTTGATAGCCATAAATATTGCAAAATTTCTACATCAAAATTATCCGCCCTTGTTTTTATACTTAACACATATATTAATAGTTTTTATACTTAAGTTTTCAAATATTGAATCTTTTTTACACATAATAGGATTTTTCAAAGAACATATTATTTTATAGCACAAACATAATTACAATTGATTAATTTCATTTCAGACTCAAATATTATTAAAATTAAAGTTGATGAATAATGTGCATGTATTTAATTCCTAACATTAAACAAAATAGTCAAATTATATAAACTATTTCATAAATTATCTAATATAGTAATTAAAATATGACTTATTTAACTGTGATCATGATCTTAATTACTTGTGTATGGAAACACAAAAATTTGATGTGTATCTAGTCACTCAATAAGTAAATAAAATTAAAATGTCAATATAAAATTGTTTTCCTTATGAAAATTATTAAAATTTCAATAAAAATGACATAATTTAAACTGAATATTACGAAAATAATTGTTCTTAAATTTCCTTTCTGTTGAGATAGCAGCAACAAACAATGGGTAAGTTAACTATAGTTTTATTGTTTTTGATTTGTGTTCACATAAATATAAATAGATAGATACTTTTTCAATGCCCAACTAGTAAGGTTCTCATCTTTTAGCAATAGAAGGGATGGAAATGATAGCATCTTTATATAGAGGGACACACATCGCGAGTGTCATCGTAACTCTGAAAACGGGTAGATCTTCAAAACTTAAAATCAAAAATTAAGCAGAAGACCCTCTGGCATGGTCTGTCCCATTCTCGAAGTTATCATTTCACGTGGCCAACACTGCTATCACGACATATTTTACGTACCCCAGCTTAAATTAGTGTATATTCTGCTGAACTCACTAACTTCCAATGTTTAGAATAAAGCTCTAACCTACCAAGCCTTGAGTAGATACATATAAAAATGTATTTTAGGTTTGAAAGAGCTTGTTTTTAGCTCTTAAATTAATGTTGTTTTTTTTCAATAAAAACCAGATGTTATTATGAAGACATGACATGATTAAATCTTTTCTAAAGCAAGCACAAATATCAATACATCCTCCCCATTACACAATAAATAATAATATTTTTTACTGTAATTTAATTTCTTTACAGTAAAAAAAAATCTTTTATTTTATATTTTGAAAGTAAAAAAAAAGTGGAATAATATATTTCAAATGATAAAAAGTAAGCAAACATGCGTAGTAAATCTTTGCTCTGCAATGCCAGAAAAATTACTGCATGTGGCTGTTAGATATTCAGGCGAGCATCTCCAGAATTACTGAACTGGAGAGGAAACGGGAACAGGAAAATAAAGCATCCAACACTCCTCGTGGTTTCAGGGAGAATTTTTCTTCCAGGAAAGTTTTGTAGTTTCTCTCCAGAGAATATCAGAGTGGACTCGCTGTGCCAGGAGGCTCAAGTTTCACATACTATGTACATGGGTTGAATAATATTTTTCTATGCCATAAAACGAATATTTCTGCACTAAAGGCAAGAAGAAATAGGTTTCAAATAAAATATAAAACAAAATTTTAAAACTATAGAAATTTACCGAAATATTTTATTGGCACAATTTTCTAATATATTATGAAATTTATTTTGTGAGATTTTTTTAATGAAAATAAAGTATTTTATTAAATTTCAGAATATAAAAAAACTTTTTATTTATGAAGATATTAGGTAAGCTGCAGAATTAAATATATTAGTTATTATTTGCTATAATAATGAGAGAAAATTAATGTTGTAATCTTCGGACTAAATTTAATTATCTCTATTAAAAATTTAAAATATACATTAACAGTTTATTGTATCTAATAAAAGTATGCTTATTTATAATTTGATAACATTTATTATAAAAATATTATTATTATCTTATGTAATTTGTTTTAATTAATTGATTTTATTACTGATGCATTCACTGGAAACAGAATGCATTTGATTTCGTATTGTTTAGCTGTAAAATGTCACTAGCTGCAGATTCATGATTTTATGTTGATTGTAATAAAACCAAAAAGTATGTAAATTTTTTTAAATATTTCGAAAAATATCATAATAAGAATTAAAAATATAAATCTTCATTAGAAACTAAAAGTTACGGCTTTTTAATTATTAAATTAATTGTGTTTTCCCTTTCAATGTCCTGTAACTCTTTAATGGCAACAGAAAGTGCTGTGGAAAAACATATCATATAGGATCTAATATTTTTCAATGTGATAGTTTCTCGCTAATGATTCTAAATGGCATGCATAAAATTGAATACTGTGAAGAATTTAGCATTGCAGGTAAATACTACATGCATTCATGTTTCATATTATTTCTAAATTTTGAAAAATCGTACTGATTAGAGGCATACGTTTAATTAAAGTGATGAATCACATGACCTCAAAACCAAAAATTTGTGGGCTAAATGTTAGAAAAACGGGAAATTTGAATTTTAGCCTTACGACAGTTTACTCTACCACTGAATTACAAATATATATAAGAGGTGATATAGAGAACACAACCTCACATTTTGCATCTAATTATCATTAACTGCATTAAACTCATGGTCGGCTGATGGCTGACTAGTTAGCGTTCCTGATTACTGAGAAGTTAATCTCGGTTTTGAATTCTAGTTCGGGAATGGATGTTTTTTCACTCTGTTTCTAAGTTCTTTCTTTTGAGATGATGAATAAATGTGGCCCACCCTATAAACGGATTTGTAGAGGAAAGACGTGGTAATGCTACTCACCTTCATGATTTGGTTCACAGGTGCCTACCGGTAACGAAAAGTGAGTAGCAGTTTTGGCCTTGTTATGTAAAAGAATTAATCACACATTAATTAATCATTATTTAAAAAACATTAAGTTTATGTAATTCTAAAATTATTGAATCATCATCATTGTTGCTTATTGAGCAATTGTGCTAGAGCACAGTTTCAAAATTTTGTTACTTACGGTAAAATGAATGATCCACTGTGCATAAAATTTCACATCATACAAATGTGCTACTATACCATTATGAAGATTTTTACATAAAAAATACTTAAGAACATTTTTGGCAATAAGTTTGTTTTCGAGATTTTAAGCATGGCTTTTTAAAATATTATCAATGTTATTTAAAACTAAACTCCTTGGCACGACAGTCCCATGTGGGCTAAGGCCTATAGTGCCCATAACTGTTTTCATGACCGAGGACCCTGGGGTGCGAAGCATATGTCCCAGTTGGGTAGTCAGCCTAACGTAAGACGTCCGACAAGCATGTTTAGTTCCCAAGCATGCTTGGTACTCAGTTAATCGACCCACTGAAGGGATGAATGACTGAGTTAACCTTTCCCAGCCTGAGGATCGAACCTCGGACCTGTGTCATGGGAGCGTGAAACGCTACCACTAAGCCATCGGGCTTCATCAATGTTATTTATATTTCTGAAATTGTTAATCCCTGAGAATTGTAAATGGTATATATATATATATATATATATATATATATATATATATATATATATATATATATATATATATATATATATATATATATATATATATATATATATATATATATATATATATAATCAACGTATGCCAAATATTCCATATACTACCGAATTTTTATGTTCCATAATATGTTAAAAATTACTATGTTTTGACAAAAACTTAAAAAAACAAAATGTTATTATAATATTCTAAAGTCTTATTTTCATTTAGGTTTCTCCATTTGAATATAGAGAAAGGAAAAAGGATTTTTAATATTCCCTATTTTAGATGCTTTTTCTGAAATTCTTAGCATTTTTTGAAGCAGTTTGAAAAATGGGTAGTCCTCATGGTTAAATTAAAGATAAAAATAATTGCTTATACATCTTTTATTTAATTGATTTTCAAATTTTCCAACCATATATATTATTTTCTATTTTTCCAATCAAAATTAATCTATTTCTAGTGAACTTTGGAGAAGTGAAATGTGACTTTTTTATTTACATGAAGTAGATTCCCAGAATTTCTTGAGAGCAATTTTCACCAAACTTCTATTGAAATCAATAGAAATTTGTGTGAATTTACAAACAATAACAGTCTATGATAGATTCGGATTTTTTTGAAATGCATTGACAACAAGCTTTCAGCTTTTTTATTATAAATTAAATGACTTCATTTTTGAAATAGCGTGAATAAGTTTTTTAGTTACATTAGGGAAAACATGGCTTTATATTGATGTTTCATTCGCTTCAAAGAGTATGAGAAATCAGAAAATTTTTAAAATTTATAAATAATAATGCTGATAAACATAATAATTTTGGTGATTATAGAACCACTTAATTGGAATGGAATAGAAAGAACAAAAATCAATTCTTTCAAACAGTAATCATCTTATGCTGAATTTTTTTTAACGGCATGCACTATGAAAACAACCTTTTGTCACAACCAGGCCGGAAACTGCCACTTATTTCACGTTGTTGTTGTTGCTTACGACACTTGGACAAGCCAAGCTCGCCTTTGGCTGTGCGAAGTAAGTCAAAGAAAGCGTCTTTCGTTTGGATCAGAGCACCACGAAGGTGAAAGTACGACTTTGCTCTTTTCAAGGTGCCTAGTAATTTTGAACCACGGTCAGGTGACGAGGCCACACCTGAGCTGGCACCTTGCTCTCCACATCCACGCCACACCAGTCTTATTTTACGTTATCCGGTAGTCACCTGTGAACCAAATCACGGAGGGGAGATCATTACCACAAAATCGTGCTTATAAAATGGGCCACATTCATTCATGATCTCAGCAGAAAGGACCAGAAAACACAAAGAGAGAAAGAAACATCCCTGCCCGAACAGGAATTCAAACTCTGGACCAACAGTCTAGGAGCCAAGAACGCAAATTGCTTATCCATAGGCAAAATTATAATATCAATTTTTTAGAGCAGGTATCAACAAAAATTATGTCAATTTGAAATCATACAGAAGTTGTTAAAATAAATTCCATCATAAAATTCTCATATTAAGATTTCAAGCAATTTTATTTGCCAAATATTAACTACACTCCTTTGGGCTATTTTCAGAAAGATAGTAGAACAGTAAAATTTATCAATAATTAACAAAAAATAAAATTTTACTTCATGTTGATCTACTGCTTTTATAAAAGATAATGGTCTTATAAAACAAGGGAGCAAATTTCTTTTTATCGGTTTCATATTTCGTTTAGACATAGAAGAATAGAAAAGTGTGATTCTGAGAATTCTCTTTAGCCCTTATGGAAGCTTTAATGGACTCCCGATATTTTTATCGTGATATGAAGCGTACACACAATTGAATAAAAAGTATTGATTTAAAAAAATATTAATATATTTCTCACATGAAAATATCGTGAGAAACCCTAACTTATATACTTAAACATCATTAAAATATTTTCTGAAGTATTTGACATCGATCAGGGTACAAAAACAAAAATAACAATTTATTTAACAGAGAGAACTTTTTAGACAAAAGGAAATAAATGTAATACTTATCTGATGTTATTTTTACTAAGGTAATTCTAAGGCTCACATTGATTGAGTGATACCTATCGGTTTCTTTCAAACACTCTGGATGTACCAAACAAAACAGCCCTAGACATGGCATCCCGTGCTTAAGATTATTTTTCACCAGTACAGACATTTGATACAACGAACATTTCAAGTATATCAAAATCAAAAATCCATTTTCTGGAGAATATAAAGAACAATCAACAGTTTTAACATATTTTGTATCTCCTTGGATATCAAGGTAATCAGTCACGTTGTTTGTATTTCAATTAAGATAATTAAAAATTTGGTGATTTTATAAAAATTTGCTTAATATATTTATTCTCTGTATTTATCTCCGTTAAACATATAGGTAATTAGAGTAAAAGGAGCCTTTTCTTCATGATAGCATGTTTTTCTTAATCTCCTATAGAACAAGCCTGCAATGCATTTATTATAATGTCAATTAAAAGTTTTTGGTAATTATTAAGTTTATATTTTACATTCCGTGTCATACTTCACATAATCCAACTTTGTAATCTAACACACTTTGCTGACTAAATATTATTAACACTACGTTTTACGGTACTTTAATTCTTTTTTGTCTTGTGTTTGAGTGTGTGTTCATAAATGTCTATATAATTCTTGTCGGTTTTTAAGGGTTGAAAAATTGTCTTTAAAATACTTAATATGCTTTCAAAAAACAACAAATATGCATATTTAAAACATTCTATTTTAAAAATTGTCTTAAAACTGCATTTTAAAAATAGAGTAATAGAATAGTAGTAAAAATGTACTTTAAAAATAATTAAGTAAAGAAATTCCTTTTTTGTAAAAGCAATATATTAATAAGCAATTGATTGAGAGTAATTAATGTTTAAGTGAAATTTTTTTGCTTTATTTTCATTGAGAAAACTAGGGATATAAATTCGAAAATTTTTTATTCATTCTTATTTTGAGCAAGTTTTGTTGTGATTTTATTTCCATTAAAAATAAAAAAAACTATATTAAGAGAAATGTGAGCAGGATTTAAAGACAATTTTTTTCCAATTCCATTCCAACGGCGGAAGCGAAAATGTCATAGCAAAGTATCACCAATATATCATTTTTTACTGTTACATTTATAAGCCTTTTATCTTTTGTAGCTATTCCACAAATAATGTAAAAATATTCATATCTTCAAAATCAAATATTTCACAATAAATTGTAAAAATGTTAAAATTCTGTGTATTGTCGCCAGAAATGTTGATTTGGCGAGATTGCATGGGTACTGAAGCTTACTCAAAATTTAAGTCGATATAAAATACTCTTTATTCTACAATATTTGGGTGCTATAAATTATCCTTTTAAAGCAATTTATTTTTTTTAATTCTATTTTTTAGAAAGATAGAGAAATATTTTAAATCTAACCGTTAACAAGGCTATACATGTTTAACAATTTTGATTTATTAACAGACTAGTGTTGCTATTGGATTCAGAATATATATTTATAAGCAAGCATCTTAAAAAACAAATGAATTTTATTTTAATCCGATTTCTGATTTTAAATGTAATTTAATTATTACGAAATGAAATGTAAATTAAATCTATATCTAAGAACATTCATTTATTTCGAATTTACGGTTTTAGGTACTCTAGCAGCAATAACTTTTGCAACAAAGCACACATAATCCCAAACAATTCCAACTAAAGTAGTGAGTGGAATTCAAATGAAAGCTGAAAGAGAAATAATTTATTACTCTTCCTTTTTTACTACACAGAATTCCAAAGAACACTTCTTTATTTATCTATTCAGTTTGAAAATCCACTTTCGGGTTCCTTTGGCCCAGAAGTATCAAGGCGTGCCTTATCTGTCCGTGCAGGGTATAAAGGGTTTATTTTTAATGAAGGAAAACAGATTGAAATCAACTCGAGTGCTTGCAATACACGGGGATTTATTGAGAAAAGTTTCAGAATGAAAATAGCAAAGTATCTTTTGAAATCCTTGGTTACTTTCTGAATATAATCCCACAGAAAAGTTATCTTACTAAAAGTTTCCTTTGAAATCCTTTTATACTTTGAGACATGGGTTGTTTTTGGAGTACATTTTTATTGATATAACTTAACATGAAAATTTTTATATCATAAATTAGTCAGCCAAGCTCAACAGCTTTGCTGGGATTGGGGATTCCCAGCGGATTTCGGGAAGTAAACTACGATTTTACTATATTTTTATACTTGTATATACATATATATATATATATATATATATATATATATATATATATATATATATATATATATATATATATATATATATATATATATATATATATATATATATATATATATATATATATATATATATACATATATATATATATATATATATATATATATATATATATATATATATATATATATATATATATATATATATATATATATATATATATATATATATAAACTAGAGGCTCCTTTCTTTTGGGTTTCAATTCATTTCCGATAATCAGTGTAATGCTGAAGTGAACACATAATCGCTACAGTGGGATGAAAAATTAATCGCAAAATCATTATTAAAAAAGAAAGAGTTGCACATTTTAAGTGTAAAAAATGCAGAACCTAACACCGTACACATTTTTATTTGCCCTCAATAGATACCAAAGAACAGCAATTTTAGAGGGGAGAAAAGAACCACATGCCTCCATTTTTGATACGAGAATGATTCCGGAATGATGTGCATAATGGCGTAATTAATTTACTCAGAATTTACCTTAGTTTTAATTATCCAGCAGTAATCCTGGTTTTTAAGCAGAATAAGGATTTTATTTATATAGATTATATCTCACGATTTTTGATGTAGTATCAATCCTGTAAACGTATACACTATATATATAACGAAGCAACAATTCAAACAAAGCGTTAAACAAGCCCATATTGTAAAGAAAAGCCCACGCTCCGTAAATGTTCATAAATTATTTCTCTACTGGTAAGGTGTACAACACTGAAAAAGATTGTTCTTACAAAATTATTGAAATTCTCTCTCATTTGTAAGTAAATTAAAAATACTAAAATTTGTTAAAAGTTTCTCCCTGCTTCCCTTTGCAGAAAAAGAATTTTCAAAACTTTGTATCAAAATACAATAATATGACGAAAAAATCTAGTTATGATATGTAAATTAAAATTAGTAATCTCTAATTTAAAATTTAGGTTATGTTCCATCCTGGTGCTTCAATTTTAGTGTTTGTATCTAATTTAATCTATAATTAAATCTAATTTTTACTCGCTAAGACAATACTCACAGTTTCGGAATTTTGTTAGCTTCTAGAACAGAAATGAAAATTTGCAGAATTTCCTTTCCTTTTTAAAAACAGCTGTCATTTATACGAAACCGACATGGATAGAAAATAATATCTATGGTATTGTATCTCTTCTCTTTTTCACATTCTCAAAGTGAAATTTTCCTGTTATAAACGATTACATTCATCGTTTTTTATATAACTTTTCAAAAACATATTACTCTTTAATATTACAACGAATGTGATTTCGTTTTATCAATATACCATCAATCAAAAATGCATTCTAGCGTACATAAGAAATCCCTGAATTAAAAATTTAATAGCTTAAGTAACACTCTAAAAAGAATTTTTAAGCACTTCACACTTCATTCGATTTGTTTTTATGTGATACATACGTGAGACTTCATTTCTTGTTGAGAATCAGCGTCTTAAACAAAATTTAATAAATAGCAAATATTGTTAAAAAATAAATAGTAAATATCTATTTTCTAATTTCTGCTTTGGATGCCAATGCCTTGTCGTTTAGGCTCAAAAGAAAGAAACGATTGTACCTCATTTACTAATATGTAATTGTTTGTAATTTTAATTTTCAAATTAAGAAAATTGTTACTAAATACGAATTTGAAAAGGAAAAACTTGACTTTAGCAAGATGTATTAAAGTTTATTTTATTTAAAATTTTATCCACTATGTATTTCTGACAAGTATGGCCAAAGAGCACTATCAAAATGCTTAATTAATTTTAGTCTCATAATTTTAAACACTTGAGGGAGGCAAATGAACCAATCCGCTTCTTTCAAATTCATATACAGTATTCTTACATAAGTATAAATTCTTATGAAAACTAAAGGTATGAAAGCATTCTAAAAAAATAAAAAAACTCAATATTATAATTTAAATAAACTATCAAATAAATCATCCAGCGGCTCTTACCTAAATTGGCAAATCTCATCTCGAGTTAAACACTAAAGTGTACTGGTGTAAGACGTAAAACAACTATCTCAGTAGGGTTTTCATATGACTAGCCATAGACTTTAAGGCATTTGAAATCGTTTGTTCTTTTTTGCTATGTATTGCCACCCGTAAGAGCTTTTTCATAGATACTGGGCTGTATTCTTTCATCGAAAGGAAGAAACACAGAAAATTCCCAAATTCCCTTCCTTATGAATGTATGTATGTGCGGAAAAAAGGAGTGCAACTATCATCTTTTGTTGTTCTACAGAGACTAGAATAAAATGCAAGTCTTTTAAGTCCAAAAAGCAAGGTCTCAGTACTGGGTCAATGGGATTGTCTCATGAGCGTATTCCGTTTTTGCAATGTCAATGTACCTCTGTCAGGATATGTGCACGGGAATTTTCTGTATTTTCACCTGGAGATACGTGAATTGATTTATAAGAAATACAGTCATAGTCAAAATTCCCTAGATATTGTAACATTTCTCCCTAATTTTCAGCTACTAGGCTATTACAGTTGTAACAATGAATAAAAAATAGACTATCAACATAGTAAATAACCATATAATATTGAGAAATGATATCTAATCTTTTTTCTTTTCAAAATCAAACAATATTTAACATATTTCACTTTCAGCAGATAAATGATAATTTAATGTTTGTACCAGTTCTGTTAAATTTGAGCCGCTTGAATGAGTTTGTTTTTAATAAATGTTTCAAAATTATTTGATTTACCTTAAAGTTCTTAATGACAGTTAGCGAAATGTGGTTTCCAATGAAACACGAGAACATTTGTCGTTTTTGAAATCAAATTACAAAATGCGAAATGAAAGAAATTTATCCTTATTAATAATATTTATTATTTACATTGATTTTTAGTCAAAATGCTGTTTAGTAACAAAAAAAAATGTCTCCAGTATAGTATACGTGTAAATAAATCAAATGTGTTTAATGCTTAAATATTCTCCTCAAATATGAAATTTAATCGGTATTCAAATAATTCTCGATCTGTGGTGTAAAGGAAACTAAAGACTCATTTACTCTTCTTGGCTAAAAACGATATTTTAATTGGAAAAATACTTAAAATAAAATTTATTAAAATTTGAAAAAAATGGTAAATATGGATACTTAAAAAAAAGAACCAAGTTGGTAAGTAGAAATATAATTTTAGTTCCAATATTATCTATTTTTTTCTCAACCCCATTAGTTACACGAGGATGTCAATATCAAAATAAGTGTAAAAAAACAACATCTCTCGCTAGATTTCGAAGTGGATCCTGTACCAACATCATGTGACGGGCCACAAAGTTTATCTCTTATGTCCAAAATGCAATGCAATTCAAGCTGCTCTTGCCCGCATTTTGGTCTACATTGGTTTAAATAAAGACCAATTATTCTCGTTTCTTGAGGCTGTGCTCCATTGTTTGAATGCGTTTGGCTTGATGGACCTGGTTTGATGTTGCTGTCAACTAAGAGGGCTACGACACAACAACAACAACAGAAAACAACATGATTGAATCTGAAAGAGAATTCAATGACGAAATTCATTGCAGCATAAGCAGCATTTCAGTAAGTTCAAATCAGTTATTTATGGTTTTAACTATGTGGTAATCAAAATTCCGAAAGGAAAGACAGAAAATGCTTTAAGTTATAACCAAAGACCAAATTCCTGATTAAGTTTCATTTTATTTTACGACACACAGTCGCTAAAACAAACATTTTATTTATATGGATATAATTATTTTACGGCATATAGGGAACGTGAAGAATTTACTTGTATGGTGCAATGTATAAAATCATTAAAAAATAATCAAGCTTTAACTTACATTGTTTTCCTTGAACAAACCTCAAATAAAATAATGATTTTGAGTATAGATTACAGTTCTTTTCTTAAAATATGTTATCCCATTGTATAGTTATTGCAGTTTTGATATTACGCAGGGAAATTACATTAATTCTTATTTATGATATCAGATAATATCCACGCAAAGAAAAATGTATTTGATTGACATGACCCATATATCATCTGGAACACGCTTGCCAAAATTGCAACTGAATACAAATTAGAGTTGAAACGGAAGAAATAATTCAAATGGCACCTACACCTTCCACTCACGAATTTCCAAAATAAGTTTTTTATTCTGTAATCGAATGCTGGTATAACCATTAGGAAATATCAGATTTTATAAGTGTCCAAGCCTGACACCTCAGCATAACCATTTTTATTCTTCGTGAAGGGAAAGTAACTTTGCGTTTCGAAACAATATGCATTGACTGCTTCCTATCTCCAAATTCATCTTGAATGTATAAGTATGTAAATTAAAGGTTGAAAGTTTTAATTAAAATGAGAAACAATATTCACATATAAACTATCAAAATATAGAGAGAACATTGTTTTAATAACATTATGCAAGTACTTCTAATGACAGCTACCGTTAAAAAGGTAACATCCATAACTTAAAGTTAGTAGGAAGCCAAAGAAAATCACATAAAAATGTACATTATTGGCATAAATAAAATAAAATATTTACGAATAAAAAAAAGTATGATTTCGAAAATTCTCGTTTTTTCACTGTTTTAATCCTTAAATTTTGATTAGTCAGATTCCATTTTAATAAAAACGCTTTTCGAAAATATCACGAGAACGTTATTTATCGAAATCCATTGCTTAGCGTATTGCAGGAAGGCATGATTCTAAACAAATAAAAGGAAATATAACAGACGATGTTAGCGTGGCAATGAGTCCCATTATAAAACTGCGGATTTAATGAAATAGAAAAACGTTACACATAGACATAGACAAGGTCTTCAGTGCCAACACAGCAAATGTTAATCAGTATATCATATTAATAGTTCAATTATACAAAAAGCAGCCACTCTCTGCATATTTGATATGGTAGTTTGGCAACATTTGAGAGTTTGATATAATAGCTTGGAATCATTTGGCAACAGAACGAAGGGTATCAAACTAAAGAGTCTAAGATAAGCTTCATTACGTTATGTTTCTAGAGTAAAGATGCTCTAGTACTGTGTAGAAAGAAGTTCTAGTATTGTATAGAAAGAAAAATGCCAGATCAAATGTCCACTTCGTCTTGACCATGGGTTGATGCTATGAGATGACCGCCATTAATTAGCATCGATTCAGTAAACAAAAACTTGTTACTGGAAACTTTTACAAGCAAACGAACAAATATGATGTTTAAAATTCAGCTTCGATGAGTTTCAGATGACATGGTTGAAAAAGCATTGTTTTGTGATCGAAAAGTGAGGAATTTTATTCCCATTAAATAGAAGATTTGTCCATTTCACAAATAGTGACAGAGGGGCAGAAAATATGGTTTATGTGGCTTCCGGTAGCATGGTGTGGCTCAAGAGGAAGGTTCTAAATTATGTGTGGTCTTCATCACTTGACAATAAATCACAAAATTAGGAGATGAATGGTTGTGTTGCGCGGCTTTGCATTCGTCAAAAATAAACAGCTGGCAAGAAAACAAGATTAGTTTCGATAAATAAGTATCTGTTGGTGCATGTGTTGTAATTTTCATAAATTCAAATATAAAAAATTATATATTTTAATAAAATGTTAGATATTTGTAATTTCAATATCGTTTTCATAAATTATTTCCTCTATGAAATACCTATGAAATTAAGTAAATATTTATTTCTTAAATTGCTTGCTCAAAACGGTATGTTTTCACTGAAGTTAAAGTTGTACTGTTTATATATTTAGTGTTATATGTTTCATATAAGATATTATTTATACTCCCATACTCATAAGACATGAATATTGTGTTTTATTTTTGGGATAGTATTAATTTCGATTCATTTCTTTCATGTTTCTAAAACGGCCTTTTAATTTCGTCAAAAATAAACTTTTCAGAAGAAGTAAAATTGTATAAAAGTATTAAAAAAATCCAAATGCTATAAAAGAAGCAGAAACCTGTAAAATTAAAAAAAATAATGACATTTTCTAACTAATATTTATATTTTAAGATTCTATAATTTAAAAAAGAAAGATAAATTCAAAACTTTTTTACTAACTATACCATTTGAACTGCTTACACTTTCAGCTTTTTTAGCTCTTTCAATTAAATTTTATGATTCATTTAAGTAATTATTTTGTTGTCATGCATATACTGGCTAACTTATATTTATGAAAACATCATAATAAAGCATTATATATTTTGAAGTTTTTAGTACATTGTTGCTACCATGACGTTAATTAAACTAATAAACAAAATGTTTTAAAAACAGTATCCTTTAAATAAAAATCCAAGCACTTAAACTTCAATATAATTTCTTTATTATTTATGTTGAGGAAAAAGCATAAAAAATAGTACTAATTAGCTGACACCAATTTTTTATCAATAAAATATTAAAATAAAACTTTCGTGCAACATGAAACATGCCATTTTCAGCTATTACGTGAAAAATATTATGCAAAAAACTCATTTCAACATCAAGAAATGATATTTCAAAAATAATTAAACATACCCTTAAAAATCTATGTTCAAAGCCATTTCCATGAAGCAAATTATTGGTTTTCGAAAAAGGAACAGGGTTTTAAAGCAAACATGTAATTATGTGGGGTTTTTTTTTAATGTGCATAGCAAAAAATATAGTTATTCTTCAAAATTTTATGGTTTTTATGCTTTTTCCATGTGACATAAATAACACTTAGTGTTTTAATGTAAAAAGAACATTACATTAAAATTCTAACAATTGTTATAATGAGTATTTGTGGATATATAAAAAGCTCTTTTATATGAATATTATACATAATATCAAAAAAACTATTTTTCAATACGTGAATATAATCAACTGAAAAGTAACTTATTTTAATATATTTATATTAACACTAATCATTAACTTTACAAAATATTTTTAAGTATTCGAAGTTTATAGGCAAACAATTTCAAAATAGTGCACGAAAAATCAACTTTACTTCTAAAATTTTATTTAAAAGGGATAGAAAACATCTTACGAAAGAAGTCGATAACAATTTAGGAGGCAATAAATATGTATAATTAAAAATTTTAAAAATGTATAAATAAAAACACTTCTAAAATATCTTTAATTGTAACATCATATATTATATGATGGGCAAATAATTATTTTTAAGATGAATAAGTTTATACGATATTTGTTAGTTACCATGCTTATACTGAAAATTGCATTATTACTATTTATTTCTCTCGTCTTATATAACGCACTGTTTTAAATACTAAAATTAAAACCTGAATAATTTAAAAAGGATAAACATTAAAAATTAAATGTTTTAACTAAAATAAAGAACATTAATTGAGATGATAGAATATTTTCTTCATAAAATGATTTGAATAATGAATCTTATGAAACACAGTTATTTTTGAATTTACCTTATTATGACACTAGCACTATGCTTACTATTAGATAGTTTGTTTTGGGAGGCTTATCACTCACACATTTTTTCTAACTCACATATTTTTTCTGACTCGAAGACTATTTCGACTACGGCTTACAGTTTAAAGTAAATTCTGAGCCATTACAAATACATAATACACTATGTAGGAATTTAACCCAATAAATGCAGAACCGAAGGCCAGACCACTAATCATTCATTTAAATAATTAGTTAAGATGGAAAAAGAAAATACTTTAGATCTTATCTAATGCTAATCATCAGTTAGTAAATAAGACTGTCTTTATTATACTCACTGAATTATTTTAAGGTGTAAAATACAACATATAAGGAGATATAATAAAAAAATATGAGAACAAAAATGTAAAAAATGTTTCTAATAATAATTGTAAGCAAATACGAAACACACTGTTCCAGAAAAATAAAGAATATTCTCTAGGTAGTGCAATACCTTTTTAAGGTGCATCAGTGAAGGGACGTTGGACACTACGGATATTTTAACGTTAGTATACGGATATTTCAACAAGCATAGACCTCTCATTACGATGGTTTTCGGTTCGTATCCGGTCGAAAAAGCATCATCTTTCAATCACGGGAATGATGCCTCTCCCTACCATGGTACAAAATTTTAAACCTTGATTATTTTCAAAAAACATTGATTACTGCTATGATAGGCAGCTAACACATTCTCCATCACATTATTTACTCCAAATCTTTTTATTACGCTGAGATGCAAGGATATAAAATAAATTCACATAACATTTTTTCACTTCTTAGTTTTTAATAAAATTTAAATTAAATTTATATTCAAGCATTTTAAAGATATATCATGAACACAAGACAGAGATAAAAAAAAACCGCATACTAATATTTTTCATTCTATAAATGCACAGTAAAGTACAAACAGTTACAGTTAAAATATACAGTAACATTATTTACAGTTAAGCAGAAAAAATATGTAAGATATCTAAACATAAAATTTAATTTGCAAAAATTATAAAAATGGACGTTTCGAGATATAGAAAATTCATTTTAAGTTATTAAGCAAATGAATAACTATTTAAAATATTAACAAAAAGTATATTTCAAATTTTATTCTATTTATTTACATTATTTTGTAACTTCTACTTATCAATACATGCAATTTATTTACAGTTTCAGTTGTGTCGCCATCCGCTGATATTGACCAAACACATTCTTTAAGTTGTAATTAGTGTGTTGCCCTATTACCATAGACTATATACAATTAAAAGAATAGCATTTATCACTACTGCGCGAAAAATTCCAAAGCGAGGTAATACGACCTGTTACAAGAATCCACTATTAGAAGTGAAAATCGAACCAACGAATTATTGAACTGCAAACCAAAAAGCTTGAATGAAAAATGCTAACCCTTCAGAAGTGAGGTCAATATTTCGTTACTTCAATAATTTTAATGTGTGTCATATATGTTAGTTTTCAGGTATACTAAACGGTTAATTCAAAGCATAAAGAAATGTGTTAAGGGTGGTAATACAATGTTAATTTCAAAGCATGAATAGCAAACAGAAATTTTAATAATGATCCTGAATAATTGATGAATTTTTAACAAAAACATCAATTTTTAATATTTTTAAATAATAAAATAGCTATTAACTGAAGCCTGTATACCTAAATCTTATCAGAATATTCATATGGAAAAATATAACGCAAAAAATGTAAAAGATTCTTGTTTGTCTACTCATTACAGAATCGTAAACTTCAATTTTTCTGTTATCATTATCATTAAAGTGTGTTTAGCATGATTAGTTTTCCTGAAACATATTAAAATGTTTTGAATCACATTTTGCTTATAATATAAATTATTTATTAACTTATATTTAATTTTTGAGTTAGGTAATTTCCATTGATTTCATATACATTTATACAGTTTTCTTCAAATGTAAGAAAATAATATAGCTAATTATAAACGACACTCTAATATTGTGAATTGACTAACATCTGTAGAATTTTAAAAGTGAAAATTTTATTAAAATAAGTCTAACTTGGCTATAGGGCAAAATTTTTTACTTGTTATGTGTATTAAATTCGAAGGAAAAAAATAAAAAAATGAAGAAAAAATTATAAATTTTCATTATTTTGCAGTATTTTAAAATTTAAGTCAATGAATTTGTAGACTAGTATTTTTACAAACTTAAATAAAGCCTTCTTATGCTACTTAATTGCATAATTTTTATAAAATTTATAAAATACTCCAGTACATAGTATAAAATTTAGTCATATTTGAATAATCCACTATAATTTGACTGGATTGATTTAATTAACTTGTCACTCAACGATCATTTTTTGCACACGAGGACTATTTAGACTGGGAACAACAATAAAAGTGCATTCCAAACCAGCACAAATATCAATTCCCAACGTGGAGTTCGAACCCATGAAGTGTTGAGTCACACACCAAAGCACAAATCGTTTGATTACCAGGACTGAATGGCATGACTGGAAAGGAGAGTCTTTCGCAAACAGAAGGTAGAAGTTTCTAAGCCAACATGCTGCACATTCATCATTTTCGTTAATAACACGCAGTTAACGTAAATTGGTCATAGTCATAATATTATGTAAATGATATTATAATTTTTTAAGGAGATTAATTCTAAGGATCTTATATTTGGTCTCTTCTAAATCCAAAACATCCAACCACTTTCGAGGTTACCTTAGTACATCCACTGAGTATTCCATTGAACTAAATATCAATTCTTCCACTCCCATGTAGTGCCGAAAAGTCTAAATGTACCAAGAATGACGGAGCATTTGAAAAATATTTTAATGGTTATCAAATGATAGTTTTTGAAGTAGCTAATTCAAAGAATACTATACTTCGTCAGTGATTCTAAATTACATGCATCCAAGCACTTTTCAGACTACAATGCCACTATACCACAATTGAAAAAAATTTCGTAATTTCTCACTTCCCCCACCTACACACATATGCATATGTAGCTGCAAAAATTTTGAATATAATAGAAAAATATTTAATTCGGATTCTTCTGAAATATTGAAATAAATTTTTCACATTTAAATAAATTTATTAAGCAATTAAATTACTTGCTAGGAAATTTACATTTTCCTGTTTTTAAGGTTATTTTACTAAGCAAATAAATAATAAAAAAGGGAATAAAAGAAAAGTAATAGATTGAATGTGAAAAACACTGCTTATTAATATATTCGTATTAAACTTGAAAAGTAATTTTTTTATTAAATTTTTACAAATTATATGAAAGTTCAAAATTAGTTTCAAATTACACATGTTGTTCCTCTATAATCAGACATTTAGTATTCTCGTTTTAAAAAAATCCATTTTTTTATTTAACATTTCGCAAGATTATATTTTTTTTTCCATTTACTGCCCTTTGTTTAAGTAATAAAATGAATTAATTAAATGTTGTTTTAAATGTATTTACAATGTAACTAAAAAAATAAACAATTCATAAATTTTATCACTAAGGTTCATATAATTATTTTTCTGAGTCTGTATAATTACTTCATGCAAAAAATAGTATTTTTATCAAAACCACTAATTTTTTTAATTGTCCTAGAGATGGTAATTATAAAATAAAAAGCACAGATGTGTAATCAACTCATAAAAGAAATAACAAAAAAGAAAAATAGCTCTTTCAATCAGAAAAAGTATAAATGAAATTTTATGATTATAGAATTTTTAATTTAATATTAAATTGTAATTTTTCTCCTACCGCAGACGTAAAACATGCATATATTGTAATAAATATAATGCAGTTTTTAAAAAAAAAAACTAAATGTAAACCATTATGAAACTATTCTTGATATAAGAATATTTTCAAAAAATATTGTTTTATGTAGTAAACCTAATGTATTTTCATAATGACTTTATTGATATTCAGACTTTTACTAAATGAAAGCTTCATTTCAAATAATTTAATGAGAAAAAATTGATTTTTAATTCAGTTCATGTTCTTCTAAAAATAAAATTATTCAAATCCGTTTAAAATAAGAAAAATTAAGGTTTTAACTGAAATATGTTATATTATTTACTTTCATCTATTTTTCGTTTCCTTTAAAGATTTATCTAGCTAAAAAATATTTAATGGAATAAATTAATGTCAAACTTTACATTAACAAAACCTGAATTATTTTTCAATTTTTTAATAAATTATTTCTTACTTTTACAGCATAAATACTCCATATGGATGCATGATATTGAACAAATAATTCTTTTGTTGGATTTTTGTTTTTCTTTTGTTGGATTAAAAGCAAATTTGCTTTTAATTTATCATCCCTTGTTACAGATCTTACACACTAAATGTGGAGTACATACTGATCAATTTTACTCTCATTTATTTCAACAAATTTTCTGCTCTCATGTTTTAAACTTTTCTACTCCCGATATTTGAACATCAAATTACATTAACTACAGCTATAATACTGGTTTTCTATGGATTTATATTTATAAGCATTAATTAAATTTTTCGTATGAAGGAATATTTTACTAAAAGGTGACAGATGGTGCTTTGACAAGACGAATTGGACAGCACAGTGTCTAAAACTGCTGTATGGCATTTCAATCTCCACAGCGAAATCTGTCTTCCGGGTGGTTCAGTGTGGACTTTTTACCGATAGTCCTATAATTACTGTCGATTGGGATTACCTCGAGGACTGACAATGAGCTACACTCCCTGTTGGTCATGTGCTTTTGAGTCGTTAAAAACGGCAGGAAATTTCTGGTTTACTCTGTATCAGCGAACACCATTTGAAATCTACAGCTTGTATGTCTCTGTGATTGCATTTTGTAAAAATGATCTAACATGATTAAAATTTATTCTTTAAAGTGAGATGTAAGACATTACATCTATTAATAACTAACAGGAAATGAATTTTCAAAAGATGAAATGGATATTTCTATGATAAGCTTTTTGACATTATTTTTAACTAATATCGGCATATTTATATTTAAATGAAATAAAAGATATCGCAAAATATGAGCTCAGTATGTTCAAATAGTAGAATATTGCGTTTTAAAGTGAAAGGTCTTATTTTTGATCCTAACCACTGTTAAACAACGGGAAATGAATTTCATGCTTTTGCTTTCAGCCTTATCACTTTACGTATGTATTTTTTTTTTTGTTTCTTCGGGTTTTCTTCCTTTGACATAAGAATATGACCCAATATTTAAAAAAACTTCTCGGAAGCAATTAACGTATTGACATAAACTTGCCTTACTACAGCGTACGTTAGTCATTAAAATTTCTATTTTGGGGTGTAAAAATATAAAAATATTTTTGAGAAAGTAAAATCATTTACAAATACTTATACTGTTCAATAAAATATTTTGTCAAATTTGTATTTGACTTCTATTGCACAAAAATGCAAATATTCCTATATTATACATTCTTTCTGATAATAATTAAAATGTTTCTAGATATTTTTTAATGAATTTAAATACTTAATTACACTTTTTTAGTTGCAATGAGAAAATATTTTTTATCCTTAGAAATTCCATTTAATTATTACAAGAAATGAAAATAATTTATCGATCATGATGATTAAAAAAATTAAGACAAGTTAAATTTTTTATTGGTTAAACAATGCATGAACTTTGTGTTATTCAGAAAAAATATATAATAGCTAAAAGTTATTAATTAAAAGGCATATAAAGATTTATCATTAATTTTATAGATTAATTCTTCTTTTTTTGTTAATAAATGTAGTTAAAATTAAATTTAATAAAATATTAGAAAAAGATAAACATTCGATACTTTAGTCATTTTTGAAATATGAAAATCAAATTGTTCTAAAAATTTGCTGTAAGAATATTTCAAATTCCACATTTCATAACTTTGCAAATAAAGTAGGATAAGATCGCATTTTTGTTTATTTAATTTTAATTTATAATTTTTAGACATTTATTAGTCCATTAATTTAAAAAAATAATGAAAAAGCTCAAATTTCATTAAAATCTTCATTTTAAATTAAAATTATTTTACACATTTCTTAGAGAATTTGTTAACAGTTTTGATATATGCTTTAACACCTCTCTATATTTCGCCATTTAACACTTAAAATATTAAAATATGATATAGTTTTTAAAAATGTAACTTTGATTATAAAGATTGAGATAAGAACTGTTAGAGGTTCTGTTACCACTATTATTAACTATAGTTATTCCACTGAATGTTGCAGTAAAAAAAACAATTGTATTGCTTTGATTAATAAACGTAAAATGAATCAAATCAAACACTAATAACCATTGTGGAGTTACGGGCAATGAAAAAGCTGAATCACTGGCTAAGAAAGGAGCTTTGATGGAACAATATATAAATCATTCTCTTTCACTTCACATGCCTAAATTGTTTATTAACCTGACCCTTATAAAAACTCTTAAATAGGGTATGATTCAACGAGCAAGGAATAAGAAATCGAAGATTCTGGGAGAGGAGAGAAATGTTCCCAGTTTTCCAAGAGAGACTGCGGTGGCTCCATCTAGAGGACTGTTTGAACAAGACTGCTTACAAGACTATATCTATAGAATTTGAGTGGTAGATTCTCCAAACTGTTTTGTAATACTATAATCAACCAATGATTTTTTAACATTTATTTAAATTATTACAAATTACAATTACTTAATTGTAACATGCTTTCCCAATATGAGGACATTGCCAAGATATATTGGAGATCCAGTGAATTTAATGTGTAAGTTGTTAACTTCATGGCTTAAGAGCTAATATTTGGCATTTGTAAAATAAATAAATTTTAATAAAAGTAGAATAGAAAATAATAACTATTATATCTCTAATTACTTCAAAAAATAATAAGACCTTAAGAATGTAATATTTTTTTCTCTATACCTTTAATAATAAGACCTTAGAATTAGTAAATAAGCCATAAGACCCTCAGAATAATATTATTATCTATGGAGAAAAAATTTCACACTAATTTTATTCAGACTAATTTCTTCATGGAATATTCAAAATGAAGTTTGCTTCATTTATTTGATCTTCATTTTATGCGATTAATGAAAATATTAATGCATGCATGATGATGCAACTGTAAGACTTACAACATAAATTTATGGTACAAATGAAATTTTAAAGATTTAATACGAATATTATTAAAATTTATTAATAAATGAAGTGAATTTGAATTAAAGAAATTGATTCGGAGAGGAAAAATATCACAATGTGAGAGTCAGTTACACTCGGAACAGTTCAAATTAGATGCATGAAATTCTTTCAATTATATTTCAATATTTAAGGCAAAAAGTATATAAATAATATATATATATATATATATATATATATATATATATATATATATATATATATATATATATATATATATATATATATATATATATATATATATATATATATATATATATATATATATATACATCAAAATCCTGATGCCTGAACATAATACCAAAACTCCTAGAAACAATTCTGATCATTCAAACAATTTATAAAAATACAGAAAAATGAAAATCAAATTAATCTTAGTTGAAACTGGATAAAACAATTGTGTTTATGCATAAACAAAGACAAAATGGACATTTTTTAAAAATATTATATACATTTACAGGAATTAAAACAATTAAGATTTACAGTTTTACATTATAAGTTTTATTTAAATTCAAAAATATGATAAAAACAGTGAAAACTTTACTTCCAAGTAAATTTCATTAGTTACTAATGAAAATCTTAACTTTCCAAACGTATTCTGAATAATTTCATCGATCTATGTTGCTACAAAAACTACTGTCATAATTTTCTCTCTCTGAATTCACATACATAATCCATATTACAAAGTAATTACAGAATGGGGTATGTGATTATATTAAGTAAATATTCCGAATTGGTAATAATCATTTTAAAAGAAAAACTTAAACTATTTAAAGAAGAGTATTTTTTATTCAAAATATGTGAAGACTTTTTTGAATACTTTTTAAAAGAAACTTGAAACACTTGAACGAAGAAAATGAGCTCTAAAATTATTTAAATTTTCCACCACTGTTTTTTGTCAGCACATTTCCACCTTGAGAATTTGAATGAAAGCCTTAAAATTATAATTTAAATATACTTATAGCGAATAATGAAATTACAATGTTTAATTAACAAAGTATTCAACATTTATAAAAAAATGTAATATAATTCAATAAAAATGCTTAGTGTAAATAACTTTTATGTATGTCTAATTTTATTGTATGTAAATAATTATAGAATTAAAGTAATTATTTACTAATATATTATCAAAATGCAAAATTATGATAATTATGAAAAGATTTATAGATGCACACTCAGTAATAAGTCAATTCTTTGCTTCAGTTGATGGCTTGGTAGTTTTTAGAATGAATATTTTAACCACAAGCGAACATAGTTGCTTTCTTTTCAAGAAAAATGATTAATTGTGTAATTATTTTAAATTGTTATTGGTTTCCGTTATATTGTGTTTGAGCATTTTTCTTTAAAGACAAAGCCATTATTAATCTACTCTTAGTTACAAAAACATTGATTTTACTTTAATAGATAGTATTAACTACAATATGAATAGAGACTTAAATACTAAAATTAATTTTACTTTTGTAGACAGGGCTCATTACAATAGAAATAGAGTGTTTGAAGAACACCAATACTTTGCTTGTTAGATGTATTTCAAAAGTTCTTTTATTTTAGAAATATATTTGCACAATTAATTGAATAATTAATTTTCAACATTTGTTTTTATAATATGTTAAAAAGACTACATTATTTTTTTTTCATTGTGAAAGATTTTGTCCTGCACTCACAATATCGCCAGCAAAAAGTTTATTTTAAAGAGATTTTTAGCAGAAAAAAAATTTTTATTGATCATGTTTCTCGATATTAACTTGCAGCAGTAAAATGTGATTTGAATAAAATATTCTTACTAATACTCTTATGCCTGATACTGATAGATTATGCTCGCATAATAGGAAAGTTGAATGTTCAATATACTTTATCCTACAGAAGAGCGTCATGTGAAAAAATAGCTTGTGGACGAAGATTTCAATGTCTTCCCAAAGGTGAGAAAAAATTTGGAAAAGAAAGTGTCAGTTTAGATATCTGTACTCACTTATACGTTGTTAAATTTACATATATTGTTGATGGTATATATAGACAAGCAAACAGACAGAATGAAATATAGTTAAGACATAATAATTCATATATAGAAACTGTAAGCAAATAAGTGATACTAAAATGTATGATGCTGGTTTTATTCGAGAAAAATTTATAAATTTCTACATTTTTCATAAGATTATAAATGACAAATTTTTAACATTGGATACCTTAATAGGAAAATTCCATATACATTCATTTTTAATTATGAAACAAATAAATTTACAACTCTAATATTCGTGCTTTTGCATCTACCTTATGTAAAATCCGAATAGTTTCGTTTAAAATGTTCATTTTAAGAGATATCATCATATTCTTTTTATTTAATTTCAGACCTGTTCATCTCTTTATCTTTCCTTGAACAGCTAGCGCTTTCAGCAATATTTTTTTTATTTTTATGAACAACATTCACTTTATTTTTATGAAATAATGTAAGAAAAATTTAATATAATGATATTTATATATGTGTAGAATACCTATCTTTTTCTTAACTAAAACGAATCTTCAGAAATGACTTTGGTATATTACTTAAAACAGCAAATAGTGGGACTAAATTCTATTCCGCTGTTTGATTTTGGTTTATCAAAAATGATTATGAAGAATAAACATTTCTATAGCTGATATTAATTTCTAAACTAATTAATATGTAATCAAGAAATTAAATATACAAATAGTATACACAATATGTAACTAAGCAAATAAATGGTAAGAATTTACATTCCTTCTAGAGTTATCATTATTCGGAAAATATTAGCAAACCTTTCATTAATAAAAAAAGAATTATCTCGGATTTCAGAAAACAAATAATTTACAGGTTTATTTACAGAGATAGCTGAAACTTTTCGCAAATTCCCTGTTTACTATACTATATTTTTTAGCTCAAATGACATAAAAGATGTTAAACAAAGATAATTTCAGTCTTTTGTTCATATGATTATATCAATCATAACTTCATAAAGGAATTTCATTTCCACTTAATTTTTAATATTTAATTCAGTTTTAAAAGTTGAATTTATACATCACAAGTTAATAATGAAAAACATAAATTGCATTTAAAAATGAAAAACATATATTACTGAAACTTAAATGAGAATATTTTTAAATATTTCTTTAACTTGATTTAACGTTATAAATTATTTTTAGATAATTATGATTAAATTCAATTATTTATTACTGTATATTACTGATAAATGATCATTATAAGAATTATTAAAAAATATCACATGTCAGCTCATGAAGTTATCTTTTAAGAACTAATATTATAATAATTATTATTATTTAGACATTTTATTATTTTATTTAATCGTTTTAATTATTATTATTTAATCATTTTAAACATGAACCTGTGATACATTTAGTGAAATAATTTACATTTGATAAATATTTGAACAGCTTTACAAACGAATAATTTTTTTATCATATATTATAAATTTTGATAAAATAAAATATATACAAAGTACCAAAGTAAGAAAAAAAGTAAACTTCTAATGAATCTGAGCAAAAAATTATAACATTTTCTACTCGTATTCCACGGAAAATAGAATGTACTCATAATGGAATTAAATTAAATGTATAAATATATATCTTATTGAAACTCTGAATATTTAAAAAAATCTTGAAATTCTCACATGTTAAAATACACATTGTTAAAAAAGCATTAAAGAAACCAACTAAAATACGATATTTGTCATTCGTTAATAATTTGCAATTAGGTTTAAACTCAACATTTTTATTCTTAAAACTTTAACCCCATAAAATAAATTTATGGTAATTACATACCAGATAGAGTAAAAACTAAATCTCTTGTAAGATATTTAAACAATAATATGAATAAACATGATTACTTGAACTTTACATAAATATAGTGTGATATTCCAGCATATTATATAGTATGATACATTTATTACATTCTTAACAATTGTTTTTAATCTTTCAGTGCTTACTGAATATTAAGATATATTAGAGATAAGTGATCATTATAAGAATTATTAAAAAATATCACATGTCAGCTCATGAAGTTATTTTTAAGGACTAATATTATATTTAATTATTTAAAGAATTACTTAAAATAGTAATGATTTACAACTACATTATTGTGTAGTAAAATTATTAAATTTAATAATTCATCTTTGATGCAACCCATTTTTAAACTACTTTTAATAATCACATTGTTAATGTGAACATTAAAAACGACTAACTTTTTTTATTTTAAGAATAGAACACGATATTGTTTAAAAGAACCTCTTTAAACTATATCACTTAATTTTAAGTATTTAATGTTTATATAAATTTATGCTTATATATATATATATTTATATAATATATATATATATGCAAAGTTAGATATAGAACCATTCTCCATTTGGCATTTTTCATTGTATTTTGTTTCATTTTATTCATTGTATTTTATATAAAATAAAATATACTACTAACTATATATATATATATATATATATATATATATATATATATATATATATATATATATATATATATATATATATATATATATATATATATATATATATATATATATATATATATATATATATATATATATATATATATATATATATATATATATATATATATATATACTTATTTATATAAAGCAGCAAATTCATTGAAAAATACTCTAAGCACTCCTGATTCTGTTTTCGAAGTAACGTAGAAAATTAGAAGCTTCCTCAACAAATGTCCAACGTAATAATTACAGCTATTTAACTGATGTCCAAGCAGATGATGTTGCAAGGACTCAGAATGCAACTGCAATTTTTTCCCCACATCAGACACCACATGTTTCTATTTTGAAACAAATGGTAAAACGTTTTTCTCCACAAGCATTTATTTTATGTAGTAAAAAAAATAGCATGAAAGGGGTTTATCAATCTGTACAGAAACCAATTTTTTAAGTGGAACAAAAAGCTTTTTTTTGTTTCTGGAAAAAGTATGTGATTTATTAACAGATTTCTTTTCCCACATTCGATCCATTCCATATAATTCCATAGCAACGATAAAAAATTTATTCGTATGATTGTTCTTATTGACTACTTAATATAAAAATGTATGTTTTTTTCAGAAAGATTGTTATTTTTTCATCTCTACCGACATATATAACTTTAAGAAAAAGTATTTTCTGAAATGCAATCAAATGTGAAAATTAAATATAATAACTTTACGTTTATTTTAATAAATTTAATTTCTGATTCAAGGAATTTAAATGTGATATAAATATTTACATAGTCGTTTAAATTCAGTTTTCACTGTATAAAAAATTAATAACCAAACTTGAATTAAAAATAATATTTCGTATCATAATTTTCCATGTCATTTTTTTCCACTATTGGTATAAAATAATATTTTTAAAAGTAGTATTGAAAAGCAAAGATAGTTACTGCATAAATATATTAATATTATAATCAGTTTTTAATTAAATTTTCTCTTCTTAACTTATAGTTAAAAACAATACTCTCAAAATATAGTAGTTTTATTTTGTTTAATTTGTATTATAAAACTACGCTTATTCTTTAATTAGTGTTTTTCACTAAAAATTTATAAAAGAAAATATAATAATTTTAATGAAATAATATTTAACATGAATATTATGGCCCTCGTCCAGATAAAAAATGACAAAAGCATTTGTACAAATACATTTTATTATTGTACCTTGTCATAATTGTTATAAAGAACATATTTTTAATTAAATTCCTTTAATTTAAAATTAATTATTATGAAAATATAATTAAGAGCATTAATAATTATTCAAGTATATGTTTAAATATATTTAAGATGCATAAAAATTTAAGTAAATAGAAATGGTTTTTATAATCAAAGGAAAATTTTAAAAAAAATGAATAATATATGTGTGTGAGTAATAAAAAATTATGTATTGTTTTCACATCTTTAAATTTAACCAAAATTTTCTCAATACTTTCTTTTGTCTTATTTATCTTTTTTGCATACAGATTTATCATATTTTCTTTCTGATTCTATCTTAACAATATAAAAATATATCAACAAGCCTGTTCTGGAAAAGTTATGAAATGAAAGCCAATTCTACAAAATATAAAATGCTTTTTTATAAATTAAGAATATAAATATTATATATATATAACTATTACTGTTACGAATAAACTATGTCTATACTTAATAAAGTTTCCTACATTTTATTTATCAATAATAGCATTTGAATTCTAATACCAGATTCTGATTTGATTTCATTGCTAGTTTATAAGTGCTTAACTAGATATTGTATATTTTTAAACAGAAAATAAATTTTTCTTTTCATGTTATACAACCACTGACGATTATGCTTTTGCTATGAATAATTATTCTTTAATTGAAACAAACCATTGGATAAAATATAAATCTACAAATATCATTAAATACAGATATTTCCTATAAGGTACTAACTGATCCAAAACTTAAAAACAGTAAATATAAATGTTTTAATTTCTTGGGAATTGCAGGGTGTCTGTAAAATGAGTGGAGCATGTTATAATTTATGAAATAATAAGGATAGATTTAAATTAATAACATTAATGCTTAGGCAGATTCAAAACATTTTATTTCTCATAAAAAAAATTTTCTTGAGTACCTTTTTTCTTATGGAGAATATGAAGAGAGAAGCAATTTTCATAAAAATACACAAAAACATTTAGGTTACTGCAGTTACAATCGACATTTTCCTTATGTCAGAGAAATTCTTTACAAATTCTTATAATAAAATTCCAGTATTATTATATAAAACAATCTGTATATAAGAAAAAGAGCCTAATTCATATTTCTAAGGAACCAATTGATAAAAATACATTTGAATAGGGAAAAAAATTGACTGCAATTTATAACACATGGAGACGATATTTTCAACAGAAAATCTCTTCAAACAGGAAAGTAAATGGTGTGTATGAAAATTTTCACATATGAAAATAGGATATTGTATTAATATATGTGTGAGCATAAATGTCATAATTTGTTTGTATCTTCATTATTTTATGAATTATTAATGTGCAGTGTGTCATACACATCCTCTGTTGTATAATTAACTTCATAATTTATTAGTGAAATACATGCCCTAATTTTTATGGGTATTCTCTATTTCATATTTTAAGTTTATATAAAATTCTTTTTATAAGAATATTAGGATGATATATGTAACTAAATACCAAAACTCCATAAGTAAATATGATAAATATGTATATAAATTTAATGTATAAATAATAAAAATTCAATATATGTTAAGATTAAATGATAAATTTGAATAAAAAAATGTTTTCAATTTTCAAATATTTAAATTGAAAAATGTTCGCTAAGTAGGGAAAATTTTTTGAATAACAAAATTAATTATTCTGTTTTAATAAAACAAAATAATAACTAATTTATTTGAATTTATTAGCAACGCATGTGAGAAAGTTCTAAAAATTATTTTGAAACTCTCAAATTTGTTGAAATGATTGAATTAAATAAATTAGTTTTCAACTAGCTAAATAATTTAATTTAAAAATTCCCATTATAGATCGTTAAAAATACAAATTTCAAAATTTGCAGGCTTACATAAATGAATGTTGTAATTTTCTAATTATTAATTTTATGAATATATTTATAACAGCAATTCCTACATTTTAAGGCATTAATTTAAAATAAAATTAATGTCTCTGACATTCCATTAAATGGCTTATTTATAAAACAAAATTATTTTATAAACATAAATATATTACTAGACATATATGATGATTTTCATCACAAAATAATCATGAAAACTTTGTTGAGCTCAAATAGAGATTTTTGATAATGTTTCTCTATGAAACAATTTTCTCAATTAATCATTTCTTTTCTGAACTTTTTGTCTTTTTAAAATAAATTCTCTGTAAACAAGTGGAATCGGTGATAATTAATATTTTTCTTTCATAAATATTAAAGTTATGTTTTCTATATACAGAAGGGCTCTTGCAATTTACGTTTCAAAATATCTTAGGAAAATATCTCGTTTTATATTAAAAATTACTATGAATATTTTTAAAATATCATTTCATAGTATGATGTAAACTTCAGTAAGTTTCTTATATTATCCCAAATATCCCAAATGCAGAAATTTATGATTTAATTATATTTTTTCTTTTTTACAAGCACTTTTTTCTGAACAAGAATATATATATATACATATATATATATATATATATATATATATATATATATATATATATATATATATATATATATATATATATATATATATATATATATATATATATATATATATATATATATATATATATATATATATATATATATATATATATATATATATATATATATATATATATATATATATATATATATATATATATTATATATGTATATATGTATGTATAATTCCATTCAAACTACTTATATTTACTTTAAGAATTCATTTTATTTTCCCCCAGTATGATTTTTAAAATCTCAATTTGTGGATGCTCCCTTAATTTTCCAAAGTGCTCAACTCTCCACAGGAGACAATTTTCAAGGCGTGACTCTTCAAATAAATCCTGATGGGAGTGTTATAGGCCTTCCCACCAGAAAACAAGCATTTTTTTTCCTTTCCCAAATAAAGAAGCTCTATAAAATAAAAAGATTATGTATATATATATATGTGTGTATGTGTGTTGATGTGTTGAAACATATATGTTTTAATCAATTTAAATTGAAAAATCTGTAAACTAAAAAAAATTGATTGTTAAAAGTTTTTAGACTATATTTTAATGAACGTATTTGGGAGTCATTTCTGTTGCATTATTTTTACAATTAAGAAATAAAAATATAATGTAGCAAAATAAAATGCATTGCAATCTATTCATTAGTTTTCTGCATTAATTGATGATAATATTGAAAATCTCTCTCTGTGTTTGCATATTTTTTGAATTTTTAAAACTTATATATGCTTGTGATTGCCATCCCTACAAAAGTAATTAATTTACCTTTAAAGATTCCTCATCTTTCTTATGTTTGATTTTAATATTTAAATCAAAAATAATTTACCATTAATCTTAAATAAGTTTATAAATAAGCTTTAAAGTTAAGAAACATAAAATACTATTTGAAATTTCTCCCTATAAAAATTTAAATTATTAATAATTTGTAAGTGTAATATCATATTTTGGTCATTTAACTATTTAATCATGAAACAAATAGTAAGATTTTCTGGATAAAATCATTCTATTTTAACATTTGTAAGCTGAGAAAAGCTACTGTGTACCGACGCTGCGAATGCGATGTTAATTAGCATAGCTTTATTAATGCTGCTACATTACTTCTGAGCATTAAATTTTTATAAATTTTTGCTTTTATGTTTAATATCGAAATGCTAAAATTTGTTAAATTTTGAACTAAATCATAAGAGGCTGTGCACGTGCCCAAAGGCACCAAACCTGCAGAACACTACGCCAAAATGGATTCTGGCAGATTTATGACATAATCTATGATTTTACGATATAATCTGATATGGCTTGCATAAAAATTGCTTGAAGTTATTGTAATCCTTGTAATTTTTGCTATATATTTCTATTTTTTTCACGTTTATACTTCAAAAGTTTGAGTTATAAGTTGTCCCACAGAAAAAAGAGATTTTATTTTCAATGGGAATAAAATTCAAATTCTATGTTATATTAAAATATTATAAAGTAATGAACACAATGCATCCTTATTGAGAAAAAATCTTGAATACCGAAGTAATTTGTGTCTTGAGAAGTGAAATGAAGAAATTAAAGAATTTTTCTTAATCGTAAGAAAGCATGTATTAGTATATATCATATTAGAAAATTCCTTTAAATTATTTATAATATATAAAATACTATATATTGCTTTCCTTAATAAAATTAAAATAAAATAAATTGCTCTCCTTAAATAATAATTATTAAAGAATTAATTTCGTGACTAGACGGTCATATTGAGTACTGGATTTTATTTCTCAATATAATATTAAAAAATTTTATGTCTTATAAAATAAAAAAGATTAAGGATTTCAGATACAATAATCCTGTAATGAATCATAAAATTTTGTAAAAGAATTTTCTCCTGTAGAGAAATACGAAAACATTTAATTTAATAATGACAAAAATAAGTGGTTAAAAATATTAATATTTCTTTTTTAAGTATGAAATATTAGAATAGGTATCTGCAAATTTATATGTAGTTCTAATTTTCCAATTTAATTTCCTTGATTTTTTCCCCTACTGAGATAATATCAGAGAATGTACAAGTACACACAAACAGTATTAGATTTGTATTAACTACTTAAGAAATTTATGGGTGTAATGTAAAACTTAGAGTGAAATATATCTTCAACAACAATACTAAAGCAAATAGTAGACGGAATTTTAAATAGGCTAATCTCTTAATATTCTATGAAAGAAATCAAATTCAGAAATGAAACTTATAAACTTATTTGTAAGGACAAATTTTCTTGATATCAAATGTGTGTCTGAACAAAGCGTAAAATATATTTTTTCAAAAGCCAGTAATAAGAAAATTGAGTCAAAATCACAAAAATGAAAAATGGAATGAATAATAAATACATTTCCTTCGTATGAAATCTCGGTTAGGGTTTTTAAATTATTGTTCTATGTCATTAATGATTGAAAAATGTGCAGCTCTTTCATGAAAGCATTTAGTCCACAAAATATTTTATGTTCCGTGTGTTTCTGCATTGATATCATAATTTATCAAAATTTATAAAATATGTACATTGTTATTTTTCAATTTTTTTTATTTATAAAGTTGAATCAAATAAAGAAAAGTATATTTTGAAATCATATATATATATATATATATATATATATATATATGAGAGAGAGAGAGAGACAGATAGAGAGAGATAGAGAGAAAATTTTAAAAATTAACTTTATTAACAAACAGGTACAAGAGTTTATTGTTGGACGGGTTTGATTAACAATAGAATAGAAAACCTCTTGAACATCCTTGATCACTAAATCAGCAAAGATACAAGGGTTGAAGATATGATAATTGTGTCTATTTGAACAAAATATCAGGGCTCTAAAACGTCCGAGTTTACTAGATTAAATCTAAGAAAAATTACAAAACCAGTGGTGAAAATGATAATCAGTATGTTCAATATGCCTATATCTATATATATAAATGAATACACAAACATTATATATATATATATATATATATATATATATATATATATTACTTTATTGAACAAATGAATGAATCATCAAATAAATTGAACTCTAACATTTCATTTACAGCTATGAAATAAAAATTGAATGATTTCCCTTAGTAAAATATGTTAAATAGAAATTTTGTGTGGGTATAAGGATATTAAAATATAATATATTTATTTCTATTTTTCTTTACATTAATGAATGATTTATATTGCAAAAAAATAAACTGTTCATCAAATTAATCATTCATCAAATATAAACTCAATGTAATGCCTTTTTTAATATTTTATCTTCTATTATTTTAATAGTTTAATCACATATGTATAATATAAAAATAAAATTCAATTACATTCTTAAATGTAAGCATTTAATTAAATATTTGATTTATTTTCGCTTATTTTTTTGACGATTCACAACTTTAACGATTCACAATTTTTAATTCAATGTGAATTTTTCTATTGAAAATTAAATACGAATCAAATTTAAAAATAAAATGCATTTGTTATTGTGAATAAAAACCTTGTATTGCAAACTTTTAAATAAGCCCACAGGAAGGGATCACTGTGTTTGATTCAACATTTCAATGAACAAATACATAAAAAATAAAACATACGATTCAACTTAATTCTGTTGTTCAACAAACAATAAAAAATGTTTCTCATTCAAAGAGAGCAAAATCATGTCACCGAAACAGAACATTGTGCTCTAAAATGTGCCTCCACCACGCACGTAGAAGTCCTACGCTGCCCAACTGCTAACATGAGTCTCTCGACGAGATTGTTCTAGTCAATAACAAAACACTCTTGTATGGGTTTGCCATCTGTTGGTACTAATAGTTACTATTCTCATCAAGTTCGTGACATATATTATCATTTTATTAATAATGTTGTATAACAAGAATTGAAAAGTACTTCATCCAAAATTTTTATAAGCTATATGGACATTATATGTTTGAAGTAAAAATGAATTTTTTAAATAAACGAATTGTAAGGAACTTATGAAAATTTAGCTTACATAAGTACGCAGTTTTAAATATAATTTAAAATCTTAAGCATAATTTTAATCGAAATATTTTGTAAAGAACTCCTTTTAAAGAACGAGCCAAAAAATATCATTAATGTCTTAAAACTCCCTCAAATGATTGCAAATTTTATTGTTTACTAACAAATCTTAACTGAACAAAACAGTAAAAATATTTTATGAAAAAAATCACTTATTTTTTATCTCAAAAATGTATTCTTCCTTACTTTAATAACGGATTTATTTTGCATAGTTGGTTTCAAATACAATAAGTTTTTTTTTAGCAAAATAATTTGATTATATTAATAAAAACCTAAAATTATGTCTGAATCTCTTAATATAATTTAGTTTCTTTACTCATTATATTAGAATTATTGGAATAATTTTACAAGTATATGCCTTTGAATATTTTTCATTGTATATTCATTTTATTCACTTCACATTTTTTACTGTGATCTGCATACTCCCAATCTTTATTATTATCCCTTATGTAGTATGATTTTACAAGTTTCTATTTTGTTCTTTTATATTTCATAATAAAGAAAAATTTCTCGATGTAGATATTAGACATTGAAGGGATTCTGATCGATCGGTTGACTGCCAAGACATTCTGGAGTGAATTCCGACGCTCATTTTTATGATACACATAGCTAAAAATGTAGATAATTTAACTCATAATTGTCACTGAAAGTGATCAAAAGAAAAATAAAAACTGAAAAGTAATTCGTTCAGTTGGAAAAGTCTACTTAACCCATGATTTAAAGTTTAAATTACTGCTTGAGCTATCGACTGCGATATAAAACTGCGGTTACAAAACTTGCTTTATTTTAAACATTTTTATAATTTTTGTTGCAAGAAACTGGCATTTAATTTTTAGTGAAAGACTAAGCCGGCAAACTCAGCAAGCAGGCTATCATGAAAGATTTATTAGGTTGGTGCGTATGAAATGTCGGATTCTTAAGTGATTGTATAAAACTGCATATCTTTCTTCAAAAGCTGTTTATTCAATCAAAGTATGCTCCATTCGCTTCAATACACTTCTCCCAACGAGATTTTAAAGCGTAGATGCCTGTCTTAAAAAAATTTTGGTCTTTAGAATTAATAAACTCTGATATCGAGTTTTTTAGACTGTCTTCATTTTCATAGTGTTTGCCCCTTAAAAACAGCTCTAAATGCTTGAAAAAATGAAAATCGGTCGGCGAGAGATCCGGTGAATATGGTGGATGCTGCAATGATGAGCATACGTTTAACCGATCCAGCTTATTTCGCTCTGTCAGTGCGTGCGGTACCCACTTGTCCATCTTCTTAACCTTGCCAATCTCAGAAAGGTGTCTCAATATCGTTGTATGGTCAACTTTCATCCTGATAGCAAGTTCCCTCGTGGATACGGCTGGATCCGCTTCCACTAGAGCCTTCAGGTCATCATTCTTCACAGACGTTTTGGGTCTTCCGCGCGGCTTATTTTGCAGTGAAAAATCGCCAGTCCGAAATTTTTCGAACCAACGCTGCACTTTCCGATCGTTAACCGTATTCTCCCCAAACGCTTGGTTTATGTTGCGTGCAGCTTTTGCAGCACTATTACCAAGTTTGTACTCATATAAGAAAATGACGCGAATGTCGGCAGAATTCATATCGGCAATAAACTCAAAAGAAATAAAAAAGGGAAGACCTTCGAGAAAACCTATTTTCCTGAAATGAGTCTCTGGCAATGGACAATACGAGTATGAATGAGGTTATGCCAAATACAAAAGTATAACGAAAACAGGGAGGAAGACGTCCGCATGTAAAGAGAATCCGACATTTCATACGCACCAACCTAATACTTCTTATCATTTAAAATTCATTAATTCCCCAAAGCCACTTTTTTGAAATTTCTCATTTCAAAACCAAACTTTTCGATTGCTATCTTTTCTTAGTTTTAATTGACAGTAAATGATTGCAAACTTTTTGCTACGAAAAATGATTCTGATCTTTTTTTTAAAGCAAAAATTCGTATTTATTATCACATTTACACAAATAGATTAAAGTTTTTGAACAGTCAGCTCTAATTTTTTCTGTCTTGCTTAGAAATAAAACCTCTTGTAAACTGTAGATTTTAACTGAGTTGGAAATTGTAATTTTTCTTCAGATATGTTCATTTATCAATAAAATGACCACTATTAATGAATTATGCATGTATCATGAATTCGACACTGTTACCTTTTTAAAATTCTTATTTTTATCAGGTATTATAATTAAACAGACGAAATCTTTTATATTTATTGAAATTCTTTAGACCTTATATAGACAATATAACTCCTTTAAAAATGTGAATGATAAAATACACAGGTAAGACAATACTTATATATGAATTATATCAAAAGAAAACTGTTTTAGAAATACTGGTAAGTGATTGAGATTGGTTAAAACTCGTTAAAGAACAAGTTGGAGATAGATTCACGCCATTCTTCTAAAATCGACAAGTGTGCGGAAACTATCTGTAATCAAAATGATTAGATAGAAAATGTAAGATTAGACGAAATGAAATGATTGGATTAAAATGCCAAATGGAAGTATCCATTATGAATACCTTTGACATTTTTCTTGAAATGTGCATTGTTAATTTTCACTTGTCTCACCTTTCTTCGTTCGAAATAATCGTTTCTTGGAATTCACATGGTAATGGGGTAATTTTGTGCTTCATGCGACCAATATTGCCTCAAAATGTCTTCTATAAGCAGCTCAGCTTCCTGTTTTAGTGCATTTGTTTTCCGTTTTCTTACTACAGAATAGTATACAAACGTGAATCAATAGTGTAGGAAAAAGCTTAAATTTATTTTATAATTCATACTCTATTTTACCGCTTATTTAGCGTTTTATTTTATTTCACTTGTTAGTTTTACATATTTTGTAAAATATTATAATTTTTATATTTAAAATTTTCTCTAGGCATAAAATTTCATAAACTTTTCTACAGAATAATCTAATGATAAGCATTCAATGATCTAAAAACCTTTCTTTTCCTTACAAGTCAAAGTTTTGACCAAATTTTTCTTGTATGAAAAATGTACAAAATTCCTGTTTCTTCATTGACTTTTTTTTCATTCTTATTTACAATAAATAACATTTTTCTTTTGAAAAACAATCTTCTTAGATCTACACTAATGAATTGTTTTTAATATAAGTACAAAAGATTAGTTCTGAAGAAAGTTTTAAATTGATGCTAACCACAATCAATCATTTTCGGTGTTACGAAATTGCTCTGACTTAAAAAGTTCCACTTTTGAGAAAGAAAAACATTTACTAGCATACAAGATAAGAGTGCTTTCTTTATATTTTTTACTCTGATATTCAATAAAGGAATCATACTTTGATTTATTTTTAAAGTTTTTTAAACTCAAGTTTAACTTTTAGCTAACTGTTCATCATTTATTTTGATATTTAATACTTACAAGACAGTTTTGTAAATATTTTTTTCTATTTTTTCATATGAATTCTCAAATATGATTCTGAGGTCCTGATTCATCAATGATTTTAAGATTTTTGCATCAATTTTACAATGTTATAATGATGAAATATTTTCCTCCTATTTTATAACATGATTAGAATAAGCTTATTGATTCGGTGGCATTATTTTTCATGTGGGAACACGCTTTGGAGTATTTTTAACTAATTAGCTCTGTATTCAAATGATAAATCTAAACAAGTTTCACAATTTCCCATTCCAGTACATATTGATTTCAAGTTTTAAGAAATATATCACCAACTGCCGTTTTAATTAGAGTTCTTTAAGTAATAAAGCTAATTAAAAAAGAATATTGATGAGAATCAATCGAATCCGTGTAAAAATAAAATTATCTATATTATTGTAAGAAATTCGTCTTTCTCTCTTCTTTCTCCACAGCATCTTGAGTTCATGGATTCTGTGTAAAATATGGCATACCTATTGCCATATAAATATTGCATTTATATTACACAATATAATATTGCTAGTGGCGCCATCTCTTGCTTATGATCAAAATTAAAACAATCGAAACTTATCAAAACAATTGTATACTTATTTTTGCTTTTTTATTTAACTGTTTTTTTCTGTTAATATTTCACAGAATTAGTAAACTTGATATTTTACCAAATTATATTCATAACGATTTAAAGAGTGAGAATGGGTACTGCTTTATATAGCCTGAAAATAAATTACACTTATTATTAATAAAATAACAATTAACTATTAAAATTAAATATTCAATGATAATAAAAATTGTAAATTAATACAAAGAAAATATTAAATTTAATTCATATTTAATACTTGTATTTGTATCCAGAATTGACAAGTATTAAATACTTGTACTTGTATTTAATACTTGTTTTAATTTGAAAATTTTTTTATCCATGAATTTGATATATAGATTATTTCAGTGTTTTCTAACTTTCGGATATATTTTCAGAGTTTTTTTTTTTAGTTACGAGATTTTTTAGTTACGAGAAAACGCACAATTCAAATGACAAGAACAAGAAAAAACTGTTTTAATTGAACCGTGAAATTTAAGAGACATTAGTAGCAATATGCATGAAGCAACAGGATTTTGCTTATCAAAATAAATCTGAATTACAATGCATACAATGTCCTAGTAAGTTGAGTAAAAAATAAAGAAATGTTTTAGAGGGAAAGTTCAGGAAACATACTTGCATCTAATATAATATATATTGCGTACACATTGTCAATATTTCCAATTTTTGTGGTTCAAATTGATTTAACTAAAATATTATGATATAAATATTGTATCTAGTAACTTCTGATATCGTTAAAATAGTAATACAATTTATAGCTATCTTATACTACATAATTACAAAAATATTCCCTCTTTATAAGCAATAGATGTTGCTAAAAACGGAAATAAAGATATCATATGCATAGGGACAATGAATTCCATACAAAAAATTTTTTTTTCCAAAAATTAATTCACATCATTTTTAAGATCAGCTTGTGTAGGGCATTTCATTCTTATCACATTCATTTGCTTATCATCAAAGGTATTTTTTAAAAAATTAGGGATTAATTTTGTTATTTTCTATAAATATATAAATATTCAAATTTAATAAACTTAATTTATTAAATATACAAAAATATTAAACTTGCATCATAGATTTAGGATAAAACGTCTATGTTCCTTTACTAGAAAAAAACATATTTTATTAGTTTGAATTTTAAACAAATTTATTTATTAATTAAAAGATTGAATTTAAAAATGATAGAGTATTTCAGTTCTTCTGAATCACGAAAATTAAAATTTGTTTGTTTAATTAAATTTACTATATTTATTATTTAATAATCAATTATTTTATTTTATAATCTGCTAATTTGTGTTGTTCGACTAGTTTTGTTAAGAAAAAACTAATGTAAGTAAATGAAAATTTAGGAATTTTCTTTTCAATCAAAAATTATGTTCAAGAATTTTATTTTATTTTCAAAGAGGGAAAAGAAAATGCTTTATTTGTATAGCGATTTTACATTACACAGAAATATGCTATTTAATACATTATTTTCCAATAACATATTAATTGTATAGTTTAAGTTAAAATATATTTTTCTATTCAATTGTTCATTATACAAATATATTTCCCTTATTCAAAACACAAATTTATTGCACGTCCATTCTGATAATTTATATTTTATTTATCTATTATATTTACTTTTATTTATCTTGGTTCTATTATCTTATAAGATTTTTAAAATTTGGTTTAAGTAAGGCTGAATTGAAATTTCAAATATACGTATTTTTAAAGAGTCAAAATTTTGAAAAATATTGTTTTTCTGAAAACCCAAAATTATAGTAGAAAAAAAATTACTAACAGAATATTCACCTAAAGTTGATTCCTTCATATAGTTCAAGTTTTCTAATTGACTGATATATGATAGTTTTAACACACACAAATTTTAAAATTTTAATTTGAACTTAAATCAACTTGATATATGATGTAATTTAAAATATTTAAAATGTACTTCACAAAATATTTCAATTTTACTTAATGAAACTATATATTTTAAAGTTCTGTTGCTGCTAGTTATGACACATGAACAAGCCAAGCTGACTAGGCCATTGGCTATGTGGTGTCAGTAGGGTGCGTCTTTCGTTTCAACTAGAGCACCAGGATGGTTAAAGTTCAGCTTTGCTCTAAGCTCCTCCGATAGATGGCAACACCAGATATAAGAAATTTAAGATGTTAGTTAATATAAATCCTGCTATCTTAATTGTATCAAAACTTATTCAATTGCTTCCTTTTGATCACATTGCATTGCATTTGTTCACAGTTATAATAATTTTCTTCTTACCCCATTAAATGAATTATCACATTTATCTTAAAAATTTCAACATTAGATTATTTTTATTCTTGCAAAAAGTTTAATTTTTGATTGAATAGTTCTTACAATTTACACTCAGAAATGTTTCATCATAATTAAGGTGAAGTGAAGTATATAAAATTTATTTTTACTTTAACAGAACTTTTAAACCGAAAATATTTAAAAATATCATTTTAGTTTTTATTAAAATTTTTGTTAAGTAGATTTTTAAAAATTTTCTTTATACAAAAGTATATTTCTGTTATTTTCATTTTTGTCTTCGTTATAAAATAATTTTATTCTCTTATGAATCAAATGTTTACAGTTTCATTTAGTACGTTATAAATTTTCGAAACAAAAATATTTATTAATTCTTTGTGAAATTTAAAAATTAAGTAATATAAATCATAATGAAAGTTTATGAAATATACAATGATTCCGCTCATTTTTTGGTAATTTAAGAGTCAATTTAAATTATTAGACTAAATCTCAGAGAGTAAATGCATTTTGATGAGAATATATAGCGTACCATTTTTTGTTTGTTTATATTTTGGAAGATTGAGTAATTCTGTATAAATTATAGCAATTTTTTTGTAAAAGCTAAATTTTAATTTTTTTAGTTATTTTAGTCTGAAATCATTATAAAAATAACATATAACATAATAACATATTGTATAAATAAATTACAAAAATATTACAAAATGCATTTGTTTAAGTAGTACAGAATTTCAATAGCAAATGAATGTATTACTATTAATGTATGCATGTCTTGCTTGGAATCTAGATAGAATATTATTTTTTTTCATTTTCAAACTGAAGTATTTGTCTAAAATAATATTTGACTTTATAAGAAATAATTCTAAAAAAAATTAAATACAAATAGTTATATTGCATATAAGAAAACAAGAAAAATATTTATGTGTAAAATGCCTTTTCTCATAAGTTACATTACGATCCAATGCATTTAAAATGTTAAATTTTCAATTTTTCTGAAGTGATTGAAAATCTTTAGTTTTCAAATTAAAATTCGATCAGTATCATCTAAACATTTTTTAATGCATTTCACCACTAAGGAAAATTTAAATTAACATTTCATACACTGCATGAGAAAAAAGTAGGACACTAGGATTTCTTCCAATAAGACAATTTTTGAATTCTTGCAAAATAGTTTTATTACAGCATTTATAGAACTTATTTACAATCAGATAGCTATATCTGTAACATTAAATAAAAAACGTCTTGTTTATTATAATTAAAAGTTAGTTTTAATCATATCATATTGTGTGAAAAAAAGTAGGACAGTCCTGAATAATGAAAATAAAAGTCTTGTTAGTGAGGAATTCTTCTGTCATTTGTTTAAATTACTTCAAAGATTCTATTTGGCATTGAATCAAATAACTCTCAAATTTTGGTTTCATAAAAATTGTCCCAAACGCAATTCAAAACTTCTCGAAGTTCTGTTGAAGATTCTTATTGCTTTTCCCCATTGTAAACAAGCTGAACAATTACTGACCACAAATATTTAGCAATATTGAAGTCTGGACTTTTAGCAGGATATGGCAAAATCCGAACATTATTTGTTTCAAATCAATTTTCAATGTCATTGGGTGTGTGAATTGATGCTTCATCTTGCTGAAATATCCAACTTTTTTTCTCTACCTAGCTCAGCTTGATCTTGTGCTTTTTCAATTCTTTCACGCGTTTTTTTCTTAAAGTTCTTTAAGCATTTTTCTTTAATCACGTGGAATCAATTTTTTAAATCTGCTAGTATTTGCTTTCCTCTGACACTTTGGATTTTTCAAAAAGTTGAAAACAGCATTTAGACTGATGTGTAGGGGCCTTGCAATTTCTCTTATGCTTTTACCAGCATCTTTATACACCACAATGTTGGCTTCTTTTTTTTTCTAAATTCACTTAAGGGTTTCCCCTAGGCGTTTTAACTGTACAAAAATTGAGGATTTTTTTAAATAAATTATATCTTTTAAAAGAAAAACAGTTAAAGATAAAACAATGTTTTCAACATAGTAAACTGCTACAAATTCTAAAATGAAAATATTTTTGCTTAAGTCTTTCTAATTTTTCCTCGACCAAAAACCCTTCAGAATTATTTTATAACTTTTCCTTAGCGGTAGATAAAACTCATTCACAGAAAATAAAAAAAAAGTTTAATAAAATAAAAAAGAAAATTTTTATTAATTGCACTAAAACATAAAGCACAAGTTATAAACTATACATCCTTTTACTTTTTTCACGAAGTGTATATAATTTGGAAAAAATACGCATTTAAATAAGGAGTTAAGAATTAATAATTTTTAATTTCATAAACTTGATTTATCTGCTGTAAAACTGTTAAGTCTGTTTCTTTAACAAAATCAAATTTCATTTTTTTAAATTAAATTTTTAATACTTGAATGCAAGATACAAATTTCAGTGATTTCTTTAATATCTTTAAAGAATAATTATTCTTTTTATAAACAAATTCGTTATGTAAATAAATTCGATAATATTATTTGCGATTAAAATATATATATATATAATAATGCAATTAAAATAAAAATATTAATATAAGGTCTTTTAAAAATGAGCATATATAATTAGTGAGATACTTAATTTTTATAGGATTTTGTAAAATATGTATGAAAAAATTTCCTTAAAAATATTCAGAAACTATAATCAGCTTTAAGTAGACAGCAATATGGCAGAATTTGAAACGTTTGAATTACTATTGAAATAAGACATAAAAATAATGGATAATTTTTTCATAATAATGTGAATCCTTGTTTAAATTGTGTTAATAAATTCTTATGAAAACTCATAATAAATTTTAATATTAATAGCAAAATTATTACAAATTTAAACTTTTAAACATGGTCACAAAAAGACCCATCTTTGTCTTTAATCAATTATTTTAATAAACAAACACGAGAAAAAACAATTACATAAAAATAGAGTACGATTTCTCTAATTTTTATATAAGGTATCTAATAATTCTACAGCAGATTATATGAAATGTTTTGAAACAAAATTGTTTTAATCCATTAAAATACAATCATTTTTAGTGCTGCCATCTTTTGGCATTCTCAGTTAATATTCTCATCAGGATATTTTTACGCAAAAAATTAATCTTATTATTTTATTTGCATGAAAAATTATATTTTGAAACTCAGACTAAAAATACCTCACCACAACTTTTTTTCCAAATATTTAAGCATTATTATATTTTTATTTAAGAAATCCTAAAAGTATTGACACTTCATTTTGAATCATTGATCATTAATTTATTTTTTAACGATTCCACTCATCATTGTTGCTGTTAAATTTAATTTAGTGTTTTATAATGTGACAAATAGACTATTGAAATCACGAAAAATCATTTAGGCATAAATATAAAAAAATAATTGACAATTATCTACATTTGTAATTTATGAAGTGTTATCGTATTATTCTTAAATTTACAGAAGTTTAACAATAAGTTTTAAGATTGCTTACAGGAAAATTATGACATTAAGGAATTTTTTTCTTAAATAGGGAGATTTATTATTTGTAAAATTTCTTTAATTTTATAAATGATAAGCAATTTTACAGATTAAACAGTGCGTTTATAGTTTATTAGTTTATATTGCCTATATTCTAATAAAAGCATACATAAAATAAATATTTTTATTCTAATCCAATATATATATATATACATATATATATATATGTACATATATATATATAAATATATATATATATATATATATATATATATATATATATATATATATATATATATATATATATATATATATATATATATATATATATATATATATATATATATATATATATATATATATATATATATATATATACATACATACATACATACATACATATATATATATATATATATATATATATATATATATATATATATATATATATATATATATATATATATATATATATATATATATATATATATATATATATATATATATATATATATATATATATATAATATTATAAAAGTAAAATGAAGGCAGCATAAGCAAATAAAATGTATAATGGCATTATTTTTACAGAAATCTGTCACTTTTTAAAATTAATTACGATTTTTTTAATTTTTCTTATGTAAGGTATTACAGAAAAGTCAAACAAAAATTTCTCAAAAAAAATTTTTTTCTTTTATTTTGTAATTTAGAGGTTATGTATTATTTTTCAAAAAAATTGCTGTTAATTTAATTTCTTACTCAACAATTTTCGTCTATTTAGTTCATTTCCTACCAATGACGTATAGAGGAAAGAGAAAATCTATTTACTGAAGAAAGCAAAAACAATATTTTCTAAAAAATCAAAATGGAATAGTAAAAACATTGTTATTTTTTAAAAAACAATTTTTTGAATAAAATAAAAATTTTGTTTTAAGTTAGCAACGGATTATCATTCTTATGTTAATTTTACTCACTTCTGTGCAACCATTCTTATTTCAACCATTGAAAAAAATTTCTTTGAATCAGCAGAATAAGGAAACTATCCATATATACAGCATTCAAATTAAGTGGTCTGTCACTGAATTTGATATATGGACTACAGATCAAGCTTTCAAGGAATTGAAAAACAACTTTTATTAAAAAAAGTTTGTATGGGGCGTTATATAAGGAGTTAACTATATGATCATATTTTTTATTTATGATATCATTTTATTTAGTTTCTTTTTCGAAGATCCTAAACAATTATCTCATATTTGTCAAATTGTTGAGAAAAATAGTCTAGAAAAATTTCAACTTAATATTCAGTTTCTAGAAAAATTTCAAACGTTTACCTAAAAAATTATAAAATTTAAATTTTCATAAAATAAAAGTCATCTATTAAGAGTTATAGTCTTTAGATGCAAATAAGTTCCTTTTCCTGAGAGATTTTCAATAACATAATATTTAATGGAATCATAAGTTATAGAATCACCTATTTTTCATACATATGTATGAAAAATACTCGAGTATTATATATAACATCGTATTGAAAACCGTATTAACCCAGGTTAGTAGAGCATAGCGTGAAAATCAGACAATAATTCAGAATAATTAAATTGAATATATAGCCCATAGTTTTACTAAACAGTTTAACACAATAAATTACAAAATATAAGCAATAACATTCTTGATTATTATTTAATTTAGCATGAATTCCGTATTTGCAAAACTATTATGGGCCAGGGTAATGAAGAAGAGATTAATAAACTGACTCAACAGGATAACCACTGTGCATAACATTACATCCAATGTTGAAAGCATCTCTGCTTTTTGAAAACTTAATGTTTAGAAACTTACAGTCATCAATATAAGTGATGACAGTAAATTAATTTCTCAATAAAATTCATATCCAAATCTGTACAAACATATATTTAAAGGATGTGAGGAAATATAATTAATGTGTATAAAAACTAAACTCCATGGCACGACAACCCATGTGGGCCAAGGCCTACAGTGCCCATAACTGACCGAGGGCCCTGGGGTGCGAAGCATATGTCCCAGTTAGGTGATCAGCCTGACGCAAGATCCCCAGTGCTTAGTTCCCAAGCATGCTTGGTACTCAGTTAATCGATCCACTGAAGGGATGAAAGGCTGAGTCAGCCTCCCCAGCCCGAGGATCGAACTCCGGAACCTGTGTCATGGGAGCGTGAAACGCTGCCACTAAGCCACCGAGCTTCATTAATTAATGTGTATGAAATGCATTATTCTGTGAGATGCATTAATGTGCATGAAGTAGTGCACAAAGGGTGTGCACAAAAGTATTGTAATCTATATTAAATTAATTTCTTAATTTTTTATGTATATTTATTAGAACCTGAAAAGGTTGAAGTTCTTTTATATTGATGATTTACATCTTGAGATGGTGATTTGATGTAGCCATTTTGTAGTGTAATAATATAAAATTTTTTCATGTTTCTATATATTAAAATGTCGTGTCATGTCACTCGATATTTGGATGGTATATTCTATCGATATTTCTAATTACAATCATTGTAATTGCAAATATCGATATGTATCGATACATCTTTTCAATTGTGATGTAAAATATTTACTCAGTACTTTTTTATTATAAAGACGAGCTGATGAGTTTTTATCTCATAGTAAAAATAGCATTTAAAAACAGTGATTTTTTTTTTTTTGGCTTTTTAATGCTATTAAGATATCTTTGGCTCAAAGCACCGTATCGTCGAGCTGCAATTTCTGTTAAACAATGATTTTTGTCATTTAAATGGGCTTTTCACAAACTTTCAGTGTTTCTCATTCCCTTGGGAAAGACTTAAGTCAAATTCTTCATCCAGACAGCGACTTAAGACAGTCAGAGCTTAGTGACAATTTAGAATAGTATACTCAAAAAATCGTAAAGAAGTTATTGCGTATCACTGTAAGTATTAGTTACAGCTAAGAAACCCTACTTTAAAGTAAATAAAAACAATTTATGCCCATTTCAATTATTTACTTCATAAAACCTGTGACTTTGTTCTCAAACAAATGTTTTAAATGTTATGCCTACCTTATCTCTTCCCACTGTTTTTATTTTGGAAACGAAATTTTCTATTTCTTTTTTGTAAATACTTACAATTTTTGTATTTTCTTAAAAAAATTTCTTCATATTCCCAAAAATAACTTTTAATAAGTTGTAAATGATTGTAAATTTTTTCTGTATATTTAATAATGGTTTTTACTTTAGAGCTCAATTTTCTTCATCACTTCTACTCTTTTCAGATGGGGAAACGTTCTGAAGAAGTACATGACGTCGTATTGGATTCCATGCTAGCAGAAATATTTTTCGCACAATTATTTCATTATTGTATTTCAAATTTTTTTTTTTAAATCTAGATTTTTTTTTTTTTTTGGAAATTTATATGCCTATAGAACATTTGATATAATTATAATTAAATATACAGATTATCGTTGCTTTCATTTTATAAAATTTTTTATCATTTCATGTTGAAATATATTTATTTTTTTAAACTTATTAAATATATTTATAATAAATGAAAGTGCTTAATTTTTTTTATCTACAAGTAGTAAGAAGTTCAATAACTATTTCAAAATTTATAATAAACTAGTTATAGCGTACAAATTGTATTAAAGTTTATGTGGTACTAATATACAACTTATTATTAACATAATATTGTACATAACAATTATGCTGATATTTATAGAATCTATCAGGTTTTTGATGTTTGATAAGATTGTTCGCAAAATTGTTTATTTAAGTTTAAAATTCATAAAAACTATTAATGATGATAAATTAACATAATAATGCAATTATAACGCTCAATATTTTGGAAGATACTTATTATATTTTAAGTACAAAAAGGAAAATACTTAATCATTCAGTCTTCGAAAAATATTCAGTTATCAAATACAATTTTTACTTATAAAGCACTAAAATATTATCTTTTAACTGATAATGTATATATATATATATATATATATATATATATATATATATATATATATATATGTATATATATATATATATATATATATATATATATATATATGTGGGATGGGGAGTGGCCAAGGCGAGATTAACTAATTAACAATTCTTATACAAAGCCTAATATTTAATTAACATGTATTTACAAATATAAATATATACAAGTTTGAGATATTTACAATTAATCATCTTAATAGATTGAAATTTAAAGTTCAAGTTTAAAGTTATGGGGGACAGGAGCAGTCGTCTTGCTGCTATCAAAAAGGAACGTCTTCGCGTCTTTTAAATAATTTCTCTTCTGCCCCGCTCACTGGGGAAGCTGTTGCGCCTCTCGAGCTCCATCTCAAGTGGGCACTTGAAATAGTGACGTCGGCTATTAAGTGGTTCACCCACCACAGTTCGGCCGTCCTGAAATCGGCTGGTCCTCCAGACGACACTGCAAATACATAAAAAAAGAAAAACAGCAAAACAGGGAAAGAAACAAGCAGAACAGAATAATTCTCTGAAAAGAAACAAATTTTATATTCATCTTCTTAGATCTGAAATAAAGAAATGAGTCAGTATATCTTTTAGCTTCATTATAGTCAGTTGGACTTCCGACTATCCTTCAGCACAATTCAACTTTAATTTAACTCCAACTTGCATAACATCTTCGTCTTTTGGCATACTGTACCAGGGTTTTAGAAATTCAGCACAAGTCGTGGTACCGTTAGGTCCTTCATGACTTCCTTCTTTGATTACATCATAGGTGTTGCCTCCTTTAACTTTAGTAACTCTGTATGGTCCTAAATATTTTGGTTTCAGTTTTAACTGGGGTCCAAACTGAGTTCTCTTAATAGCGACCAAATCGTTAACTCCATAAGATTGATGTTCTTTTCTTCTTAAATTATACGTTTTCCTGTTTTCTTCTTGGATCTTGAAAATTTGTTGTTTAGCATGTTTTCTGAGTTCATCTCTTTGAGCTTCAAAATTAGCTTGAAATTCCTTTTCAATCATTTCTTGGAGCTTACTAATACCTCCAACGTTCATCTTCGTACCAAAAAGCAACTCAAAAGGTGTGGTATCTATGCTTCGTTGATATGTTGAATTAATCGTCTGCTGCAGTTCGTTCGTAAGTTTATACCACTGAGCTGGATTCTCTAAAGATAGCTTTGAAAGAACTGATATGATTGTTTGGTTGATCCTCTCAACTTGTCCGTTAGCTCTTGGCAAACCAGTGGTTATTAAATGGTGTTTAATATTCTCTTTAGAGCAATAATCTCTGAATTCACCAGAGCTAAAAGCTGTACCTCTATCAGAAATAATTTGGTAGGGATTTCCAAAGACTGATTTTAGAGTTTCTAATTTCGAAATGACTTCAGCAGATGTTGTGGTCTTCGTAGGAAAAATCCAAACGAACTTAGTAAAAGCGTCTATAATTGTTAAAATATACTTATAATTTTTATGTGTGCTTTCTAAAGGTCCTAAATGATCAATATGGTATGTGTATAGTGGTACGTCATTTTTATGCAATGGGTGTAATAAGCCTTCTTTCTTTCCTCTTTTGTGATTTACAAGAATACAGTGAACGCAATTAGATATGATATTTTCTACTTTCTGTTTAAGTTTGGGAATGAAATAATAGTCCTCAATGCTTTTCTCTGTATATTTGATTCCAGTATGTCCCTTTTCATGCGCACTTCTAATAATTTCCGTCTGCATACTTCTTGGCACAACCACTAACTCCTTACCATCAACAAATTTATAAAGAACTCCGTTTCTCTCAAAATAATCTTCATAACTAGAGATTTTTAATAATTCTTTTATCGTTTTTATTTCATCATCATTATCTTGGGCTGATTTTAATTTCGGTATGATATTATCGCTTGAGATGCAAAATATGTTTACAGGGGATCTGCTTAGTGCGTCAACATGAGTCATTCTTGTACCGGAGCGATGCTCAATACTATAATTAAATTCTTGGAGCAATAAAGCCCAACGAGCAACACGAGTTGACAAATCTCTTTTTTGCATAGTCTTTTCGAATGCGGAACAGTCAGTGACAATTTTAAATGGAATTCCTAATAAGTAAACGCGGAATCTTTTTAACGCTTCAATAATTGCAAGAGCTTCAAGTTCGTAACTGGAATACTTCTTTTCGGCATCTGTTGTCTTTTTACTCATGAAATAGATGGGATGAAAATTTTTATCATTTGGGGATTTCTGTAATAAAATAGCTCCATATCCTTCTATGCTGGCGTCACAATGCAGTTCAGTTTCGTAATTTGGGTTGTATATACCTAACACAGGTTTTTGAGCTAAAATTAACTTTAATTGATTAAAAGAGTTTCTTTCCTCTTCACCAAATTTAAATTTCCTATCTTTCTTCAAAAGATCACTCAATGGCCTAGCAATAATGGAATATTTTGGGATAAATTTCCTGAAATATCCAGTCAATCCTAAAAAACTATGGACCTGTTTCAAATTAAGTGGCTCAGGGAAATGAAGCACAGCTTTAGTTTTCAAAGTAGATGGAAAAATTTTCCCTTCTTCGATGATATGGCCTAAAAATTCAATGCGCTTCTTCAAAAAATGGGATTTTCTAAAATTTATTTCTAATCCATATTCGCTCGCAAGATTTAAGACTTTTTCAAGCCGTTCGACTCCTTCTTCAGTTGAGGAAGACAAAATAATTATATCGTCCATATAAGGTAAAACAATACCATCATTAATCAGTGGTCGGAAAATAGTATTAATAAATCTTTGAAACACAGCTGGGGAATTACACAGTCCAAAAGGAACCTTAAGAAATTGGTACTGTCCTTCATGAGTTACAAATGAAGTGTATTTTCTACTATCCTTCTTTACATCTACATGGAAAAATCCATTCTTGAGATCAATTGTACTAAACACACACGATTCCTGCAATCTATCTAATATATCTTCAATCAATGGGAGGGGAAATTTATCTTTTACAATTACTTTATTTAATCTCCGATAATCTATGCACAAACGAGGTGTTCCGTCTTTTTTCTTTACGATTACTACTGGGCTACAATATTCTGAAGAACTGGGTTCTATTATACCTTGTTCTAACCATTCATCTATTTGGGTTTCAACTATCTTTTTCTCTGAAAATGGTAATCTACGGGGTTGATTAGATATAGGCTCATTACTTTTTAACAAAATATCTAATTGAACATTAGTTGATTTTGTTTTATGTGGTATATAACTCGAAACTAATTGTTGCAACTTATATTTAAATTTTTTGGAATACTAGGTTCAATGTTCAGTTCAACTTCATTAAAAGTTAAATCAACAGGTAGAATTGATAAAGTATTAATGTCTTTTACACATTGATATTTATTTTTAATCTTAATTCCGTTTTCATTAATTAAGGTTTCACCCTGCATTAGTACATTCATTCCTATGATGGCATCATATGACATAACATTATTTTCAACCACATAAATATCTTCTTCACACTTAAAATCATCTATTTTAATATTTCCCTTAAAATAGCCCAACGGCTTTACAACACATTTACCAAAACCACTTAGAGAAGAATTTAACGGAAATAACTCTACAAAATTTAATTTATAAAAGACAGATTTACGAATCAAAGTTACTTGGCTTCCAGTATCTATTAATGCATTAACATTCAAATTATTAATAATTACATCATTCAGTATTGTTTTAACATTCACATTCATTATTGCTACTTCAGGTTTAGAATTAGTTTCTGGACACAATGAAGCTTTATGTCCAAAATTATTACATCGAAAACATTTAACACCCTTCTCTTTATGTTTACAAAATTTAGAAATATGATTTTTTTCACCACAATTAAAACAAATTTTATCTTTACGATCATCAAAATCACTGTATTTCATTTTTCCAAAACCATCATTGTACCTTATTTTATATACATTTTCATTCTTAGAATTAACTCTATTACTATATTCATATTTTGATTTCGTTTTATCAAAATTATTATATTTATCATGAAAATTATATTTTGTTTTCGTTTTATCGAAATTATCATATTTAAAATGAGAATTATATTTTGTTTTCGTTTTATCAAAATTATCATATTTAAAATGAGAATTATATTTTGTTTTCGTTTTATCGAAAGCATTTTTACTTTTAACAGAATCACTTTTTATTACTTCATAAACTTTGAGTTTTTCTTTAAATTCACTTAAATTCTTACATCCATACAAAATAATTTTGTTTTCTTGTCTATCATTAATTCCATTAATAACATAATGCATTAAGGCAGATTCTTCAATTTTACCGCAATTGCACAACTCCTTCATTTTTAAAAAATACTCCTGCACAGATTCATAATCATGCATTTTCCTTTTACGCAAAAGATCGTGTAAGTTAGCTGAGTTTATTTCAAACGAAAACTCATCGATCAAGGCTCGTCTCAATTTTTCCCAAGAATTTATTTGTGGTTCTGTTCGAACGAATAATAGAGCATTTCCTCCTAACGATCTTTTAGCCATAACAAATTTTTGTAAGTCTGATAAATTAAATAATTTCGACATATCCTCAAAATGATCAATCCAATTAATTACATTTTCATGTGATTCTGCATTAAATTTAGTAATAGTGCTTTCGATATCTTCATAATTAATATTAACACTTGGAATAACAGTATGTGCATAAAAATCATTTTCACAAACATTTTCATTCTTCTTAAAATAGTCAGATGCACTTTTCTTTTTACTTATATTGCATTGCATTGAAAAATCATTTCTACTTATTTCTTCTTCCACTTCACTTTCCGAGTCAGCAGTTTCCGAATCCTCTTTAGTGTTTTGAGCTAAGAGTTCAAGGTCACATAACAGAGACAAAATTCTTTCTGCGAGCTCTGCTTTGGATCCTTGAAAAGAAATATTCAAAATGTTCGATGCAGTAATAAGTTCGCCAAGCGAAAACTCATTGTTTATATTTTTTAATTTGTCTCGATACTCATTACTTTCGATATCAAAATCAAAACCATCAAAATTTCTAATTCTTTTACGATTTAATCTATCTCCATCATGATCAAAAATCAATCTATGCAAAATTGTGATTTTATCTGCTTTAAAATTTTTCAATGCAACGCTTATTTCCTTTATATCGTTTAATATCATCATGTACTTTGAAAAATGTTCACGTACCTCTCAAAGATGTTCGATGAGGATCCACGTCTTTCTCTCGTTCCAAACCGATGCTTAACGTAACGTCTTCTTCTAATGAAAATCCTTCTAACTATCTGATGCGATAATTATTCCAATCACTACAAAATTTTTGTAATCCAGCTAATCATTTCAATCTCACTCAATCCCGCTTCTGAGTTTTGTGGGATGGGGAGTGGCCAAGGCGAGATTAACTAATTAACAATTCTTATACAAAGCCTAATATTTAATTAACATGTATTTACAAATATAAATATATACAAGTTTGAGATATTTACAATTAATCATCTTAATAGATTGAAATTTAAAGTTCAAGTTTAAAGTTATGGGGGACAGGAGCAGTCGTCTTGCTGCTATCAAAAAGGAACGTCTTCGCGTCTTTTAAATAATTTCTCTTCTGCCCCGCTCACTGGGGAAGCTGTTGCGCCTCTCGAGCTCCATCTCAAGTGGGCACTTGAAATAGTGACGTCGGCTATTAAGTGGTTCACCCACCACATATATATATATATATATATATATATATATATATATATATATACATATATATATATAAATACATATATATATATGTACATATATATATATATATATATATATATATATATATATATATATATATATATATATATATATATATATATATATATATATATATATATATATATATATATATATATATATATATATATATATATATATATATATATATATATATATATATATATATATATATATATATAAGTCTACCGAAAAGTTCTGTCCGTTTTTAGAATAAAAAATAAATTTTATTGAATAATATAATTTGTATAGCCCATTTCTAAAAAATGTCTTATCACTAAAAGCCAAAATTGAATTAGTGCTTGTCTGATATCTTCTTCGTTCTTGATTTATATGCCCTGTAAAAATATTTGCATAGTACAGAAACAAATGTATACCTGTATAGAGGTAAGTCCGGATAATATATATATATATATATATATATATATATATATATATATATATATATATATATATATATATATATATATATATATTATCATGTTCCCAGCTTAGTTCTGCAACTCTTTTCTTGGTCTCTTTCATTCTTAGACTGCTCTTTTTTAGAACATCACCGGCCTCTTTTCTCTCTTACTGATTTCTTTAAATTATCCAGTTGCTGACAATACTTTGCCGAACTGAGCTTTTCATCCAATTTTTTTAATTTTCATAATATATTGGTCCTCAAATGTCTCACCATGTATACAACATACTCTTATTCAGAACCAAATTTGTTGTGAAGTAGGATGGGCTATGTTTTCTGCACAATATAACCTTTTTTTTACGCTATTTTCGTAGGTAATCCATTTTTCATCCCCATCCGGTTTAAGAAATGCTCGATTTTCTTCAGAATAGGTAGAGATAGGTAGGTGGTATATGATGATTCGATCATCAAAATTATTTTAACTTAATTCATGTGGCAATTTTGAATATTTCTATATCTATCTTATCTTCCGAATATGGTCCGAAATAGTTTGTGCTGGGCTGAATTAAGCTTTCTGTGACCTCTCTTGTTATCAAAAAAGATCTTGCTTTAACATGGTTTTAATAATCTCGTCATCGATCAATAGACAGAGCCTTCCAGTGCATGTAATATATTATATATATACATATATACATACATACATACATATAGATAGATAGATATAGATATTCTTTCAGCACAGTTTCAGACAATAATGAAGTATTCAATTTAGTTCTGATAAAATAAGGACTCCAAATGCAAACTTGCATCCAACATAAAATGTACAGTAAACCCAAGATCTTTTAGATATAAAATGAAGTAGAGAGAAGGCAGAGGTACACAAACAGGCATGTTTAATGACAACAAAACAGATAATTACAATAAAATAATAACAGGAAAGTACATTTCCAATGATACACAAAAGAGTCAATATATCTACTGAAGGCAGAAAGACGTCTGACCCGAATATGCATGGCTTGATCCCCAGAGGGCGCTCATTTACTCTAGTCAGGAGGGTGTATTATCTAAAGAGGGTGAAAACAGAGACAGAGCGATACTTTAATATCGTAACACGAACAATAATTACCAAATATTTAACAAAAATTTAACACATTAGAATTATTAATATTACAAAATATTTACGTTGAATTAATATTCTTACATTCATTAAACGCTAATTATGTAGCTTTTTAAGGTTCTTCAGTTATATTTCAAACGTTATTAGTAAAAAAATAAAATAAGCAAAAAGATAATCAATTCTGACTTTAAAAATTTTTTTATTAGAAAATAATCTTATTTTTTAATTTCACAGATATTGCATCAAAACTTAAGTAAATTAGATAATTTTAATTATATTTTTTGTAGGAGAATTTTGGTTTAAAAATTTTAACTGAATACAAAAATGTGATTGCTTTAAGATTATTTTTAAAGTTATTTTCTGAAAATTCATAAAAAAGGTTATGTTTTTTACAACCACCATGTTTGTTATTCTCGACATTTAAGGCAATAGTATTTCATTTTATTATAACAATTAAATATTACAATAAAATAAGATCGTCATTTGAATTCATGTACAAATGTGTGGAAGAAAAATGTGCATAAATTTAATTTTGCTGAGTCAGATTTCAATAGTATATTGAAGCAATTGCTTCTTAGTGTATAAATCCCATCAACTGTTTAATTAAAGGGATTTATACATTAGGATATCTCTCTAAAGTTAAACTTTTTTCAATTATGACAATTAAAACATATTTATATTATTAACAAAAATATCTCTACATTCCTTTTGAATTGTTAATTTATGTATGTATTTTACCTAGTGTCAAAAATTTCAGTTAGATTTATTGACCAAATTTCTTATTTAATTTTAGAAGTTAGGCAATCAATAATTGTTATGGAAAATAAAATATTATTCTGAATTTTAAAGAAATGAAGCCTTTTTTATTTAAAAAATGTTGTTAACTAACCTAATAATTAAAATAAGAATATAAAGGAGAAATTAATATTATTTTACAATACAATTTGAAATTCATTGCAATGAAATTCATATGTTATAAGCTAAAAAATTTCTGCAAAATTATCATTAAATTTCCTACTTTTAATTTTGAAGCAAGGCGATAAATTATGATTTAGCAAAAGTAAGTAATTATTTTCCATTATAAGAAAATAATAGATTTCTTTTTTTTTTTTTTTTTGAAAAAATAATTTTGTTATGTTAATTATTAAAATATGAGTGTGATAGAAAATGAAGCATCACTTAAAATGAAATTTAAATAAGATAATTATAGTAATTTTCTTACTACATTTAAGAAACTTCGATTAATTTTGTTACATTGAAAATAATTGTTATTAAAAGTCAATTATGAGAAAGCAAGAATGTAAAAAAACTAATATACAGTTTTTAAAAGGAAATTTTTTCCTTTAAAAACTGCATTCCATAGATATTTCAAAATTATCTCAAAGAAAAAATTAAATTATTTGCACAAGTACTTTAATGTTTCAAAAATTATTTCAAAAATAGTTACTTTTCATATTGAACAAACTGTAAAAACATAGAAAAAGAATAATATATAGAGATAAAAATGGAGATCTCGATGTTATGGCCAGATTTTATCAAGAAACAACTGTTTAAAAACCACGAACAGACTTCGAAAATAAGACTTTACAACTGTGATTATTCTTCAAGATTCCTCTTTTAAAAGTTTCATCACGGCAGCTGTTTTTTCACTGTTGCGTTAAAATTGCTTCAGTCGTAAATAGACGGTGAAGAAATTCCATTTCTGTAATACAGCAGTTTTGTAGTTAGAAGAAACTGGTTTGTTGAAAGTAAAAACTGTCTTAAGAGACGTGAAAGTTCAATAACAAACAATCGATGAAATCTATAATAACATAATCGGTAGGAAATAAATATGCTTAGCGGAACATCTATTTTCGTAAAAGGATATTTAGTAAACAATGCCAAAACTTAACTAGTTCAACAAGTATAGTTACAATGATGTTTTACTATTAGCCTCAAATGTTTTCTTGTTTACATGACTTCTATTTTATATTGACTAGCCAAAACCTCATATATTCTTTTATTGATGCACGAAGTGCTTAGTGAAAGAGCTAACTATGATATATTCATAGAAAAAGCAATACTCATTTGTTTGCTATAGCACTGTATCACTAAAAGGAATTTTCTTCTCAAATTTTCTTGCACATCTCATCACTTTTCGGAAACATTTTCCTTAATAATGTATCACTTTGCTGATCTCATATATTTGATTTTTTTCTTTTGCAAAAGATATTCATCAGAGGCTTAATTTGTTGCTTTATGGATATTTTTTGCTCAAGATGAGGAGATTTTTGGAAATTTGATCAAGTCCAATGATTTAAATCCAATTACTTTTTAAGTTTTGTTTCTAAATTATTAGGTAATTAGATTTTCTTATGTTGTAGTTAACGCAGAATCTATTGAGCTTAAGTCCAGGAGAGATAATCAGTTTAATTTAAAATGTCACTTCATGGACAAGTTTTGGTAATTAGAGATTAAAGTTTACCATAAATTCTATTAATTATTTTTAAGTTTTTATTAAACTACTAGTTAGGTTATCCTAACTGGGATGATCTAAGAATGTATTGAGCTTAAGAGCAGACCACTGACCTGGCAATGTTTATTAAAAATACTCATTATTTAATGGTATGTTCTTAAAAGTACGCTAACATCAAAAATGTTGTTCGTTAAACAATTTTTTACAACAAGAGTTCTAAGCCGAAGCGCTCGTACTGTTAATGAGGATATTGATTTATAATTGTACCAGTAATTCCTAGCCTTGGACAAGCTCCCATTTTAAGATTCCCATTCTTGAATCCTGAATCCTAAAAGGAGATTGTAGACATGTAATAGCTCTTCTATGCTTTCAGTGTGGTTGAATGTTTTTGTCCATAAAAATGAGCTGGTCTTTCACTGTTTCTTGAACAAATGGTATATGAAAGTCAAGAATCTTACCTTCATAGCACTTTACTGCCACTGTAAGCGCAGAGAAGACAAGGAGTAAATTTACACCAGTACAACCTGGTCATCCCAATGCAAGGTTACTAATGTCACTACACTGATCGATTTCTCTGTTGTTTGCGGGTGAAATAATCTCCCAAGATCTCTCCAGATAAAAATTCATCAATAATATTTTTGTGTGCTGAATCTTGATTCGTTTCTGAAGATGATACAATGCCAATCACACTTGATTCTGTATAGAAGGGTATTAACAGTTTAAAAATTTTTTTAAATGTTTAAAGGTCTTCAAGACTTTTCTGAATACATTTAACAGTTTCAAATGTTTATCAAATTGCATTGTTTTTATCGTCATTTAAATAAAAGAAAAAAGTGTCATGAAAATAGTATAATAAATAGAAAAATGCAATATATAAACTACATTTTATAAAAAGTAAAATTTTAAAAAACTATTTCCGCCCAATGTCAATAATCTAACTCAGTTTTTTAATTTGAAAAATTATTTTGGTACAGAAGTAATGCATTATATTAATTATTTAGGTAGTAAGTTTATTTATAGCAAAAGTATATCAAAAAGGAATTTAAGTTTAATAGTAAAAAACAGTTACGAATTCTCTTTTTATAAATTTCGCTAAATACAAAATATTCATAACATAATTTTAGAAAAATAATATTTTGTTATACATATATAATTAAGGAAACACACTACGTATTTAATTGTAGAATAAATATATAAGAGATATTCCTTTAGTTTTAAATAAGATTTTTATAGTTGAAAATTAATAATTTAATATGTAATATACAGCAGTGATTTTTTTCATAATAAAATTTTAAATGTCGCAGCATTATTTATTTAAATTTTTGTTCAATATTTTTGCTCAGTCTAATATTTTCCCCCTGGTTCTCAGAGTTTTTGAATGTCTGAAGCATCAGGCAATCCCGGAGGCTAAGTTTTACCACTTCGGGCTCCCAAGGCCAGAAATTTGATATTCGGGCTGGACTAAGTCAACTCAGCCTTTTTTCCTTTCAGAGGGTCGATTAACCACCAAGCACTAAGGGTGTCATGTTAGGCTGAGTACCTAATCGGAACATACAATGTACATCCTAGGGCTCTTGTTTAAGAAAACAGATATATGGGCACTGTAGGTCTTGATTCACATGGGTTGCAATACCATAGATTTAATTCCAATATTCAGAAGTATCAGGTATTGCAAATAAATTTTTTGGCAGAAAATAAGATGCGATCTTATAATTTTTTGAATCTGAAATTAATTTTATGAAGCTAATAATTTAAAATTCTTATTGAAGAAAATTATCGTATTATGTGTTGTCATTATAGTGTTGTAATGCTTGAGTCTTTTTCTTAATTTGTTGAGGGAAAATTACCCTTCACAAAAATTATTTAAGGAGTATATTTTCATAAGTATGGTTTTTAAATCTTCAACATTGCTGTTTGGCAACATAAGCAATAATATATAATTAGTATGATGTTACTTTTCAGTGACTACGATGTTTAAATCTTCTGTACTCTCAAGGATATTAAAAATAAAATTATAAAACTATAATCAGACCTATTGTAACTCATGCATCAGACATTTGGAATATTACTGAGAAAGAAGAAAAATGAAAGAAACATTTTGAGGAAAATATATCAGCAAATTAGGGATGGAGACATGTGGAGCATTAAGAGAATTTTAGAATTTAGTGCGCTCTAAAACGAAAAAGTTGTAGTAAATGTAATAACACAAAAAGAATACAATGGCTCGGACATCTGGAGAGAATGATTGATGAAAGAGTAACAAATAAAATGTATGGAGGATGACTGGAGGGTGAAAGAAAAGACGGACGTCCCGGAAAGAAGTGTATGAATGATGTGGAAGTGGATTAGAAAAAGATGTAGATCAAAAACTGGAAGATAAAGGTCAAAGATTAGAAAAAAGGAACTGTTTGGCGAAGGGGAACAAAATCTGACATGGATTTTAGAACCGAGATATATAAGTTAAATAAATAGTTAATGTTAAATTAGAATGTGTGTGTGTGTGTGTGTGTGTGTGTGTGTGTGTGTGTGTGTGTGTGTGTGTGTGTGTGTGTGTGTGTGTGTGTGTGTGTGTGTGTGTGTGTGTGTGTGTGTGTGTGTGTGTGTGTGTGTGTGTGTGTGTGTGTGTGTGTGTGTGTGTGTGTGTGTGTGTGTGTGTGTGTGTGTGTGTGTGTGTGTGTAATAGTTTATAATAGTTTTTTTATGTTATTTTTGATTATTAAATTTTTTACTGTCATCTTAAGCAGATATATTTTAAGCAATACAAATAATACAAAAAATTAAGTGATAAAACCATTTTAACATTTTTACAATTCAGAAGCTACGGAAGACTTTTGTGCAGTTTTTTAATTTATGTCAGAAAAAATATCATAATATACACAATAAATAATTAATATCTTTTTATTTATTAACAATATAAGAACTTGATAGTATCAAAGTTAAATAAAAAAATAAAACATTGAAATATTTCTTTTTAAAATGTCATCTTCTATTTTATTCCTTTTCTGTATTACAATTTTCTCTCATTTTTGTTGTAGACAATTTTCATTTCATTATAGAATGTGTTTTATACAATGTAATTGATAGCAAAAGACGAAAAGTAAAGTCTTGGTAAAAATTTTTTGAACATTCATTACATATTTGCCTTTTCTGAGAAAGTATCACTTTATCAGCTATGATGAGCTCTATTCATCGATAGCAAGGGAACACTCAATCACTTACACGAATTGTATATATATATATATATATATATATATATATATATATATATATATATATATATATATATATATATATATATATATATATATATATATATATATATATATATATATATATATATATATATATATATATATATATATATATATATAAACTTATATTTTAAAAAGCATTGAAATGCATAAAATATAAACTTTTATAATATTTATAATTTACTTATATAAAATACCTTTCACACTTTTTAGATACGTATACACATCATTATCTGAAAGTCGAACCAACGATGCCTTTTTTAACATAAGACTAAAGAAAATTTTAAGAGTTTTATTATACATTGCATCGCAATAAAACTTTTTCGGTAAAAACTAAAAAGAATAGGAATTTTATAAATACTACAATTTCTTAATAAATGACATATAAATAACGCCTTTGGTATTTGAATACTATTAAATTCAGGTTTTCTAATGGTAACACCCTAAATTACTAGAAGTACATCGATTGAAAAGGGCTGATAAGAGACTGTAATGGAATAATATTGAATCGCAAGATCTGAATGAAGACTTAGTCATATTTATTACTTAATATTTGAAGATAGTAATAAATCCAAAATAATTTTACATATCCGCTTAGAATCGAACTGTACACACCACACATCGAAATGCAACAGAAAAATAGATATGAACTTTATGAAATTCTGAACACATTTCAGAATTTTAAATACCACGCAGGTTGAAAGAACGATTGTATCTGACCTGATTTTAATGGTAAATCAAGACCTGAAATGCAGGTAAATAAAGAAACACCTGATGATGACACCCGCATATTCTGGCAGATTTGCGCCCGCACGATGATTATGAAAACTGATTTATTAGCGTGATTATAAACCAGCATAAACGAGTTTTACGTTAAATAAGTAACAATCATATAATGGCAGCACAGATTAACGACATTGCGCTTGCACTGGCATTTTTCAAACTTAAATGATCGCATTTTCGATGGAAAGTATAACGCCATGCATTATCGATCTTTGAATCTTAGGTAAAGTGTTTCAAGAGGAAGTTGATCAGTAGTGGCAAACACACGCGTTATAATCGCCAAAATCTTATCACGTGTAACATTATGAATACAATTCATCGACTATTTGACGATTACTTAAAAAAACCCGCTAAAGGTGCGCAAACGCCCTTGAAACAATATCCTGTGATCATAAATTTCTGAACATTTTCGGCATTTGTATTGAGTAGAATCGTACAGCTGCGCGATCAGTGGGCAACTTCAATAGAGTGAGTCTAAACTCACACAGGTTTCGGTAATCAATGCTATTGGGAATATGCAATTCTTTGTATGATTTGATTATTTACTTATCAACATGTCAGCAAATAACGAATGTGAAACAAACGCAGACATTAAAGTGAACCCGTAATGCGCGGCTTTCGAATTTACAATCGACCTTTTAGCGAAATTAAACTTTTGTATTGAAACCTTTCAGATCATCGAACAAAAGTTTCAAAAATGAAGCTAGAAATACAAAGCATTACTAGTAAAAGAGCAAAACAGAGATACTTCAAATGTTAAAGAAATGGTGAATACCTAAATAATGTTTTGTAATATAGTTGTTACATAAAGTTGATAACATAATAAATAATTAGTTACTTATAGGGGTTTTTGAAAATATTTTATAGTAATAAGTGGTAGTGAAATATTATGAATGAATACACAATTTACTTTGTAAATTTGAATATTTATTATCATTGTTATAACTGGAAAATTTTTTTTTCAAAATTTCGTAAGGAAAGTTACAGTAGTATCCATGGGATTTTAAAAATAAAAATAAAAAAGACTCCCTTTGCAACTTTTTTAAACTAAATCACTTAAAAATATCATAATGCAATAAATGAAGATAGTAATGTTTCTTTCAGATGATGATATCACCATGATATTACATATGAAGAGGACCAATTCACTCCCAACAAAACCCGACCTCGACCTTGGGACAAGAATTCTACTTGTATGAAATGAGGCCTATTGACTCATGGGAACTTATGAAAGGTGCTCTTCCAAACTGCAATCGGTTTGAAGAGGGAGGCAGGTGAGTTCGTGTTAATTATATACGGTTTTCTTTACTGTAGAAAACTAATCGATTAAGGAAAATTTTAACGATTATTATTGGGTTTCACTCACCAAGAGTCTTCTTAATCACCAAACAAGACAGTTACGACAACTTTTTAGAAATTCAATATCTTTTCCTACCCTTTTTTGCGCAGAATATTTAAATTGGGTACAAGAGCAGACATATATTTTTTATTTCAGTTTTAGGCTTGATTAATAAGAAGACTAAATATTACCATTATTGGTTTCATTGTGAATAAAAGAGCTAATGTGTAGAGTAATATAATACTATGGACAATATGGCTGCATTATTGATTGAGTTTGTGAAACTTAGATTTTATCATAAATGAAACCTTAGTGTCCTAGTATATCGCTCTTATAAGTATCAAATAGTTTGGCTTCGAATAAGCCCAATGAATGATATTTTGCTTATGCTTGAGATTACATGCTACTTTATTAAAGGCCTAGTATCATTTTACTTGTACGGACTTACATTTCAATCAGACATAACTGGCCAAAACCAATTCTCATTGCATATATGGGATTCTTGGTAGAAATTGTACCCATATATAGTTGCATTTTTGTTTTTGTCCAAACAAGTCAAACAGCAACTCGCTATACAATGAAATGTTATACAGATGAAATATTTCAATGCCCTTAAGCGTAATGATCTAAATATTGTTGGACATTATTCAAATAACTGCTTATTTGAGATTTCTAGAAAGAAATTTCTTTGTCTGTAAATAGTTGTTTAATTGATAACAAATACCTTTTTGTTCCACAAATATAAGTTTAATCCTCCAACTGCAACTTGTGAATAAACCGCGCGATTCAGCAAAAAATATAATTCAATTCTATTATCGTATATAATTATATATTTAAAATTTTCAAATTTCTTTTTAATTGAGGTATTTAACCTCAACATTTAAGCAAGCTTTTTGAAAATTGCATAGATTGGAGATATTCATTTGAATATACTATTCTTTTTTATTTTTTGAGGTTTATAATTTATTTATTTGAATCTATTTTTATAGTAGGACACGCACAGAAACATTTCATACTTTTGTTAAATAACTTTGATTCATTATACAGTCTATTCTAAAACTTACGCAGTTTTAAAGAAAATTTAAAGTCCACAAAATGTAGTTTGAGCCTTAAAACATATCAAGAATCTCTTATTTTCATTCTAGAAAACTACAGTTAAAGCTACTTGACAGGTTACCATACAATTTTCTTAAAAATATGCACATTCTTTTACTTTCTTGGCTAAAGATTCAGAAAAGTCAATAAGAAATTCTTGGCAATTGCTTATCATGTTTCTAAATCTGTTGAAATTTTATGGTGGTTCTCTGTTTACTGGATATATTCCACATAAACCATCTAAAATTATTGAATTTAACAATTAAAAATGAGCTTGCATATTGAGCAGCAGGAATAATGTAATAAAAAATGGCTTAAAATTAACTAAATCTGTGTTTTTAGATATTTTGATCAAACAGAATCACAAATTCCAATATTTCATTAGACCAAATTTGTTTCAATCTCAGATATTATTCTTTATAGCCTTGATTTTAAAGAATTTTTCATTACTCGAGCACTTATTCGAGACACAATGGCATATCCTCTACTTAAAATTGGAACATCTAAAAGAAATTTGATATTCTCTTTTCATGCTCTCCGTAAAGTCAGATTTTCAATAAGAGAAAGAGATTTTCTGAAACAATAGCGTGAATTAATATTCCTGTTGTTGTGACTAAACTTACGTAATTCAGGTTTGATCCAAACATCATAATTTTTCAAATATATCATCTACAAGAAAGAAGATATTCCTGATGGTTTTCAGTAAGCATATTGATTCACGTGGTTTACTTTTGTAGCTTCATGTTTCTGCTGAGTCAAGTACTATTCAACAAAGGTAACTATATCGTAGTATTTCCTTTTTAATTTTGCACAGAAGATAAATTGTATGATAGATGAAGAACATTATGTAATTTAGCTATATCAGAGCTATATTTTAATGTTTGAAGATTGTAAATCTGGGCTCTCATTTAACGCATTGCCTTTTCACATTGCTAAAAGTGTCTTATTTTCACGCTTCTTTTTAGATGGAACAAATTTAAAAGAAAACCCTCTGAATGCTGTAGCTAACTAGAAATCACTTTCTAGTTAGCTACAGCAATTCTTTTCTTAATATTCTGTTGAACTGATTTTTCTGTGCTCTCTATTCAATGCTTTAGTTTCAATATATACTTCATATTTTAATATTAGCTTTTAATAATCATTTCAATTATTTTCAGTCACGATGTCTTTGATCACGTTTGAACACACACATTTTAAATGAAAGTATTGATTGTTTCACTTTATCAACAATAATCAATATTTAATTATGTTCAATCGAAGACACAAGTCAGTCTTTTAATGATTTCAACAATCTTCTTCAATTATTTCTACACCTGATACAGGCCAATAATAATATGGTTTCTTTCAAATCATAAATTGTTGAGCTAAAAAAGGAAGGTTTTTTCGAGCGATAAATAAGATCACTCAACCACAGTTCTTAATTGTATTTATATAAACAGGAAACGGCACAGATGTTGTTTAATCCAGTATGCCAAATTCTGAGCTTGGTGATTTTTTTGGCGGATTTCTTATGTATCCGGCAACTTGATTTTTATTACGTCATAGAGATGGATACCTATAAGAATTATGTAGAAAATTCTGTTTTAGCAACCTTAATATTTACGTCATAGCATACGTCATCTTGGCAACATCTCTTCATCGCCAGAAAAATTCAGAATTTGGAATCCTGGATTATATGGCATTAGTGCCCAGGAAACTAGATTTTTCTCAGCTGCCGTTCGAATTAATTTAAGACTTACAAAGAACTTATAGTAAATATAATTCAGTTATACCATTATAATTCAGCTTCTCAGAAATAGTATTATGAAGAGTATCCAATTTTTACACGAATCCTTATCGATACATTAGATGAATTGGCTATTTATCGATATTTTAAATCCATTTAAATTAATAATCATCTAACCAAAAGTATTTTACGTATTAAATTATTAAAATTGTGCAACAGATTGATAAAAGCGAGCATTATAATCACGCTGCTGACGTTTTACGATTTTTTTCTCCTCCAAACTCCTGTTGACCAAAATATCGGAATTTGATCAGCAATATATTAATGTAACTTGGTACTTTCGAAATGATAGTAACCATTTAAGAAATGAAGGGAAATGAGTTTTTGTTTTTTAAATCGCTGATTTTAATGAAATCTAAGTACCTAACAGACTCATTTAGAAATGGTGAAAATGATTTCAAATATTATAATTATAACAGAAGCTAAAGAAAAATGCCTAAAAATGAGTTAGAAATTTTATAATATACTTATGAGACACTGAACATAAGATTTCCCAATAAATTTTCTTAATTTGATTTCTATTCAGTAACATCAATTTAAAAAGCAATATAATCACTAAATAACGAATTTCAGGTTTTCCAAGTAGATGATCTCAATTAGAAATTTATTTGTAAAATCAATTTTAAAAATGAGTACTTTTTTTAATAAAAAATTAATATTTTTTAAGATTATCTCATAAATTATTAAAATTCAAAAATATAGATCTTTCATATTTTTTTTAATGATTATATAATACACATCATTTTAAAAAATCGTAAAATTACAATAAATTTTTAGAAATTTTGAGAGTTTTAGATAACGAAACTAGCATAAGAATTCTGCCAAAAATAAAGAATTTTAAATGAAAAATAAAACACATTCATTTAACTTATCTGATAATGGAGCTATGAAGAAATATAACTGATGAAATTACTAACCAACTTAAATTTCTAATAAATATAAAATTTTGTAATTTTATAAAAGGGAAAAAAAGTTAAAATATTTTAACGTTATCGAAAATAACATAACGAAAATTCTTAGATCGATTAGATTTGATTTTTTTATTTTACCGCATGGAAAATACGTAGTAAGTCAAAATAATACCAAATATGAAAGAATACATTTTCATACATAAAGCAAATTTAAGAATGCAAATGGCGCCAAATCAAATTCTAAATATCATTAAAAGGTATCCATAATGTACCAAAATTAAATCTTTGAATAAACATCAACCTATCTATCCTTGGCGACTTATTGCTTTTGGTAAAATTTCTATGGAATGAAAGAAAAATTACCAAATTTTGCTAGATTTGGCTGTTGTTCACTCTTGACGACATGTGACTGCGATACTCACTTTAGCCTACAAATTAAATACTTAAGATAAGCAATAAGTTCATTTAAAGAACTCGTATATTTAGGCATATATGAAAATAAAAAGTGGACTATTTATATTCTTATATATTTTATTATAAGATAGTAAAAACTGTTGCTAATTGGTCCTACAATTTTGCTAAATTGTAATCTACAGATTTAATACTTAAAATATGTAATATACAAGATTTTATAATTTAATTCCAATATTTATTATACATACAGGTCAAATAAATACTCATTTAAATAAAATAAACTCTATTTAAATAAAATAAAAATTTGAATTATGGTAATTTTATTATGTTTCCTTCGAAATATTGATAAAAACTTTTTAAAGTGTTATAAGGCTAAATATAAAATCAAATTTCTACAATTGTTTTGAGCATTTTCGCTAAAGCTAGTGACATTTCAATACACGATTTTGAATGCTTTTACAATTACGGTTTACAATTTAAACATATTCAAAAATATAAAAAAATGTCTACATTTTTTTATTGTAACAGTTAAACATTTCTTGTAATTTGTTCATACTTGTAAAAAAATATATGATTAGATTCATTGTTAACACCATATTGATAATCGTTCATCTAACTTAATTAATAATTATAATCTATAACTCAAAAAGGGTTGTATATTTTATATAAATAATACTAATATATTTTATACAAATAAGTAATATTCCTCTATCGCTGCGTTGATCTCTATATAACTATTAATTATAATAACTATATAATAGAAAAGTTATTATAACCATATAATTGAAAGGTATCTATTGTTAACCCCTTAAATAAAATATTTATTCCTTCATTTTGAAACTTGAATTTCATTCAAATAGGATTAGTATAAGAAAATGAAATTCAATATTCGGGAATCCAAAAGAAAGTTGAAATTTTCTTTGTACTTTTATCCTACATTTTCATTAACTAAGAAAAAGGATGAAATGTCTCAATAACATCAATAGAATTTCATTATATAAAATACTTTTACACACAGTATTGCACTTTATATACACACAATATACACATAGTGTAATGCACACTTTGTATACATAGTACATAAATGATATATTCAGTATTTCATTACACAAAATACTCATTATATTATTGTCTTTTTAGCCTTTCTTTTTTCCTATTTTTTCCTACTTTTTTATCAAGTAAAGATTTCCTGAGTAGTTAAGTAATTAACATCCAAATATCATGGACATTTCATTATAACAGAGTTATAGTATTTGTTGAGTGTAATGTGATTCCATTACCAAGTTCCTTTCACTTGTAGAACCTCCTGCAGCAAAGATCTATTTTTGCCAACGAAAGAATGTTTATCAACCAAGTTAAGAAATTCAGGGGCAGAGAAATATTTCAAATCTTTCGGATGTTTGATGCGACTCTCGGGACACACAACAAACCGGACCAATCATGTGCCCAGGTAAATACGCCAATCTCCTGGAGTGTTTCGCCACCGGAACGATTAGCTGCGAAACAAGAATTAAGACCTGAACGGTGTGTTGCTCTCATCTTTTTACACAAGTGGTTGCTCTTTCAACGTGTGCGGATCCTCTCCAATGCCTTTAAGCGTCTCTGAAGGATAACGATCAACACACGTGCTTTTGGAGGACTCTTGCTCATTTCCTCATCAGGAATTTTTGGTGTAATCAAAGGGGTTTGGTAAGTTTTTCATGTTTTTTCCTAATAAATTATATGCATATATACTTGAAGGTAAAAAAGGGAAAAATTATATTGCATTTAATTTTTAGAGAAAACTAACCTTTCGTTTTAAAAGTTTTAAATATTCTTAAAGCTGCAGAGATATTTTTATCTTGTTTATAATTCCACATTTTTAAAATATGGAAACCGTATAGATGTAATCCTTTTTGGCAGTAACCTGCTTAAATTACGCGATGTGTATGTATTTAACTCTATAAACAAATTGCATAAACTTCAAAAGGAAGTAATAAAATGAGATGGATCGAATGTTTAGTTGTGCAATTTTTTTGTTTATTTTTAAATAACTCTTTCGGTTAAAAACAAATTTTTAAAAATTGTAAGGTTTTAAAATAACAGATGAAAGTGTGTTTCTTTAATGTTTCAGAATTTCTAAATTTATTCTTTGTTTTATATACTTTTCTTCGCATAAAAAGTTTGGAATAATTTTTTTTCAGTTTTTCAAAAAAGTATTGCAGTTAATGTTTTTGAGGATATTTTATACTCATTTTAAAATAATTTATTTGTACTGTTTGTATAAAAATAAAACCTTAATTTACTTATTCTTAGATCTACAAATATCAGACTTATACTAAGTTTGTAAACAATATTCAATTTTACTTTTACTTTCAGCTTTACTATAATAATATGAAATCCAATTATAATTTGTATTCTTCAAATTCAATATATACCTCATAAAACAGTTGATAAACTTAAATTCTTTGACAATATTGTGTTAAATATCTACCATATGCTTGGTTATCAAAAGAAATTATAAGTAATTACTTTTTTGAAATTGTTTTTTAAAAAAGCAGTATTATAAAATTTTAAAGAAATTTAAGAATTTATTATTTATAAGGATACATCAAAGTGAAGTTTTGCTGTTTATTTCAAAGTCTAATAATTTTAAAGTTAAATGAAATTTTTTAAATATTTACTTTTGTACTAATACTGCATGAAAAGGTTTTGCTCTATAAAATCAAATTACATAACATTATAATGAATTTGAATGCAAGACTAAATATAAAACGTTTGTCTATTTGTCGACACCGTAGTATATAGATAGTATTTTAAACATAAATTTCCTCAAATATCTTTTATTTTTTATTTTATCCTCAAATTTTAAAATCAAATTACACGCAAAATAGCTCACATTATATATTTTACAGTTCAATGTAGTTAGTATTTAAAAAATCTTTTAACAAACAGTAGATTCAAAATTTTAACAATATATAAAATAATTAACATTCCTTAAACTAATGAATAAGGACAGATACAACGAAAACTAATAAAATAGAATTGTACCAGAAATATATAGGTTCTAAGATGTGAAAGAATTAAGACACAGAATAATAAACTTTCTGCTATTAAATGAAATAATCTAATGTAACTCAAAAATACGAAACTGTGTCTGAAACATGTAAAATTTAAAATTCCAAATAATAAGCATTTTTCTATCTACAAAAATATTAAAATGAAAGATAATGTAAAATAGAACTGTATCTGAAATATGTATAGAGATTTTGATGTTAAATATACTAATAATTATTTTTTGTTATTGCGTAAAACAAATATTCTTCAATGAAAAGTGATAAAATGAAACTAGAATTAAATAGAATTTAAGACAACAATTGATAAATATTTTGCTATTGAATCAAACGCACTAACAAAAGGTGGAAAAATAGAATTGTATCCGAAATACATAAAATATAAAGTACCAAACAATTAAGATGCTAATTAATATTTTTTTGCTATTTGAGGAAAAATAACAAATGAAAAAGATAAACTAGAATTATACGTAAGATCTTTTTTGTTTATTTAATGCATAATATGATAAAAAATTCTATCTTAATTTTAAAATAATATGTGTTCTTATTTTGATCAACATTTTAAAAATAATAATAATAATATTATATATATATATATATATATATATATATATATATATATATATATATATATATATATATATATATATATATATATATCAAAACTATCCCCAACTATATAATCATTCATTACGATGAAGTGTTTTTTATTGAAACCTGCCATGCTATTCTCCCTTCTTGGAATTTTATTTCTTTAACTGTAATGAAGCTAATACACATTCAGGGTTACTTAATTACAGAAATCTAAACTACCCATGAAATTACTTTCGAATGAAAACTTGATTCAAAATCTAATAAATACTTAAATCTAGAATTTAAACATAAATTTCTGTATTTTTACTTTGAGAATAAGATAAATTTCATTCATATCAGTCAAAAAATAGTTTTAGCCTTCGGGGGAAAAAAAAGAAAAATTTCATCACTCAAAGGTGAAGCCGCAACCTGTAGAATGTTTTTCTCTGGGGTTGTCGATCTCGTTTGGTGCGATGGAGAAATCAAATTTTTTCCGCAATCAGATTTATATCCTTGATAGAAAAGGGGAATTCGCGCTTCTAAATCACCAAAAGATTTTAACCTTAAAATTAATATGGAAGTAGGGATAAAGTTTTGAGACCTCTTCTTTTCCCCGTATGCCAGGATATTAAAATATAAGGAACTTTATTAAAATACAAATTGCCAATATTTAAAAGTAATTACATTTTGTTTGTGAACTTTTTTAGTGAAAAATCATTCAAATCTAACTAATATTTCTTTTACATCTTCAATGTTTAAATACTTTCTTAGGATATTTTTTGAAATTATTTGAAGGACAAAACACTATTTCCTAAAATGTAATTAAGTTAATATGATTATGATTTTCACCAGCTATTTCTTAAGAATTTGATAAAATTTTAACTAGCATTTAAAAAATTACTATTTTAATAAAATAAATAGTTTTTGCTTACTATTGCATAAATGCAATCTAAATCAAAACAGTGCATTTTTAACTAGTGATAAATGTCACTCAAAATAGCACTTTTATTTTTGTAATTTTTTCATTTTAATCAATCAAAACATTGAATATATACTTTTATAATTCATGTATATTTAAAAATTACTAATATTGAAAATGTTTCTAGAGACATTTACCGTATCAATTAATTTTTGAAACATTTTGATAAAATCTGATAAATGTCGGTGTACATTAAAATTACAGTATATTCAAAATTATAGTAAAATAAAGATAAGCTCTCTCTCTATATATATATATATATATATATATATATATATATATATATATATATATATATATATATATATATATATATATATATATATATATATATATATATATATATATATATATACATATATACATATATATATATATAGATACATGATGTATGTATATATATATATATATATATATATATATATATATATATATATATATATATATATATATATATATATATATATATATATATATATATATATATATATATATATAATTTAAAATTTCAAGGTCTTTAGAATAAATTTTCACCAAATGTGTTAAAAGATTCTTTAACAAGACAACCGACATTACACTTGATTGTTTATCCAATTATTCTCAAGAAAACACTTCCAACTTATTTTAGACAACAATCTTTAGTCTCCTATAATGATCGGTGAAATATGTTTTCTGTCAACCAAAACATGTAATTCACGTCTCCAGCACTTTATTATATTAAATTGCTTTCAGTCGTGGGGAGACGTTTTAATGACGATTTCGTTCCGACGTTGGTGACACCCGGGACGTGTTCCGCCTCACTGATGGTCACATTAGCAGCATGAACTTTTAAAAGTTGTGACACTGGAACCGGATACTATGTTTGAGTTTTAAAAGAAAAGATGTTTGTATTAATTAAAATTTAATTCAATATTTTTGAATGCAGATTCAACTGATAAAATTCAAATAAAGGCAGTCTATATAAACACCAACAATATCTTTTTTTAAAAAAAATTTATTTAAATTTCTTCTTCATAATATAATTATGTGAGTTATATGTAAAAAAATATATTAAATATATTTTCTTTGCATATAAATTACTCCATAAAAGTACTCCATTTTTAAAAAGGCAAACATATAAATAATGAATACATATATTAATTGACTTAAAAAGACCTCTAAATATCCTTCGCGCACCACAATAATATGTTTTATAAAATTTACTCCTCAGAAAAAGTCTAATTACGTCCCAAGTTTCATTGAACTAAAATAACTTCCTTTGAATGATAGTAAATATTATATAATAAATTATTCAAACTTATTTCTTTTAACTGTAATTTTACATATATTAGCATTTAAGTTTACATTACTTTCGTAAACATTAAAAATTACTCTATGACTTGTAATAAATATATGTTTGTGTTTCATTACAATGAATGTCAATGTTCTAAAGTGAAAACATAAAATAAAATACAAAAAATATATAACTATTGTGATGAGAAAAAATTGCAGAAAGCACTCAGGAAATGAGCATAATTTGTTCAAAAACTAAGATCTACCAACGAAAGTTCATTGAATGCTCATAATGTTCAAAACATTTAAGAAAAAGCAGGAAACAATCTCATTTTCACTATGAATTTCTTTATAGAATGAAATTATTTTTATTTACAATAAATATTGAATAGATATGATAAGTATTTAAAGAAAATGATAAGTTTTATATTTATTATAAATTATATAAATTAGTATAAGGTAAGTAAGATATATAGATATAATAAGTCAATCTATTAGTAATCATTTTCAAACTGCTCAGTTCTGTATTTTTCTTATATATTTGTCATTTAAAAGATAGAAAAGTAATCAAATAAAATTTAGATGCATAAAAATTTAAAACACTTAAATATTTAACGAAAAATAGAATCAATTTTCAAGTTATCAATAAAACAAAAAAGTAAATTTAACTAATAAAGAGAGAAACTTATAAATTACATTCACTGAATCTTATACTGAATTTTCTAAAGATTAAGTTCTTTCTCCAGAAGAAATGTGTTATCTTTCCAAAATTTAATTCACATTTTTGTAATACATTGTTTTATCAAATATATTTCATATTTAGTTATGATATTAAAAAAAATTCTATTAATGCTACAGACTCACGTAAAACACCCTTTCGTAACATGTGAATTCGTAAAACTCAACGAAACAACTGTGAATAATGTATTTACAGCGCAATAAACTCACACACGCACAAATACGATATAACAGCAACTGTTTTTATTTTGCCTTATAAGAAATCAAGTTTTCGGGAGCGCTTTATAAGTTGTATTTTAGAATTTTTATATTCCTTAAATTTTAATAAGGACTTTCAAACTTAACTGAAAAATATTTCTTAAAAGTTGTTTATGTTTTATTGACAGTTATAACTAGATAATTATAGTAATAATTTTATACTTTCAAATTAATAGAGATAATAAAATAAATTAATTTTAATTAACCCAGCTCTTTATACAGGCAATTTGAAATAGTTCACTTATAATTTTTCTAACCCGTATAATATATAGTCGCTAAAATTCAATAGTCACCAAATTTTTTAAGTCAATGTCATATTTTACAACACTTAAGCATTTTTAAAATGCAAGTTAAATACAAAATGCCTTTTTAAAGAACATTTTAATTACAGGTTTTAAATGATGAGAATTCACTCAGTTGACGGAAAATTTCGATATTATATGATCTATTAATAATATGTTTTTCATAAACTACAATATTATGCTTCATTGCTTGTACGACTGTAGACTTGAGATGAAGAATTGTCAGTGTTCCAAATTCTCTTTAAATTGTAGACTCCCATCAAATTAGTCTTTGTTACGTAGAAAGTGATGATAGAGCATGAAATAAACCATACAAATCAATCAACTATATAATTATACAATTGATATCATTTATTTTAAATACTTAAAATATAATATGTACATAAATTGTTATATATATATATATATATATATATATATATATATATATATATATATATATATATATATATATATATATATTGTGTCAGTCAGTCATAAATATTATCTTTAAGCTGTTAAGGATGCCCGAAGTTGACAAAAAAATTTTAACTTTAAGTAATCTCTTAATAATATGGTTTTCAAAATCTATAATTTTCCTCATTGCTTTTACACGACTACAGACTAAGAATGAATATTTGTCATGGTTCGTCATGCCTTTAAATTGTATATTCCCAGTGAATTAGAAAACTCGGAACAGAAAGTGATGAAAAATCGAAACATAAACCAAATAAATCAGTCTATTGCGCCTATATTGATTTTACAATTGATATTATTAATTTCTTTTAAAATAAAAATTCCATATAAATATACACACACATACATACATACATACACACACACATTTATACATACATACACACATGCATACATACACACATACATGCATACATGCATTCACACACATCACACATACATACATACATTTATACATACATACACACATACATGCATACATACACACAAATACACACATACATACATACAAGTATACATACACACATACATACATACAAGTATACATACACACATACATGCATACATACATACACACATTTATACATACATGCATACATACATACACACACATCACACATACATATATACATTGCTATTAACAATATTCTAAAGACTAAAAATTGGTATTTTTTTTACTTCGCCCGATCATCCTCGCTTTTAATGGGTATTATCTGCAATCAACTGGAGAGAGAGAGAGAGAGAGACAAAGATATGGGGATCAGAAGGAATAAAAACGAAACATAACGCGTGTGATGTCGCGTGTTATTCACATTTTCACGCGACCAAAAAATGGACGGCAAAAGCCGCTTTTACATCATCAACCATTTCAATCCAACTTGTTCTTCCTGGGGACGTAAAAAAAGTTTTCGATTTCCTTTCGCGCTGCTGCTGTGGGAGAAACATCTTCAAAAGACAATAGCTAAGAAAATTTCACGTCTCAGTGAGCACAGAGGAGTAAGAACCTTCTTGCACTTAAACTCGCCACAGGGTGGTTCAAAAGGAAAAATATATCAATGAAAAAAATATGTGGAAGCACTAGAATAGAAAGCTATTCACTTTCGAATGATTTTCGGCACGGCAATTTCAAATGATCTTCTTACCCCTGTTATTCATTTTAGGTTTGTGTGAAGTGGATGTCTGTGTGTTTTAACGGAAAAAGAAATAAGTTAAACTCTATCCACTCACCTGAGTATTAATCACAGATACTTTCTGATTAATTTTATAATTTTTTATTTTGATTTTCCGAAAGGATATTTTTTTAGTAAATCTCGTTCTTATAATTTTGTACTGCTAAATAATATTGAACATGTAAATAAAACAGATGATATTTTTATATCACTATAGGATTTCAAAAGTATCCAATCCAGTTAAGGGGTTCCAAATTTAAATCTAAAATTCAATTTATTATGTGTTGTAAATTATAATATTTTTATGCGTAATAATTTATGTTGGATGTGATAATGTACACTACTGGCATATATAAAACTAAAATTATGTATTAACATCACCAAAATATATTCGCGCGATTGATTATTAATTTCTATATAAATAAACATTAGATTAAATTATAAGAAATGTTGAATTATTTTAGCGAGAGAAAAAAGCCAAATCTGTTAAACCTTTTCTTAATTAATTTTAAAAATATCATATCACCAAAATATTTTCATGTTTTCTCAACAAATATTCAAACAAATTCTACTTTAACTAGAGACCATCAATCTTAATATTTTTAAAACTTTTAATATAAATTAATTTAAATAATTATTCGTAGTAATTATTATAATTTTATGCAATAATATTAATAATTTTACATAAATAAGGTATAATAATAAGCATATACTACATAATATAAAATTTACTACTTTTTAAGAAATCACTTTAACCAAACCCTGCTGTTTTATAAAAAAAATAATAAATAAGTCTAATAAAAATATTTACTTCGTAATGTAAAAATTCAATAATTATGAATAAAACTAACTTTCTTTGCATATAATATTATTGTAAATGTACATAAATTGATACAACTTATCTCTTAATTTTCATTTTTCCTATTCCATTAAGTTTTAAGCATATAAGATGTATAAAAAACATTGAGGAAACATTCAATGACGTTCTATTTAATTTCCTTAAAATATGTTAGTTCTTACGTAAATTAAAATAACGAATTATGACTAAAATTCTATGTACTAGACAGTTTGTATGTACTTGCCAGTAATAGATGTACTAGATAGTTTTCTAGATTTTACTGTATCGAAGAAAAATGGAATTTTTTCAAACACAATTTTAATATAATAGGTATTTAAATATTTTTAAAAATATTTGCTTGCAAAAACATTATAAGTAATTTAACTCTAGATAAAATCGAAGCTGAGTTTTAACATTTATAATTATATTTTTAAGTAAAATGTTTAGATTAATTATTACTATCACTCTACGGCAATTGCTTGTACATGACAGCTAATTCAAACAGGACCAACAGGGGGTGTGCATTCCAGATCTTCATATATATTCGTTTCCATGGTGGGAATCGAATGCGTGAACCGTTGAACTAAAAGACACAATGTTAACGATTTAGCTATCCTATCAGGTAAGCAAACCATTAAAAAAAACAATGATTTCTAATAGTATTTTTATTCAATAAATAGCATCAATTTATTGAACTGCAAAATAATGCTTTAAAATGCATGTATACTCAATTACTTTACATCGATTTTATGGAATAAATGTGTAAATGATTATTGAAAATACCTTACTATAGTTCTTAGAAAATGAAGAGTATAATTACTTATCTAAACTTACTTATCAATTCTGTAATATTTTCATCGAACATTTTAATTGATAACTAAAAAAATGTTAATTGAAAATAAGAAATGAGAAAACTTCATTCATTTTGAAGCATAAAATTTTGTGAATGATAAAACAAAATTTGCCTGTCTTAGAATCTTGAGAGAGATTTATCATGCACACCTTCAAAGAGCAAGACATACTTTAATATTGTAGCACGAAAATAAAAATAGCCTTCCAATTAAGTGGACAAATGGCTATTTCAGAAAATGAGCTTAGAAAAACATAAATATTTATGAAGAGTAACAAGTGAACTATGTCCAATATCTCTTATTCTATTCATCTAATAATTGATGGATTACTTTGACCTTTTTTCATAGGTCATTGATGGAAATTTGAATTTGAAAACGTTTGTAAATATAATGATGTCTTCGCTAATTATTAATGAATATTGTGCATAAAATTATAAATTCATTTAAGAACCAAAAATATATTTTTGGTTCTTAAAAACTATCGGTACTTGAGTACTATCCCCATTCTGCTTTTTTGCCATAAAAATATTTCGTAGAATTTTGCAAGTTTAAATACTTTTCTTTCTCAAAAGGTGAAGGAAATGTAGAACAGTTATTAATTTCTTCATTTTAGTTAAAAAATAAAAAGATTTATTTGCAATTTATATGGTGTTAAATCGTATCTTAAACAACATATATTTTTTTCGCAAATATGGTCGGTGGAATAATACGTAAGTAACAAATTATTTCTTTCTAATATTTTATGCTGGATATCGTCTAATATTTCCACTTTTCTTCTTTATATGTATGTATGTATATATATATATATATATATATATATATATATATATATATATATATATATATATATATATGTATATATGTGTGTATATATATATGTGTGTATATATATATATATATATATATATATATATATATATATATATATATATATATATATATATATATATATATATATATATATATATATATATATATATATATATATATATATATATATATATAATATATATATATATATATATATATATATATATATATATATATATATATATATATATATATATATATATATATATATATATATATATATATATATATATATATATATATATATATATATATATATATATATATATATATATATATATGTATATATATATATATATGTATATATATGTATATATATATATATATATATATATATATATATATATATATATATATATATATATATATATATATATATATATATATATATATATATATATATATATACGTATATATATCATTATCTTTTAAAATGATTATTGTGTTCAACAAGTAAGTTAAATTTAATACCAGAACAGAAAATAATTACTCTCTATATAAGTCAGATATATTTTTCTTAACAAGTTTATAAATATACACAAAATATAAAATATGATATTTTCTTTGATCTTTTTTCAAAGTTAAATAAAATATGTAATAAAATATCAATTGCATAACTAAATAAGTTTCATTTTACGATTACGGTTACATACCAATGAGTCTTCATAGAAATATTTAGAGAAAAAATTATATATTAATAAGGCTGCAACACAACTAAATTTTGGAATTTTTCAAATGATACAATTTTCAAATATAATAAAAAAATTTAAAATAAGAATAACATGATTTATATTAATTAAGTTAATTAGGCAGCCAAAACATAAACAACAAATAGAGATTGAAAAAAACAAAATCAGTTATTCCATTTTTTGAAAATATTCAGAAAATTATTTCGCTTTGATAAAAAACCAAATTTAAATTTGTTATATGACTTTCACATCACACTTCGTCAAAAACAATGAATAATTATCTCGATGTGGCAAATATGATTTGATCCTATAATCATATCAAGATATTCTCATAGATAAATTAGGATATTATAATATTATTGAGGTAAAAGTAATGTCAAATGTTAAAGAATTATGAAAGATTTAATAAACCTTTTTACGTAAAATCGAAGATCTTATATCAGGAATAGTTTATCTCAATGTGTCTTATGGAAGATGTGTCAAATATGCTTTGGTTCCATAATCATATCAAGATACTCTCAGAGACAAACTAAGATATGATAATATGTTATAATCTTATTGGGATAAAAGTACAAACAAATGTCAAAGAGTTATGAAAGATCTGATAAACTTTTCTACGTGAAATCGAAGAGTTTAAATCAGGGATTTATCATCGTTTAAAAATATTTATTTTGTAACTTTTTTAAATGTATGCAAGTTTTATTTTTATAATCTTTTCATGAATTAAAGTTGATTTGACATTAAATTGAAGTCATTTATTATTTATAACATTTATTTTATTATTCTTTTGTCACATGACGATATTTCCATAGGCATGATTACTATCATCATTATAATTATTTCTCCTTCTTTATCAAAGATCTATCAACTTATGTCATATTTTAGTCACTGTATTTCTAAACGATATCTTAAAAATAACTGAAAATCAAGAATCTATTTATAACCATTTCTTTTCTTCTTTTTCTTCCAAAAATGCCTAATTCATAGTAGTAATTTAACTTATCTTTGTGAATATACTCTGAACAGTTTCTGCAAAAATCTATAACAATTAATTAAATTTGAAGATTTTTAATCTTTCTTCACACATGCCTTGCTTTATAAACAGAAATATTTTAACCCCTTTATCAGAAGTGAAATTTTTTGTAAATATAACAAGGTAATAAATGTTTACTAATTTAAATAATCAAAATTTAATATAGTTTTTCAGCAAAATTACTTGTTCTTTATCCATTACTTGTAAACATTGTCTTTAAATTATATTTATACTTTATATCTTTGAAGATTAAAAAATTTGATATTCCCATGCACTTCCTAAGAACAATAAATCAAATTCTAAAAGGATTATTTATATAAAATCAAATACTTACTCTTTAAATCCCCATAAGCACTATAACTTTCAAAAATATTTCAAAATGCTTATGTTGTAACGTCGTTAGTAATATACAAAGTAATAAAAATATGCTTAAAAGAAAGAATCTTACTGCCTTTAAAAGAAGTGTCATAATTTTCTTCCTCATCTTTTATTAAACAATAATGTACATCTATGAGTGCAAATCGTCTTTCATTTTCAATCCGAATTCAGACCTTATTGATCATTGGTAGGATGAGTTAGAGTGGGTATGGAGTTTGATACAGAATCTCCAAATGGCCACGTTCTTGAATTAGAAATGGACAGGAACAAGCGTTTTGAAAGCATACTTCATTTGAAATTTTCTAACGTAATTTCAGCACTTGGGGAAATGTTATGCTGATAATTAAATATAATTTTCGATTTTTGCATTAAGGGTTTCATTCCAACTTCTTTTTTGTAAATGATAGTATATACAAATAAATATTGTCATGTTATACAGTTAAAATGGTACTTATTTCATAGGTAATACAGCTGAAAATTTTATAATGCATTCCTAATTTTAATTACAAAGAAATCATTTGCCTAAAAAAATAACTTTTTCGTTAATTAACTTAAATAACTTTTCTTAATATTTCAAGAGTTAAAAAGTTAAAAATGACTATTTTCTGTTGACTTTTTAAAAAGTTAAAAATGACTATTTTCTGTTGACTTTTTAAAAAGTTAAAAATATCAATGAATAGCAAATTCATTTATTTCATGAAAAGAAAAAGCAAAAAAATTTTCATTTGCTTTAAAAATTTTTCCAGTTAAAATAATTCTTTGTTTTTCGTATTTCTTTATCCAGAGTTAACTTACACCAGTTAAAATAATAAAATCTAGTTACAGCAATGCAGAAAACTAAATATGTTGAGTAAAAACCATGAGTGATTTTTTTTTTTTTTTTTTTTTTGAGATTAGGGGGCTTATAAATTCTAAAAAGAGAAACATGAGTTCCACCTCCTTAAATGGAAGAGGCTAAACATGTTTTGCAACTGCTCTTTCATAAAAATAGGTTTTCCAGATTTATTTCTCATATTTATGTAAAATATTAATAACTTATAATACTTCAGATTTTACTAATTATACCTCTATAGTTATGTTTTCATAATATTTCTCTCTCTAAAACTTGATCCATAAGAAAAGCATACAATTTTGTAAAACTTAACTAACGGGTATTTTACCTATAAATATTTTGGCAAAAAGACTATTTAAAAATGAACATAAAGTTACAGAGTTGGAAAATATTACATATTTAAAAAGCGGATTACTTTTGCTATAAAGGAACTTTTAAAAATTCAATACATTTATTTAACCATTGTAATTATCAAAAGATATTTTTATAATTAATAATTAACAGTAAAGACTTAGAAAAATTATAATTTCAAAAAGGTAATATTTCATAATTGTAATATAAATTCATAATTGTAATATTTAGGTTATTGTGTGGCACGTTTCTGTATACACTGTTTTTTCTTATCAAGCCACTAAACGCAATCAACTGCTTCAAACTTTTGAACTAATTTTAAGTGATGTGGTCGATGCCTGAGTCCCATCTTTGTTTCAAAACTTCCAAACCATATCAATAGAAAGGCATTAGGGACTGAAAACAACTAGAATGTATAAGCGCACTCAGTATTTTGTTCATCGACTGGATTAAGTATTGAACTTGATGTCTTTCGATCAAGATTCTTTTACTCAACAATATAAGGCTGTTCATTTCTTAGAAGAAGGCATCAATTCTCCCAATGTAAAAAATACTCTTTTTAAGAAGTTTCATTTCTTAATTTAAGATCTTAAGAAAGTTCTGCATAAATAGCTCTTAGAAATGGGTCTCAGTAAGGTTAGTATTAACTGCAACTCTATTACAATATTATGCTAGAAAATTTAGTCTTTTATTTCGAATAAGCTCAATTATTTATCTCCAAATAATTTTTTGAGTAGAAGTAATTTTAACATTATTTTGTAGATGTATATTATTTTGTAAATCTTAGATATTAACATGTATACTAACATCGATTTGCCAGATTAGAATGTAAGTTGTTAGTTAAGTAATAAGTTGTATAAGTTGAAAAAACTTCTTTTACCACTCACCGTAACTAAACAAGTGAATATCAATTTTATAATGACCTTACTCTGTGTACCAGCATTAATAATTATTGCATGTAATTTTTATTTCACAAAATTTACAAAAAGTAAAATACAAGCCAATATACAAATAAAAATTAATTTAGTTATTGATTTTTTTCAAGAATGTTTTATGAGAAACAAACGCTTTCACGCTGCAACATCCGGAACTTGTTAAAAAACCCATTAATAAAAATCTCTACTTACATACTGAAAGCATTCCCTGAAAATAAATTTATGGTTAACTGAATAACAAAAATAAATAAATTTTATTTTTCACGTTTGATACAATGACTTTGTTTCCACAGTAAATATTTGGCTCATAAATCACGTATAAATTTTAATGCTACATTTAAATCGAAAGTAAGTGCATCTTTTAATTCAAAAGAATTTGTCAGCGCGAGCAATAACTGAGAAAAGGGTGCTTTCGAATGTTCCTTCACCTCTCTAGGCAAAGCGAAATCTACTACAGCACAGGTGATGCGTATCATCCATCCAAAAGTAATTAAATGCTGTTTCAAAAATATTCCCCGGGTGAAATACGTAATGTATGATAAGAAAAAAAAGAACCACTTGCTTTCGAAGGGGTTAGCCAACCATGACGGCGAATTTGTTGCTGTTTAATGTCGATTCAGAGGTATTATTCGTCTCCCCTCACTTACCCTTAAAGCAAGAAAGGGTGAAAATCATCCACGGATGATATAACAAGGATCCTCAAGCGTCACCTTTCTTTAGGATTTGATTGCAAAAATACTTTCGATCCTTAATTATGGAATATTAAAAATTTAATCTCCTATATGCGCCTATTATATTTTAATACCTCATTCCTAAAAATAATAATCACTTTTTGTAGATTTTACGTGATGATTAGTAAATATTATATACTCTAAGCCATCATTCATTATCAAAATTAAGGAAAAATTTTCAAAGTTAATTAAATGTTTCTTGTTTTAAGTATAAAAATGAAATGCTATTCTCCCATGTAAGGTATATTAAAGATAACAGAGAATAATTAATTTGTTTAAAGAACTGATAAATATTTTATTTAACACTTATAAAATTTATAATCAAATATTTTGTTTAATATTAATGAAATCATAATCAACTAGTATTATAAAGGTTTTCAGTTACTATAGTGAAATGTTAAGGTTTCAATCTAGTTTAAGTTAATTTATATTAAATTTAAAATCATCAAACCTTATAGTCACGTGGTAATGTTTTCAAATAATATTCTGATAATAATTATGATCACTCTTCTCATAACAGTGACTGTTTAACATGCATTCTTAAGGTTTCATATGTTTTAGAGGCTATTAAAATGAATCTTATAATGTTAAACAACTAAAAATCTCTTATCACCTTAAGATAATATTTAATGACATAGTTTGTTTATAATGAACGAAGTTTATGTAATCATTGAAATGATTGTCATATTGTAATGAAAATTTCATCATCAGAAAAAACAAAAGTTAATATCTTTGAAGAAACTTTTTTATCTTATAAATTTATCTTAAAGTCAAACATTGAAAGAGATTATTTGTTCCTTATAAGGAGGAAGATCCTAAAATCTGACAAATGATCTAAAAAAATTTGTTTCATTTATGATGATTAAAAGTGATAAAAGCATTGTTTTAATAATTGGACATCCTGATGGTAGTTATTTTTATTTTTTATTTGGTAATATTTTTTTAATAGTAGTGAGTATTTTTTCCTGGTCTTTTTTTAATTTTTATTTAGTAATCCGAGTATTAATCTAATTATTCCTTTAGAAATAATTTTTCAACAAACATAAATATTTTTACACTTATGTCTCTTTACACTATTTCTTCCTCTGTGCCTTAAATATATTTTCGTCAAATTCAATCTAAACAAAAATTGTTAGAATCATCAATTTTACTTAAGTAATATACTGAAGTATATGGTCAATATAAAAATTCAATAACATTAAATGCCAGTTTCATTCTTTCAATAAAAATTCAAAGAAAGACCTTTTTAGCAAATAAAAGAAATTAATGAAAAATTATGATATTTCCCTTGGAATATAGTGGGAGGAAAAGCAATTTTTAGCTTTATGTCTGAACCGAATTTCACAAGAAGATATTAGTAAAAGTCTTCATTAATGGCTATCGGCATCAAAAAAATTCTCGCACCAATCAATATCCTTGTTACCAACAACCCAAAAATAAATGTTATAAAAAATTGCTGATAAAAATTGCAAATTCTGATATTTTTCAGAAAACATACAGATGAAATCTATTTTTAAGAATTCAAAAATATTTTGCTATTGGTAGACAATAGTTTATCTATTTCTATCTCTAGCTGCAAATCTCACGATCAGTTTGCAAAAAAGTAATTTGAAACAATAAACATACTTAGTTGATGGCAATTCTAATTATCTGATAAATAATGCGAAAAGAAAATTCAGTTAACTATTTATCTAAATATTCTAAATTGAGAACTGTTTCTGATGATAACCCAGTTTTCACAGTTCGCTGGATTCCCAATTAGTTAACAATTTCAAAAGTCAAATATCCAATTGAGGATTTCAAGCATTCCGATATATTACGACTATTACAAATGTGTGAGTATTTCTTTTGATCTATTGTATGGATCTTTGCCCATTTGTTTCTTAGCTTTCAAATTAGATAATAGTCACACACAAGACTTTGTTTACAAAAAATACTATGTAATCAGGATTAGTATGCTTGCTAAAATAGAATACTGAAATTATCCTCAATATTTTCTTTTCATAAAAATTGATGTCTCTTCCTTTCTGCAGATAAATATAATACAGGAAAACAAACACAGAAAGAGCAGGAAAAATAAAGTAGAAAAAATTTTCCGCATGTGTGTGTATTGTTTAGATACAGGGAGGCAGTTTTTCAATATTTCAGAAGTACGTAGTTTGTCTTTAGCTTCGTATTCAGTTTTATTCCATGAAATCAATCAAAATTAACTTTACATGACAGATTAAGACAATAAACGTTAGATTTATAAAATTAAGTCTAGGACTTACAAATACTTATTAAGAGAGAAGCATTTTTTGTACTGTTTTGAATTGTTAAATTGTAATTTTTTTACGGATCTAAAAGATGATACCAATTAGCAAATTAAATATTTTAATTTTAGAAAAAATAAAGTAAAATCTGATTGATACTACGAAGGTAATAAAATATAATCTTCGCATAGTTTTTTTAAATGTTAAATTATACAATAGGGCTACAAAATTAAAATACAGGTAAATTCCAAAAATTTAGATTAAATTTATTATGCTGATATATTCAAAGAAAAAATATTTTTCCTAACACTGCAGATTTTTTATAAATCTGGTAAAAAGTCATAAAACCTACTAAATTCCATAATTTCATAAGAAATTCCAGTGTGTATATATATATATATATAACTTTAGCAAATTTTGTATTTATTTTGAAAAATTTTTGAATTTTGAAAAATGTTGTGAAAGAAGAAATTTGATACGTAAATGATTCACTAGTAATCAAATAGAGTTTCGAACAATAAAAATATATAAGATTTAATCACATGAAAAATAGTGTGTTATATTTTTTATTTATTTAAGATATGTTGTGTGTTTGTGCAACATTTCCTATTTAAAACTCATTTTTCTCCCCATAAAAAGACTACTTCTTATGAAAGAGACAGAATAAATATTTGCATTTAAAATTGTTTACTTAAGCTTGATTTGTTTTGATCCATTTGTTGTTCAAATGTCATTTATTACATATAAGAGCTAAATAGATCAGCATCTATTATTCAAAGTGGATGCCAAACCATTACAAATAATCAAGCCTGAAGAAAGAATCGAATTTAGAACTTTTATCCGAAGACCAGAGCGCTAAACTTTAGACTTTCCAGCCCAGCTTAAAATTTGTTTACTTACCCATAGTAGGGATATATATATTTGAGTACTGTAAAAAAGTCTTGATTCTCTTCTCTCAGTTTTGTAAACCATTTATCATTGAAAGGAAGACTAGAAAAATAATAATGTATTGTATATTTTTTCTAGATTTCTGTGCAGAAATATCCATTTAAATAATCATAATAAATACATATAGGAAATTTATATATAAATTTGATATATTCAGTTGATCATAAGTTACTATCGAAGTAATGGTAATCTTCATATGAAACCTAGGAACTGAATCAACTGGTCTTCTATCATAAGACAAGATAAACGTTTATTGTTAAAAAAAACTAGCCATCTTTTAAATACACAAATCAAATAAAATATCATGTGATATTAGATTAAAATAATTAGAATGACTGTAGAAACATTTATGGACATTTATAGTATTTAAAAACGCATGTCTTGAACAATGATTCAAGAACGTAATTCTTAGATATTTAATCTCTTAAAATATAACAGTCACTTAGGATCCCATAAAAATTAGTTATCCCAAATGTCATATGTACTTCAGGGAAGAGGAATGGATTATCAAAAATGCATTTTAATTTTAAAATTTTTTCTTGCGTATGACATTTTTAAGAAAAGTCATTATAGTTGAATGGTTGATTGCAATACTCTACTCCTGGGTGAGTGTGAGCAAAAGGCTGTCTTAAATGACAAAATAATAAAAATTATGTTGATTACTTCTATAGTTAATAAATTCATTGTCGAACTACTATAACAATGAGAACATGTAATAGAACAACTTTTAGTGTTTTGAGGAATATTTTGAAGAAAGAAAAAGTGTCATCATACAAGAGTAAAATCAGTTGTAAAACTGAATTACGTATTTATGTAATCAAAATTCAGAATCTTTAATGACAAAAAAACTAGAACTTTCATTACCCTATACCTAATATCTTTAATATTTATTGCTTCATTTAAAATTATCTATCGCTTAACTTTTGAATGTTTCAAGGCCATTGACTATCAATGACTACCTGAGTCAAAATATCAGTGCATTAATACAGGTTTCAAGTTTACAGCTCTTGTACCATATAGATCTTTCTTCGATATAATTTTAAAATGGATTGCAGAATATTTAGTATCATAGACCATGGAAGATGCAAATCATTTAATCCTGAATGTACCGAAGAGTATTCAGAAAAACTCATTGCGTCTTCAATTTCAATCAAAACAGCAACTTCTCCCATAATTCCATTTGAGATTCATTTTCTGCCTTAGACTCCTGGTACACATATAGCAATGGTGGCCTGTTTGGTGAGAGTATTAGTTTTCGTTATTAAAAGGAACTGAGTAGAAACCCGACCCAGCCAGACCCTTCGTGGTGGGTCGGGCATGTTAAATATGTCGTGATCGCAGCGTACTTTATGTGTCTTAGACTCCTCTGGGAATGGCAGGCAAAGAATTGAGATTCTTCTGATCGGTAAATGCTTCTAAGACTCTCACCGGCTGCTCTTATCTAATTGGTAGTGTCCATCTCAAAGCTAGGTACAAAGAAGCATACTTGTGCTACAACACCTAGCATGCTTAAACTATCTTTCTCTTCCATTTGTTAAAATCATATTTTCTAAACTACTTTTTGATATCGATTTTATTCTTTTTTCTCGCTGTTAAACCATAGCTTTAGTTATGATAAAACAGCTTTCCTAGTAAACTTCCTTGTTTTACCTCAAAAGACTTGTGAAGAATCTTATAGAATAAATACTGTGATATTAAAATATTTCTAATTTGCATAACATGTTTACCCTGCTTGAATTTTTGGTCTCTATGTTTTTAAATAAAATATTTTAGGTATTTCATATTTTATCTAACTTTCATTTATATATACATTGGTATGGAAACTCAGACAACAATGTAAATTTTAAGTAGAAAGGCATGAAATTAGAAAGGAGGTTCTCAAATGATCACAATCATTACAATAAATAGGCTATTTTGGTAAAAAAAAAATTATGCCTATGGAAATATCAGAAATAAGATGTCACAGGTGATATAAGTAGTGGGCATGGGAATCTTAAGACTACTATCAAAGAAAGGACGGAGACGCAATTAAATATATTTTTTGCAATTGGAAGTTAGCTCTTTCGTGAAATATTCTTAGAACAAATCATCTGTGGACTATTTTATAAGTAGAACAATAATCGAAAAACTCTAGGAATGGCATAGTGTAACCAGTATAGCTGAAAAGTTTGAAGAAAAGTTTCTCGCGTTTTGAATGAGATCAGAACACGTTTTTATCTTAGTAGCTTCGTAGAAAGAGATCGTTATGGAGGTTCTGAAGTTTTCCTCTGGATAGGCGGAATTAGCTCCACTATGCCCATAGAGTTTATTTAACTGAAGATCGCTATTGTAAAAATGTGGTTCTTCTGCATGTGTGTGTGTTTCAAGATGCGTTGGAGCAGACTTCATTTTTATATACGACAATACAGGGTCACACCGGACTTCTGCTGTTCAGCAGATACCGGAAAGGAAGGAATCATTGGAATAGATTTTCCAGCATACTCTTCGGATGTAATTGAACATGTATGGGGTGCTTTGGGTAGAAACTTTGTTGAAAAATTATATCCTCCAGTAAAAACATCCAACAACTGAAGCAGATGCTGGTTGAAAAAGGGGCATTCATACCGCAAGAACTATTGGACAATCTGGTGCTGAATATGGAAACATGGCATGAAACAGCCATTGCAGCAAAAGAAGGACATATCTCATACTGAGGAACATCTGTTTGTGTTTTTTCCACTCGGACAGACGATCACGTGCAACGATACAATGAGTTCACGAAAACCTTTTTTGTTTGATTCCATACTATATGTATTGTTTTCATTTTGCTTTCATTCACGCAACTATGCTTTCGTCATCGCTGAAATACAAAATTATGCCTCTCATTCCTGAATTTTTTGTTTTTCAGAACCTAATTGCAACCGTATTTCGTTAAATTATACCACAGAATTACTGGAAACGTCAGTCAAAATCACAACTAGAGAATATGGAATAGGCTCTGGATGGTCATACGTAATATACTTTTGGATCTAAGTAACCCTTCCATCCTTAACAGTTTAGAAGACATACATGTCATCCGCATGAACTTAAGGATTCATATAGCCACATCATGCAAACAGAGTCAAAAATGGAGTCGTTTAAATGCAAGTGTCTGTACGAGTAATTTGATGACATTTGAAACAGCATGCTCATAAGCTTGGCGGATTACAGTTTCGTCTATCCTTGACACTACATCACAGATAGGAGTCCCTTATAAATGTTGTAATTTGTGACAAATCTGGAAAATGGAATGGATTGACGTCGTGTTGTCAGACAAATCTCTATTGTATTTAAAGCAAAATGATAGTTTCATCGGTGTTTAGTGATCCTGGAGAAAGGAATAGCCGATGTGCATTTATCCCTGTCATACTGGCCTACACCTGAAACAGTGACATAGAGGGCCATTTAATACTCATCTAGGTCTCCTCTTGTTGACATTGAGGGCGCTTTAAACATTAATTGTCATATTACTGTTGTTTCAAAGCCCATGTATCATAAACCACATTTTTTACCATTAGAATGTAGTTACTTTATACAGAAAATTTTCATCTACTGCTCTGGCTGAAGTATTTTCCAGCTACTTCATTAGTAAAAACCGCTGAGTTAAGGTTTGCTGAAAGACAAGGCTAGTTGCAATATTCTAGTCATTGCGGTTGTTGCACTGTGTCATCATATTGAGGTGGCAGTGTATTTTATACATGTACATACTTTTCAATCTCTGTTTAACTCGATTCCCAAATCGTCTAAGTGCCATTATTGTTGTCAAAGGTGGTTGTTCTAGTTTCTAAGTTCTCAGAATCAATGTTTTTAATATTTTTAGAATTTATCTATTTGTTATTTCCAGTATAATAAATTTCTGATAAATATCATTTTGTTATGTGAATTTTTTTATGACACTGCAATCTTAATGGCCATTTGTATACATGTTTTTACTTTCAATAATTAAAAACGGAATTATAATATACTAAAACTGTAACAAGGTTGGCCTCAAATAATGCAAAATGCGCAGGGAAGTACCAAACATGTTTATTCATAGAACAAATAAAGAGCAACAAAGATAAAAACTAATTTGGAATTTTCTAAAATTATGATATCAAACACGCATAAAGACATTTATAAAACTAATTAAAAATCTAATCAAACGAATACTGAGGTTACTAAAGCATGTAAGCACCTCTCATCTGCGTACGAAGTTTGCTATATTTAAAGATGCTATCTATGAACACTAACGAAAACAAAACCAACTATTTCAGAGTATCCATCTTTTAATAAAATCCAAGATTTCATCTCAATATGTTACAGTAGTCACAGATTATGCACATGGATGCCCAGGTCACTTCGAAATTCTTGCCCACACCATGATATTTCCATAGCTGAATACTTTACATTTTCTGGAAGTTTGGTGGACAACAAACTCTTCATAGTTTTACAGGCTGCAAGTTAAGTAGTTACTCATTCGTGAACATAATTTTTTCCCGATGAGACATAGCCAATTGACATGCTGGAGACACTTCTTTAATCATATCATTTAACTGAATGGATTCTATAACATAAACTCCTTCATATGTGTGGACAGTCCATTATTGTATATACTTCTGAACACAGAAATGGCAGATATCATCTTACCAATCTTCTCTTCCAATTTCAATTAGTTTTAACAACAATATATGGATCTTCTGCAGAAACTGTGTGAAGACTCCTTAATTGAAAATGTCTGGAAAAACTCCCAAACTTTTGTGGAGATCCTTAAAAATTTTCTTTTTAAAATACATTTAATAGAATTTTTCAGAATCATGATCACTTTATGCCAAGCATCAGTCAATACTGTCTCTTGAATTACATTCTTTATCTTTCTATAAAAATGGTTAAAGCTTTTTAAGTATGAATTTAATAAAAAAAATTAAATTCACACAATTTTATTAAAGTCAAAATCATTAAATGTTAGACCTCTTGTAATCTAAAGTATAAAATTCATGGATTTAATTTAGAAATATCCTTTTCGGCTTTAGCTGCAAATGTACACACAAAAATGGTGGAAATCATTGAAACAGTTTGTCCTGTTGTGAATCATTACTATCTGCCAAAGTTCATAACTAAAAATTTGTACAAAAGATCATGAAATAATATATATCTAATATTGCTTAAGAGTTTTGTTTAGCTTCTTAGTTTCTACTAGGAAATACATTTATAATTTTATTTTAAAAAGTGAATGAATTCAATAACATATGAGAATTGTCAGATTCTCATACAAATTTCATTTAAGTAAGTTTAGGTCCCTTATTAAGGCAGAGAAAGAAAAATAACATGTAATTTAGCACTCATTAGATTTCCAAAGTCCATTATTCTTACGTTATAAGATGCATGCAATTTATACTCTTCGCATCAAACAATTTTTAAAAATTAAAAAACTTGAACTTGATTCAATGCTTTGTTCTTTTTCTAAAATGAATCAAAGGTTATGGCGCCAGCTGAACAAAGTGCATATGTTTGTCTTCTTTTGAACGAAAGGAAATCCTTCAAAAATAATAATTACATTCAGTTAAAAAATAATTGCTATATATTTTTCCCAATATTGAAAATATTAATGTTTCTTTTATTTCTCTTTGTTCTATGCAAGATATTATTAATTTTCAGTTTGTAAAAGCTTTTTATTTAAAAAAAGACCATTTGACCTTAGAATTTTTTATATATTGTTCCTTTTTGATACGAAACTTTGATTCTTTTCGTTTTCCTAATTATCATAATTTTGATAAATTTGATAGCTTTATAATCTTACAAAATGTGTAGAAGATTATGTTGGTTTACATACTTACTTACCGCATAATTCATTAAAAGAAGCAAATAGCTTTATATTTAAGATTAAAAACAATAAATTGTCTTTCAAAATTATATAATCAAAGGAATTTTATTCCCATTTAATAAATATTTATGTGGAATACTCACATAAATGGTTACAGGAAATGCTACTCCTAAGCAAAATATTATCCAAGTATCTAATATCAAATATTTTATATAACTTCGGGAATTGAATAGATTATTAGATTAATTAAAAATTAATACTTAATTGCAACGTAGTATAATTGAAATCATTGATCTCATGGACTTGAAATGCAAATAAATCATGACTCCTTAATGCAAATAATTTTTTAAATTATTTCTGTTTTATAAGATTAATAAATGCGGTAAAATAATATTGAAAAACCATTCACTTTCATGCTTACTTTGCAAGATAAAAGTACAACGTCTCTGTTATTTAATTGTTTAATAATCACTGTAAGTTTATGTTTTAAAAAATCTTAGTTCATTTATCAAAATTCTTCTCCATTTCTGTATCCCTTCCTCCCATCCTTAGTTGACCGAACTGGCTGTTGAAGGGATAGTGGTCTAACGCTTAGTTTAATAATTAATGAGTTCCATTAAAATAATGGAAATGGGTATTTTTAGAAGCTCGGAATCTTTTTAAGCTGTAGACCTCAATCTAATTATCCCTCATGTAAAATAAATAATGGTTAAAAGATAGACATACAAGTAAATGCGATATACGTGCTCGTTAAATATGTGGAATCAAAAGTCCTGTGGTCGGCTATTGAGTAATTACCATGGTTGTAATGATCTGGAGAAAAATTCCTCCCCCTCCAGATCATAGTCAAAATTGAGGGGTGGTTCTTCTGGTGGTGTCATCTATCTGAGGTGTCTTAGAGCAAAAAAGGATCTTTATCTCCGTGGTGCTCTGATTAAACGAAAGGCGCACTTTTATGACTTAATTTTGCATAATTATCTGCTAGCGAGCTTGGCGTGTCCAAGTGGCATAAGTAACAACAACAACAAGTCCATCAAAAACTGTAATGTTGTCAGTAATAACATTCTTCTGAATAATTTAAAATGGATATAAACAACAAATTTGACAAAATACAGGCTTTCTTTTATAACTAGATAACACTGATTTGTGTGGATGTTTTATAGAAATACTCAAAAGAATTCGCTTTCCTTTTCTAACAACTTAAAAATTAACTAATATCAAGGTTTTTCATCCCATTTTTGTACGAGAATAGGTAATATAATCTCTTTCTCAGCTTGTTAAAGAATTCATTTTAAGCAATACATAATTCGTGTGACTAATTTAAGAGCTGAATATAAAATTATGAAGAATATAAAAGGAATAAAAATGCTTTATATGAAAATATAAAAATGTTTACTGATTCCAAAAACAATTTAAGTTATCACTGGAAGGAAATAGGTAACACATTGTATTTAAAAAAAATTAATTTTTCAATATGTGAATATATGATATAAGTTATAAATATTTTCTTATTTCAAATTATCATAGACAAATAATAATTTCTATAATGTGCAAAAAAGCAGTGGGTATACATTTAAAAAAAAGCAGCTTAGATAAAATTATTACAAAAAATTTAAACTTGAAGGAAGAATTTATTTATTGTCTCTCTAACTTTATCCTTTATCCATTATTTTTATAAATTTTGCGATTTATAGTAAAGATTGAAAATGGAAAACTTTTCTAGTTACTGAAAAATAGTTTTTAATCTAAGCATCTAATTGGAAAATCACTCTTAGTTACTAATATCATATCAAAATCAAATTTATTTTATACATTAGCATCAAAATTATTTTTACTAAAATTTGGCACATTTCTTATTTGTTTTATTTTCCTTTTTAGAATTAATATTTTCCGTATTAACAAAAACTAGTTCATCAACTTATGTAAGTTAAGCAAGGATTAAAATTTCAAAAGTAATTTTACCTATTAATGTGTGAAATTACAAAAATTAGCGGTACTCATTTAAAGTTTAAAAAATAATATCCTTTTCAAATATATATTCTTTAATATAACATTCATTATTTATTAGTAACACCTTTCATCGGTACACTATCGTTTGTCATTAAAAACGAAAGAGATAATTAAATATTAAAATACACTGCTGGACAATTGCTAAGGACGGATAACACTATCATCCATAGCAACCACAAAATGAAAGGAATCAAAATGTGGAAAATTAGAATAAGTGCGGGATATAGTAAGAAGAAGTATGCGTATGCAAATTTATTTCCACGTCTGTTCATCACGTGATAGCGTTCATAAGAGCTTTAAAGGTTTTGACGCGTGTGGATAGTTGTTGTTTCAAGTCAAAGTTTTACAGGAAAGATTTAATAGACGAACTTGAAATTTTTGGCGTGCCTTCCCGACATCACTTAGATGATTTTATGCGTGGCCGAATTAATGGAAAGATCGAAGAAGGGCGAAAAATAACAGATGTTGCCAGGGAGTTCGACATCACTCACAGAGTTGTTTCACGGCTGTGGAAGTCATTTAAAACTACTGGAATGTGTAGTCGGTGGCACGGGAGAGGTCGTGTTAGAAGTACGACGCCTGCAGAAGACAGATATATCGTTCTATCAGCAAAAAGGAACAGGCGCACTACAGCTCAGCAGGTGGCAAATCAGTTTCTTGCTGCCTCAGGAAAGCGGATCTCCCGAAAAACTGTTGCCAGACGTTTGAGAGGAGGAGGACTATACGCCCGCAGACCTGTTGTGTGTGTCCCATTGACCAGATAGCACCGTACTGCCCGTTTGCAATGGTGTCGTGAGCATCGCAATTGGACTGAACAGGACTGGGCATGCATACTATTCTCAGATGAGAGTAGGTTCAGTCTGTCATCGGATTGTAGACACCAACTGATCTGGCGCGAGAGTGGTACTGCTTATCGTCCAGAAAATATCCAGGAAAGGGACCGATATCCGACATGCAGTGTCATTGTGTGGGCCGGCATCATGATCAATGGCGGCACGCACCTACATGTGGTTGCGAATGGGACTATGACGGGCCAAAGATACATTAATGAAGTTCTACTTCCTCATGTTCGTCTTTTCCGTGGTGCTGTCGGTGATATATTTGTTTTTTTTTTTTTTTGGACGACAACGCAACATGTCATCGAACACTCGCTGTTTAGGATTGTCTAGACAGCGAGGGTATTCAACGCCTCGTATTGCCATCACGTTCTCCAGATCTAAACCCCATTGAAAATGTGTGGGATGCTTTGGGGTGGCAAGTTTTTGGTCGAAACTATCCTCCGACAAGCAAGAACACCCTCATCCGTGCACTCCCAGAGGAATGGGATAAATTGCGTCAACAGCTGCTGGATAATATTGTGCAAAGTATGATGTGTGGAATGTTGACGTGTGGAAGTACGACAAAGTACGACGTGTGGAATGTTGCATCACACTCCACGGTGGACATATCCCGTCCTGATACCTTTCTTCAAGGTGCCTACTAACTTTTAGATGCATCGTTTCATTTTTCCATATGCAGCATCAAATGAACATTTTTTTCTTTCAGATGTTTCACAGCTTTTGTACTTTCCAGAACAATAAATAATCTTTATTCTAATGTCTGATTAGTCTGGCAACTATATTTTATCCTACTATGCCTCATGTCTCGCTTAATGTTATGCTACATTGCAATTTGTGATCCGTCCTTAGCAATTGCCCAGCAGTGTATTGTAGATGGAAAATTTTTCCTCCTTATAAAATACAATCACGGTACAATTTAGAACTCAAACTCCCGATTTTTAATATTATATAACTTTAACGAATCTTTCAAATATCAATATAAATTTTTACTTATGAATTAAAGCTGAAAATAATTTAATAAAACTGGAAATAATATCTTGCAGTATTGATAAATTTTATAATATTACAATATTTAATACTAACACACACATTTTGTATATTTTTCTTCCCTCTCTATTAAATTTATAATATTACCATGTATATATTAAATTTATATCAAATATTTAGCACTGTGATTTGTTTTTAATTAAAACCTTTTCAAATATTTTAAACATCGTATTGTTTTTTTATTTACTGCTACGTGGTGAAGTTAATTAAGAATTTTATGAAGGTGATAACGATAGTAATGTTTAGCAATATTGCATTGCTTTTTCATTTCTATCTAATTAAAATAAATTATATAATCTTATACAATTATAGAGGACATCTTTAATACTGCTTTTAATTATAAGCTTTACCAATCTTTAAAATATAAACATGAAATTTACACATGTGCTAAAGATAACAAAAATTAATGAAGCTGATGAAGATAACGGTATCTAACAATATTGATAAATGTTGTGATAGTACGATACCAAATAAAAACATTTTATATTCGAATCTACATTCCTAAATTTCTTTTGTATGTATGTATTCTCCCTCTTTTTCTCTCTCTCTCTCTCTCTCTCTCTCTCTCTCACACACACACACTCACTCACTACTAAAATAATGTTATCATATGGATATCTTTAACTAATATCTAACAACGCATAAGTGATAAACTGTCTCTCACTCATTCACTCACTCACTCAATATTAAAATAATGTTATCATATAAATAGCCTTAACTAATATCTAACAACGCATAAGTGAGAATAAGACTTTTTATTTTAGTACCTTATTTATAAAAGAAAGTCGAATTTTCGAAGAGAATGTGTATCGTCAAAAACTTATAAATTACTGTAAAGATTCATACTACATATTGCGAATGATTGCGCAGTGAAAGAAAAAAATGCTCTCCATTTGCGCAATACAAACTGATATAAAGACGACACTAAAAAAAAGATTGCTTCACAGATAATAATTAACCCTACAATCAAGATCGGGAATCTGAAGGCTGGTGAAACAATTCGGTAGTGCAACGTGAGTTCACGGGACTACCAACTGAAGTCAGCTGGTGGCCAGGTCACGATTTAATTCGCGCTTGTTTGGGAATTTCGCCCAACCGGTTCCTTTTGGTGAAGAATTTTGCAAAGCGCTCACGGGAAATGAAATTTTAAAAAAGGAAAATATATATACTACTTCGTTACTCAGCAAAGTACACAAAAAGATTTCTGTTGTTATTTTAAAGCCCTTTTTTTAATGTTCCTAATCCTTATCCAACAGTTTTATGCATCTAAGTTTATATCGTATTTATTTTCTATGAATGTGGTTCACTTAAACATAAAATCCTGATCTTTTGAATATATATTAATGTATAAATTAAGTAAATTGAAATCTAATTAATTTTAAACTTAAGTATTTAAAATATTGTCAAAGCCGATAGTTGAATGACTGTTTCAAAAACTCTTGTGTTTTGAAATATCAAATTTTGGAAACATCGGTAAACTTAGCTAATAAGCTTATTTGAATAATGTTAATAATGTAATTGTATACTTCCTAAACTTCATGTGGTGAAATATTTTATTCTTTTATATATTCTATTACTTTTGCTTTACATAAAAATAAAAAAACAAATGCTTTAAAAATGTAATTTAGGTAAAAAAGAAATCCTTGCATATAACACTTAAAAAAATTATATAAATTTTTAAGAAATTCCTTGATTGGATGAGTCACTAGTTACAGTGAATTCTTTTTAGAAAAGTAAAATTATTGAACTAAATATTCGTTTTAAAATGCTAAAAGCTTATTTCATTTTTAACGCCAAATAATAAAAACTTGGAACTCATCGTGTCCCAGTTGTTAGATCACATTTTTTGGGGTGAAAGGTGTTTGCGGAGTATAAATCTCATCTTCTATTAAATTATGAACGATGGGGGTGATGCTTGTAAATCTGTAGGGGTGGATATCCGGAGTTTTCTAGGTTTCCTTTTTGCGACACAGAAATAGGATTTCTTGTTTGTGTAAAGGAGGTCCTGAGTTCAAATCCCGGTTCGGGCATGGATATACTTTCTCTCTCTATCTATCCTGTCTTTGTCCTTTCCTTGTATGAATGAGGTGTGAATTGTTGCCTGCCCTATAAACGGGTACCTATATGGCATGTGTATACTGAAGAAGTCTGACTCCACACCAAAATATGGTTCAATTGGGAAAGTGCAGCAGCGCCCCCTATGTTGCCAGCCTGGCTGGCATACGACAATAACAACAACATTGTTTGTGTAAAATCTTACCTAAATATATTTCTGAGCAGTTGTTAAAATGCATTTAAAGCACAGCTTTCAGTTGTTATATGTTTTATAATATTAAAAGAAGGGGGAAATGCTTAAAAAAAGTCCATGTGGGGTACAAAATGTGCGAAAATGTCCATCTTTGTATAGTTTTGTGTATGTAATGTATTATGCTTGAAAAGCCAAAAATCATTAAAATGTAATTTTTAAAAATAAAAAGAAATTATGATGCAAGGCAAAATGACAGTAAATAAAATGTTTACTATAAAAGGCAAGCAATATTATTAGTTTGTAACTAAGTATCACAGGAAGTCTAACACTTAGAACTACAAATTTATTTTCTGCTTATTTAAATTCGATAGAGAATTAAACTTAATTATTTGATTATAATGTTTTTATTCTTAAAAAAATATTTTTTACTTTTGTATTTTCCTTTTTTAGAAAAGTATTGTCATTTTTTTGTCAAAGTATTGTCACTGATAACATGTTATCTAAATTAATATAAATAGTATTTCTGAGTTCAATAATTGTATAAAATGATACGCAGTCACTTCAGAGGGCATTAAAATTCATCAGAAAGAGATATAATTAGCAAATATTTTAATACCTCTTGTAAGAATTCCTCATTACTAAAATGTCTAAAACATGCAAACGAATTTTTTAAAGCAGACCAAATTTTCCCCACGAATTAAAAAAAAATAAGACAAAAATTATACATAAATATTCTTCTTTTTTTAAAAACATTTTTTATAATCCAGAAAACATAATTGATATATTAGTAAGAAATTTTAGAAAAAATATATTGAGCAAATACTTGAAGGCTCCAAAAGGTTTTCTAATTTTTTTAACAAATTTCGGCATCAAATATACTTGTGTGTAATGTATCTAGGAATCACTTTCGTTTTCCAATACAATAAATGAAATAATATAAGTCATTTAACATAATGACTTTTATTTTTACAATGGCACAACAATTTCCAGAATTGAAAGCAAATTTTGTGGTCTCAATAAAAATTTCTAAGCTGCTTCTTGCCAATCCCACTATAGAACATAGGTATTCAGGATAGGAATATTGACGTGTGCCACTAGTTCTTTCAGAGAATAAGTTCAGTTCCTACTATTAAAATGATAGAAAAATTTATAGAAAAGTGATGGGATTTCAATCATTTTTTATGTAATTATATGCCAGAAATATTGTCCAAGGTTAAAAAAATTAAATTGTAAAATTTTGAAGTTAAAATAGCGGTACTTTTTAGTATTTTAATAAATTCTCAAAAAAACATAATTGGTAAATTTGGTGCAATTCAAAAATATAGGAAATTCAAAATGTGTTTATTGAATTGAATTTAAGGTTTCATTTTATCATAAAAGCTAAACATATAAATGTAAGCTTAAGTGTTCTTATAAAATTCATTAAGAGTGATTAATTTTTTTAATAAGCGCGTGAATTCCAGTATTTTCAAAAACAATAAATAAGAAAGCAAATTTAGAAAGGCAATTTTAAACGAAACGCAAAGCAGTAGCAATATTTTTGTAGAAGAAAATTTCAAAAAAAAATGTCCTTCGAAACAGCTGAAGCTATAGATATTGTCAAACATAATAAACATTATGACACTTTCAATGTTTGTCAAGTCTATGCTTATAGTAAGACCCAGTTTGCTTAGCCATAAGAACAAAAAATTTAAAAAGTACATTTTTTTAACTGACAGATAATAAAGAACTTTTTTTTAGAATGCGGGAAACAAAAGTATTTTTATGACGTAACTATTTTAACGAACGTTAAGCAAAATACAAAAGCAAATATCTAGTGTCAATTAAGGCTCAGTAATATTCAAGAGTATACATCAAAAATTAAAAATACGCACAATTTGAAAGTGTGTCACCCAGCCTGTATGGTGGTTATTACCCTCTGCTTTCCCTGAGTGAACTTGGGTTCGAATAAGGCTTGGATGTAAAACTGGGGAAGAAGTCGGACTATCTGCCTGTAAAAATAGATCCCCGTTTCAAAAGGAAGCAGCCCACCCTCTTGTTCCTGTCTGGAATCATCATCCTCGTCAAAAAATGTTCTCTACTTCTGCTTGTTGTGTGTGTTGTTCTTTCTCATGTACACCATATAGAAACACCCAAAAAAATTGAAAGTGCGCAGAAGTAAATGAATAGTGAGCAAACATTTTTCTCTAGTAGTGAAAAAAATTAATGCGATTCATTTACCATTTGCATCAAAGAATCCTAACAAGTTGTCATTCATGGCTAGAATTTAGCTTAAGAAGTCTCAGAAGGATAAAATCTCGAATGGTGTGAAAGTTTGTAGAAGTGTTAATCAGATGTTTCCCATTGCTTATTGAATGTAATTGAATAAGACACTTGTTGTTGTTGTCGTGTGCCAGCTAGCAATATGGCGTGTGCTGCTCCACTTTTTCAACTGAACCATATTTTGGTGTGGAGTCCGACTTCTTCAGTACACACATGTCATAGGGACCCGTTTATAGGACAGGCAACCATTTACAATACATTCATACACAGAAAGGACAAAGACAGGATAGATAGAGAGGGATAGTACATCCATGCCCGAATTGGGATTCGAACTCAGGACCTCCCTATCCATAGTAAAAATACACTTGTTAGTTGCGCAAAATAAAGACATCTCATATTGTCATCAGTAACACAGTTTGTAATTTTAATGTGACACACACAAAAAGCAAAACTATTGGTAAATAAAATAAGCAGAAACGAGATAGATATATAAATCACATTCTTATTATTTCAAAGTAATATTAGCAAAGACAACGGATTACATTACCTTTTTTCAGTAAGCAAAGTCAAATAAAATCATACTCAGTAATTTAAGAAATATAAATCAGATTTCGTAAAGAAAATACTTGAGTTCTCTTTAAGTATTTCAATTACTCATTGAAATCTAATAAATAAGATTAATTTTACGTACAAGAGATATTGATTGACATATTAAGTTAGTGACATATCAATTTTGCATTTAATGAAGATATTTAGATCAGTAACAATGATTAATTTAGCGTAATTATCATTGTTCAACAAAAAATAATTTTACGTTCTTATTTTTTTCTTTCATTCAAAAACAAATTTTGTTTTTCTCTGAATTAATAATACAAATAAAACTTTAACAGTGCATATAAAATATATAAATCTCTATATTTTTTAACTGTGTTTATAAAAAAATTACAATTAAGTCAATAAAAAATTTACGGCCTTAATTTTGCATTTTTAACTTATTTTGGTTTAAACTATAACTTTGAAACACACTGTATTTTAAATTAAAATTGGAATCTAAATTTTTAATGCAAAATATAAATTATATTTTTCAATTTTAATATACTCTATTATATATTTTTAATTTACTATGATATATGTAAGCAAATCCTAATAAGATACTGGAAAATTTTTTCTATGTAATTATATATGAGACAAGAGTTTTCTGACTTAAAGATTAAGCTAGGAAAAAACTTCAAATGCAGTGAAAAAGTATATAGTGAAAAGACAAGAAAGGAAAGAAAGATAAGAAATTTAGCGAAAAAAAGTGTTAGATTATTCGTTAGGGTTTCCTATGGAAAACCACAAGAAATTTTAATCATTGTCATAAATGAATTGCAATTTAAAAAAATTAGATATAATTTAAAAACTAAGAACAAAAAATGAGAAATGAGATGGATGTTTCCAAGAGAAAGGATGGGTGAAATGTGACGTCACTATGCAGAAAATACATATTTACCAACAATATAACATTTGTTGTAGCACTAGTATTGAACACGTGACCTGATGAAAGATCAATTGAATTCTTAGATAAATGAAAAATCATTGTTTAACTAAAGGAGTCATGATTCTAGATAATAAGAACTGATAACAGAGTTCAAATATGCTTTAGAACCTATAAGCTTAGTACTCAAACTGTCAACATAGCATTGAGCTAACTAATCGTGGCTTCACGATGGCGTGGGCTATTTTTACATGGCATGGACAAGATTCTGTGGTTAAATTACACTAATCATTGGCTTGAAAGGAAGTAAATGAATAAGTAAATGTAAGAAGTAAATGATATAATATTTAATCACTATATATATATATGACAATGAAGTCAATGAAGGACTAAATACTTTCTAGCATTGACATATAATTGTGAACTTCGAGTACCTAAATAATAATGGAGTTTTTAGTATCACAGATAACCACTCATTGTGATAAAACCCTTCGATATTGGTTTGCGGTAAATTCAGAATAATTCAATGGATGATTTGGCCACCTAGATCACCAATCCTAAATCCTTTCCAGCATTTATTGATATGGTCAATATATCAGTTTGTGTAAAATTCTGTTCTGGAAACACTTACGAAATGATGGACTGTTGCAGAATTAGAATAGTATAATTGTTTCTTCAGGTGAATTTCGATGACTTCTTGAGTAAATACTTCTTCGTGTTTCTATACTTTGTTGAGCAAAAAAAGTTTGTTCTAATTCAATTTAAGTTAGATTTTTTATTAAAAAGTATGTTTTAACTCTTTATTTTTTTAATTCAATTCTGTTATAAAATTGCAATTAGAAAACTTAAATACTAATAAAATAATGTATTCAAATTTGTGGAAAGTATTTCGTCTTAGAATTTTAACTCTTTCCTTTTGAATTTCATGTCAATGGATGTTAAATCAAACTTTTTATTTTTAAAATTTGTTAGGTAAACAAATATACGATGATTCTAACTGTTACAGTAATGTCAAATGTTAAAGTAATAAGAGATAATTTTAATTATTAGACTAATAAAAGACATAAGGCATAGTTTTGAGAATATGTATCATTGTATACGAAAAATTGAACTTAATATTTCACATTTAACTGCTTTTGATTTCATATTTTTACACAACCTCACTCTTTATTTTTATTAAAAAACTAGAATTATAATTAAAATATCAAAGTAATTCCTCGAAAAACTAAAATGTGTATTATATCAATATTCAAATCAATCTAATATGTTTTCATTTTTATCGAAATTTTCATTCATTAATTTTCTTTTAATTACAAAATGTAAATAATTAATAAATTCCGGGTCGGGCAAAGATGTATTTTCTCTCTCTCCTGTCTGAGTCCTTTCCTTGTATGAATGGGTTGTAAAAGGTTGCCTACCCTATAAACGGGTACCTATGGCATGTGTGTACTGAGGAAGTCGGACTCCACACCAAAATGTGGTTCAGTTGGAAAAGTGGAACAGCGCACACCATAATGCACATACGATGCGAATGCACATACATACACATACGACGAAAACAACAACAAATAATTAACAAAACAGAAAAATTAATCACCCCATTTTAAATTAGTAATGTTTCTCTGCAATAGGTTTATAGTTTGAATTGGAATGAGAAAATCTAATACATTGACTTAAACTTTAAATCATATTTCAGATAAAATGTAGAACTTGGCTATGTTAAGTGGTTTCTGTCGGCAGATGTCTCCAACTTAAAATGAATCCAAAAAACCAAAGTAACCTGATATAGAACAGCATCGTTCTTGTGACCGGGCAATAGCAAATTCTATTGTGGCATACACATCATGAAGAACTTGGCAGTTTTTTGCGGTTTCGGTCGGCAGATATCTCCAACTTGAAATGAATGCAAAGAACAATGGTAACTTGATATGGAATGGTATCGCTCTCATGACTGGGAAGTAGTATGTTCTATACCTTACACAACATAAGATAACCATTCTGACAGGGCTTATGTTCATTAAAAGTTTCATTGGGCCTAAGGACTTTCAGCTGGTGTAATGTGACGTGAAGAGTAGGGTGCCAAATCGGAAGTCGACCTCATTACTATTTCAAGCGACTCAGGATTGTGCCAAATGAGTCTCAGTATGACTCATCAGGAATTGATCATAGAGGTGACATCACTCGTTTTGGAAAGGAAGATCCTGGTTTTGATTTCAATAAATATTGAAGAACCAAAGATATGTATTGCGTTTCTGGATCTACAACTGTCGGGGTTGGTGCTTGGAAATTTTCTATTGATTTCTTCCTTGCAAATTGTGAATACAGACCACGATCCGTGAAAAGTCTTCCCAGAACACAAAATACGTGATGGGTAGAAGAATAAGCCTTACAACAACCTTCAGCTGTTAGGCTTTCCTTTAAATATACTTTTTAAGATCATCAACTTGGGTTTTCTACAGTAAAAAAAACAGTAACGGAAATGGTATATTTAATTATTGTTTAATAAATTTAGTTTTAATTTAGGATTATTTAAGAAAGATGCTGAATAAAAACGGACCAATCAAACCATTACCATAAAATAACATTTTGTTCTGTTTTCAGAGAACAAAATATTAAATCATCTCAAAGTATTTAACTGCTATTCTTTTGTAAAACTAGAATTCTCCTTTTACGAATATTAAAATGATAGTTCAAAAGTATATTACTTATTTCCAAATAAGAACATCATTTTAACTATAATTGTTTTTATCGTTTGAAATGTAGTAAGTAAACAATTAAAAGAACTACTTAAATAAATAGATACTACACTCATATGATGACTATCAAAATTACCCTTGATGAGCTATTAAAATAAATAATCATTAAAAACACTATAAATAGCATACGAGAAACGGAGTACAGCATTGAATTTAATCAATTTTATTTAAAATAAAAAATTTTACACTAAGTTCAATAACATATCACATATTTGTTATTGTAATTTAAGAGTTATTTTTGCCCTTTTATTGTATATTTGTAAATTCTATATGTACCCAAAAATATTTGGTGATACAATATTTGACATATACTAAAACCTACTCGGACATAGTATTTCGTAATTTTAAATCGTGATTGACGAAGTTGATACGTGAATTTGGATTACTTTGATACACAGCTAAGATCTCTTTTTAAAGATTTTAGCATTATATTTAACTCAAATCAAAGAGATATTCTACTAAAAGTATTCCACACATGCGTAAGTTGTCAGGATTATCCTTGATTGATCAATCCTGGTTTCTTATCACCATCAAATCACCTTTTACTTTCAAAATAGCTACAAAAAATCACTCTTCTGCCAATTATTATTTTTTACCATACTCTCCTCCTTAATACCACAATAAAGTAATTTTAATTAACAAAATTATGAATGATTATAATCAATTATATAAAAATTTAGTGGCATTTCCTCCATCAAAGACAAATTTATTAAAAAATTCCAAAATATATAATTTTATTGTATATCGAATAATAATAATTTTTTTAAAATATTTCCAATATATAATTTTTTAATGAATTTTATTAATACATATTGAATACATTCCCCGAATACTTCTGTGAGCAAATATTGTTGACACAAATTCAACAAATGTAAAAAAAAGATTTTTAAAATGACTTTTAAGAATTAGTGCTAGACAAAATAATAATTGTAACAAAAATAATGAATGTGTGGAATGTTAGCAATAGGGTCCTATTATTAGGAATAGAAAATATTATGTTAGTTATTTAATTATTTATTTTATTTATTATTTATAATAAATATTATGTACAAATTAACTATTTCATACATTTACGATAATATGAAAGTTAAAGATTTGAAACATGGGAAAATGAATAAAATACCTAATTTTCTATATTAAAATTATATTACAATTATACAAAAATTTATTTTAATCATACAGTTTTATGTGAAAATTTTATATATAAAATAATAATTATCTAACAAGACGTAACATGATGTTTTTGACTAACAATATACGAATAATTACATAAACATTTTATAATTAAAATAATTACATCCATATATGGAAAATATTTCATAAGTGATTTACATCAAATATTGATAAACAAGTGTTCCGGAATCTAATATTCTATAACATCCAACAACCATCAATAATATCATTATATTAAAAATATTAATCAATCCTTCCTTTTATAGTTAACAAATTTTTCTACAGAAACAATATATATATATATATATATATATATATATATATATATATAGTCACGTGATTACTGAAGAAATTAGCTATCAACCATCCTTTGAAATAACTTATTAGTTTTTCAATAACTTATTACGAATAAAAATATTTCATTTTTGTATAAAGGCAATCTATTGCTACATACAACTTTTCAAGTCTAATCTTCAAAAAATTTCCTAATTGATTATCTCTGGAAAACGAGTGCGGCAAGAAAGAGAAGAGACTAATAGGTTTTTGATTCTAGGAAGACAATCAGCCAATTAGGAATAATAATTAAATATTAAAATTTTGATATGTAGTCGCATGCTGTATCACGATCTGAATATTAATTTAAATGGAATTACAGAAACTATTTATAATAATACAAAAGCAATGAATTAATATTGGGAAAGAATAAATAAATAAAATAGTAATTTGAAGTAAGAAAATATATTGCTCATTTGATTTAAATTAATGATTAATATACATAATATAAAACAAGATATCGGAAGACGATATGAATCGCATAAAAATGTATAACAACGTTCTAATCGCTTGGAATTAACAAAGCGTTATTCGAAATGCGTCGTAATTCAGTTCACTGCTCTTTTCAGTGAAACAAGAAAAACATGTGTTCTTCAAGGTGAACGATTTTCAATTGTATTGAGAAATCGTTTTTATGTCCCATAGAAACTAAAACAGAACTATTTATGTAAATATAGATGTTGTAACAACCAGTTGTGAGAATTCTAACAGCCTTTTTACTACTGACTAAAATTTAGACTTATTTTATTGCATGCAGTAAATTTTTTTGACAGTTTGTCAATGTTTTTATCTCAAACCAAAAACATTTTAAATGGGTAAATTTTTTTCAAAGAAATCCTTCAACAAAATAAGGACCATTAATAGAAAAATGCAAAACTATTACATTAATAAATTAGAATAAAGGACTATCATTTTTAACATTAAAATTAAATTTTCAGCATATTTTAAATGATTTGTATTTACTTCACTTCCGGAAAGACTAATAGCTCTATTTTCATTCTCATACTTGAAAAGGATTCCCTACTTCGATAAATATTCTCTGACATTTCTTTTTTTCAATTATTTTAACACTTTCGTTAATAACCAGCTATTAGTAATCTTATTCCATTCACATGCTATTTTCTGAAGGTTGTTTTGTCATGTTGAATGTCAGTATAACGATTTGACTTAGAGCATGAGCTATGTTGCAATTCATACTGAGAGCTGATGGTTTAACTAAATACAAATTGTTTAATTTCTTAGTTAATTTATTGATCTGTGTTCATAGCTGTACTAATCAATTATTGTTTTTAATTAATATTATTAACAAATATAATTAATTACTAATATTAGTGTAATTAATTATAATAATTCTTATTAATAATTAAAATTAATTATAATTTTTTTATTTATATCAATTTTTAATAGTGTTAACCAAGTGTTATTGCTATAAATAGATTCCGCGAACTAGCATAAACAATATCATTTGACCTAAGAATCGAACAAGTAAACTGTTGAACTGAAGACCAGCAAACACTAACCATTTATCTACAAGTTTGACTTTTAGAGTTTTGCTAGAATTAATGACTTGAAAATTGACTTGGGAATTAAAATTCTGTTCCTATCTTTAAAATTTTGATTTTGTAAATTATTGGATAATTAAATAACAGATTCTTCAACTTTGTGTGAAAGTTTACTTTGAATTATTTGTTTGAATCAATAAATCCCTTGCATTAGTTTCATTAAATTAATTTTTAAGGAATTTATATTATTTTAATCTTTAAATAATCATATTAAATCTTAATTTTTCAAGCACACACACATTACATTTAATAAAGGAATCATCAGTTCAAATATCTGTATTAAAATAACTTATGCAATAAATATTATATTGCTTGCAGATACTGATAAATCTGTTTTGTTAACATTATGGAGATTCTTATTATTTTTTTTCTTAGAAATTTCTTAGCCAATGGTAAAGACTGCATTTATTTTTTTATTTAAAAAATACATTTTTTATTCGTCATTAGAAGATGATTCTACAATTGTTTAACAAATGAATTTACTTTTTGTAAAACCTTTTCATTGGGATAAACTTACCACAATATATTAAATAATTTCCTTTATGTCACAATTGATACTATCATTATAATTTCAATGATAGTACTATATCCATTAATTATCACAATATTTTATGTTAGATTTACAATTTCTGCCATAGTTTTTGTAAGCAGATTAAAAAATTGATTCGTCTCGAGTTAAGCGAAATTGATGTAGACTTTAGTCCCTTTCACCTGTTTATAACTAGAATTACCACATTTATTTGAGAAAAAAAAAGAAAATTAAAAAAATTTGAAAGCTTTAAAAGAGGAAAAATTATCTAAAGACAATGCAGGAAAAAAAAGTATTTTAAATCGTGAAACTATATGTGATTATGACACAGTCTCATTTTTGATCTATTACACCACGTTGATCAACACAAACGAATAACTAGTTCAATATTGTATTGAATAATTAATAAAATTATGAATTTTACTTTTATTTACTGTATTGAATGGTTAATATAAAATCTTATATGTTTTGAATATTGAAGTATTCAATGCAGTCAAGCCAATGATAAGTATTAAATTAAATCTATCATTGACCAGATTAAATTAATCATATTTTTGTACGTATTGTTTGTATATCAAAAGGAATTATAAAAAATTATTTTACTATTCAAAAAGAATTAAAATCAAGCTGTTAAGCACTTTATCAAAGAGTTGCATTTAACTTAATTGTAGGATATCAAAATGACAAGAATCCCAGTTTATATGGATGTACATTATTAAAGTGTATATTGAATATTTTAACATTCAATTAATATTCAATCTGGACTTTGAATGTCAATGTATTCAATATTATTATACACAACAGTGGTAAGTTTAAAAAATAACCTTATAATGGCTAACTCTTTTTCGTGTAATAGTAACAAAATAATTTATAATAGAATATATATATATATATATATATATATATATATATATATATATATATATATATATATATATATATATATATATATATATATATTAACAGTGTAATTTATTAATTTCTATATTTGCTAGATGAATAAAAATAATTTTATTAGTTTTTTCATGAATAAAAAAACGCGAATATTTATACTTATGAAAAGTTGGAAAGTATTCGCTAGAATGCTATAAATAAAAATATTCTCCTCAAAAAGATTAATAAAAGAATCAATTTTTTTGTGTGTTTGATTGTGTGAAATCTATCCGTGAAAATATCCCCTCCCAGCACTGAGAACGCCATCTGTAAAAAAAAAAATAGTTAGTTGATGATTTGTATCGAATGTTGAAAACACGTATTTTGATTCTATTGATAGGAATATAATCATTCCTAATGTCAATATGATTCTAATTTGATTAAATTGTTAGTGTTTATCTAGAGTTGTTGTGTACAATTTGAGTTCTATTAAATTTTGGAAAATAGAAATTAGACTCGGATCTTTTATACTATCAAACAAGTTGTATATGCAGATTTTCATTTCCTTTTTTTATTGATGTACTTTTTCGCACAATTTCTTTTTATTTTAATTTCCATTTTTACTTATACTTTTTTATTCTTCTAAATTTTTTTCCTTCATATTCTTAATAACTTATCTTGTTCTCTTTGAAGACTTTTTTCAACTTTTAAGAAATTTTTTTCTGATTTGTACTCTTGTTTCTTGATGGTTTTGTTTCGTTTGTTTAAAATTTCTGTAAGAATTTACATTGTTAATTACTTAAGCTACTTATTTTTTTTGTAATTTTTACTTTCACTAGATTCCTTTTTACATTTTTTACTTTTCTTTAATTTCAAAGAGAATTTATTGAATTCTTATTTTATAATTAAAATCAAAAGTAATACATATGCGCAATGCAAGTTAGAAAATACGTTTCATTCAGCGTTTTCTGAATAAAATGTATCTTCGCATTAAACGTAATTAGCAACTAAGAAGTTGCTTGTTTATCATGACAATTACATGAATATCGTGTATTTTTTGTGGTCCTTTTGAACTTTATGAAAATGTAGCTTTATGCAAACAAAACTTAAAGTATACTAAAATAAATCGGTTTAAAGGATTTGATTTATTAATATATAAAATGTTTATAGCATTTGTTTCTAAAACTATAATTCACAATTTTTGCTTGTTTTTATTTAATATTCACAATCGAAATTTAATAATTTTTTTAACAGTGACCCCATTTACAAAACTTACAAAGAGTTGTTTACAATAATTAATGCAATATTAGTATAGTCTGATAATAGTTTTATGTTATCTGTCGAATAATGATAATCAGAAAACAAGTGAATTTTACAGCCTATATATAACTGCCCTATTCCATTTCTATTTTATATATACTACAATTTCATATATATGATTCATTCAAATTTCATATATATGACTTTTAAATTTAAAAAAGTAATTATTTGTTAGTAGTTGTTATTCTATCCTATATCGAATGATTATTTCCCTTTTAACCCTTCCTTGTTTTATATAACGTATTTATCTCTTTATTCAGGATTAATTCACATTGAGAGGAAAATTAAGTATTAAAATACTTGCCATCCAAACTATATTAATGTACTTATAACTAAAGAAGAAAGTACACATGTTTAAACCAAAAGTATTGGGTTGTTCGGAAAGTAATTTCGTTTTTCGTACCTGGATCAGTTTTTTGCTTGTAAAAACCAACCATTTTGAGAGTGTGGATTCATGGTACTACCAAAAAGATGGCAAAATTTATTGCACTAGAATTACCAATATGCAATTCAATTAAATTTTCATTCGCTATACATTTTTCATTTTTATAAAAAACGAAACAACGTTCTGAACAACCTAATAGATGAGCTAATATATTTTATTCTAAAGAGGATATTGTGGAAAAGATATGACTAGATATTCAAGACATTTTTCCCAACATTCAGTACGAAAGAAAATGCTAAAATCTCAATTTTTAATCACAATGAATTTCTTCTTATTTCCGTCATAATATAAATGACATAATTCTCTTGGTCGGTTCATTTAATTAAGAGTTATATTACCAAATTCTTTTTATTGGTTCTATTTCTGAAAAATATTTTGTAATTCATAATTTCTGAAAAAAAAATAACTGTTTAAAAAATAATGCAATTCTATTTCTCATAAATTTATGTGATAAATTTTATCTAGGCATTTTTATCGGTTTTCACTTATCTCGTATCATGTTGAAATAATATAATTTGTTTTGATAAAATTCTAGCTGTGTGTACATGTGTGTTACAGGCTAAAAGTTGAATGCTACAAAATAAAATCAAGGAGATTCTATAAAGATGAAAATTTCCTTTTAAATAGGAATTAGAAGCTATGCATCTATTTATGACAATAGTTTAATATTTCTAGATATTTAATAATGTCTAATTTCAAAAAAGTCCTTACTCAGTTATCACATGATGTATTTCAGAAGAGTAGTTGTATTAGTGAATTTGCGCCATTATATAAATATATAATACATTTTAAGTTAATAATTTGTATTTCAATAACGTTTGTTAGCTTAATTCTAAATATGCAACTTGTTGGCAAACTTATAAACGTATAATTTTAAGACAATACCTTAACGTGAAAATAATAGTTCTCTTCAGATACCCTAACAAAAACATAATTTTCAACATGGGAAAGAGAATGTGTTTTCATATTCCATTCATTTTAGCAACTTCAGAAAAATCAACACTTAAAACGCCTTATAATTATTACAATTTTGTGCAGCGCAGTTATACTCCGTCAGTAATAAATAAATAAATTTTGCAAAAATGCGAAAAAATACTTGATATTCTTTAATTGTTTTAATGAATATATTTGAATTATCAGATTTTATAAAATATTATTTTATATTCTTAGAAAAGGATTTATTTTAATTACTTTTTTTTTGAATAAAAATTTAGTTAAAGTATAAAATGCTTTTTTATATATTTAATAAAAATTTATTTTAATATTTATAGAATCGGCGCACAATTATTTCATTCATTCCAATCCGACTAATCAATTATATAGTTAAAGAAAACATTTTACTTTAATCTGTCTTAAATGAATAAATTCTTGAATAATTCATATATTCCTAATTTTTATATATCAAGTCTTTTTATAATTACTAAGCAAAAACATATATAGCCAATCATTAAACACCAAATTTTTTCACTGTCACACAGTGAAAAATAAAGTTGTAAAGTTATCAAAAACGTAAAAATTACAAAATTATCTTGCTAAGCTTAATTATCTTGAGGAATTGATAATTTTACAATTGTATAAATAATTTTTAATTTTTATAAAATTTTTAAATTATCAACACCTTATTCACGTGCTATATAGGGGAACGTCATACTTTTTTCAGGTACGAGGGAATCCCACAAAAGTAGCATTGTATGTGCAAGATTAATCTTACAAATCCTTTTTGAAGATCTAATTCTCCTAATTGGTTTGAAAGCGTAGCCAAATTATAGCTTAAGAACTAAGTTTTAAGCTGGGTCAACGGCCAGATTTCGAATAAGATCCCCCTGCGCCAAGGTATTTTCTGCTACGTCATACCGCGACACGGACAGTGCCTTTTCTGCTCAGTTTGCGAATGGAACACAGTTGCGTAACAAACATTTTTAGAAACAAAAACTTGTGAGTGAAAGTTTGCTATGTCCCGAGGAACGTGGCAGGCAGCATGCTTCGCTTGAGCCATAACCCCCCCCCTTCGCTATTAGTCTCGCTTACATCCCTTGATATTCAAGAAAAGAATCTACTAAGATCCTGTCTCATCAACCGTTGGGAAAATGTCTAGATAAGACGGAAGAAGTGTAATTTATCAAAGAAGAGATTTTACACGATTCTTCATTTTGAGATCTTTATTTTATTGCCTTCACATTTAATCATTTGTAAATAAGGAGTGTAATAAGGGTGAGAGAGTAACAATTTGTTATTTGTCTACCTAAATAACAGAAAAACATTAAAGAATATGTTAATTTTTCAATTTTTTATGCATTGCGCATGTATTCTCGAATATCAATTACAGATGTAATTTGTTATATGAAATAAAATCTCAACCCAGTTCTCAAACATTCAGTTAAATAATAGTTTCAAAACTTTATATGTACGCAAATCCAGCAAATTACAGATTTGAGTGCCATGAAACATATTCAACACAAAAATAATGTAATAATGATAATAAATAATCAATAATGGTCATTAGCTAACAAAGGAAAAAATCTTGATTTACAAAAAGCCTATTATTTTTAATAAATTAGAATCTCATCAAGACTGAATCCATCCCTGAAGAACCAAGATGTGATGAACAAATATCTTTTCCAAATATTAAGTTACTTCCCTGAGTATAACATTTTTATTTTTTCTATGAAATATTTATATACGTTCATTTTAACTTCCATAACTTCAAAGAATTAAAAAAAAATTATAGAATAAAGCTTTCATAAGCAGGTCTTAACTAATCAAACAGATATTTAATTCAGAAATATCAATAGATATAGATTAGCAGGAATCTCTCTCATCAGAAATTATCTAATTTATTTAGAGTCGTCTCCCTCAAAACTAAATGGCCATATTCCATAAATGTGAAGTGTTTATCAGTAATAGAACAGCAAATGTTGAGATTTAAAAAATGCTAAAGAGCTAGTTATTCTATTTTGCTAAAAGCTTTGAACAGACTCTCAAAAAATAGCCGGTGGTCGTTGGCAGAAAAAGCTCAACATAATTCAAATCAACCACTTTTTGTGAACATCAGTATAATGTTCTGATAATAATAATAAAAAGACTGGACACAGGATACATGTTTTGTTATAAAATGAACCAGCATGATTTTTTCATATACTGATTCCTTTCATAAAAAACGGGGTATTTTGACTTCTAATGATAAGGTATGTTGTTGTGTAAAATTACCAAAATAACATATGTCAATCACTGATGGTGTTTTTGATTTGACGATTCTAAAAGTAGAGGCAAAAATATCTATGCATCACGAAACAGACTACGGAAGTTGAGCTTTAAAAGGGAAGGTAAAAGTAATCAATGTCATATGATTAAAATTGTGTTAGATTTATACCTTTCTTAAAGTCATTCATAAACTTAAGCTCAATAAGGAAAATGGTCCTTCCACAATGTCTGATAGATGCGCAAAATATCTGCAGAATCAGTTACAGTTGATTTTTGGGTTATCACTGGGCATATTTTTGGACAAGAGTGGACCCTAAGCATCAGGTACATAAGATAAGGAACATTTTCATGGATTTATAAGCTATAATAAAAATTTAGTTTTTATTTTTGGCAATAGAATTTTAAAACAGCTGCATTTTTGTTGTTAAGAAACTTCCCGAGGTCTAAACATAAACCTAAATTAAAAGGCAAAAATAAATTTTTTTGGTAATATATAAATTTAATGATTAAAATCCTGTTTCAAAATCCAGGTTATAGACCAATACCTAGCTTTCTCAATTAGAAATTTCATTTAAAGTTGATTTGGGGTGATTATATTCAATAATCTTTCTATAGACAATTATTTTAGACAATGTTTAGAAATAATTATTCAAATAATTGAAAATGAAATTTACTTAAGTAAATGATGTCGGGAAATTTAGAAAAATTTCAGTGCGGAGAAATTTAATATGTATTAAAATATCAAATAAAAAAATTACAACATTTGTATTTGCTTACTATACAAAGAACTGTTTACATAGTAATGATAATCAAAACTAAAATTACTTATATATTCCCTGTCTTAGCTTACAACAATATTTATGATTTCGATTGTATTTTCTAAATAATGGAATTGAACTTAATTTTTTATCTAAATTTTTGTTTTTCTTTTATTGTATTCTCAACTCTAAATATGAAGTGGTTCTTTTTTTTTTTTTTTTTTTTTTTTACTGAATGGGTATTTCGGAATACAGAAAATTTTGAATAGCTATATACGGGAATATTTATTATATAAATACTGGATATATATTTCTGATTAAAGTTTACGAGTAAAAAGTGACTGCGGAGAAAAGTGATGAATTAGTGATACTAAAATGGAAAATCGAAGTAAAAAATAAAATAACAATAAAAGCTATTCGCGAAACAATTTGAATAGAAAAATTTACCGTCGCATCGATTTAGTTCTATTTCTAGTAATTAAAAGTCACTATTGTTAAAATGTAAGGAAATATATACAAACCAAGAAAATAATAGTTTTTAAAGAGTGCCAATTGTTCTGCAGTCAAAAAGAGATGAGGAATTAAAATCATTTCCATTAAAAACTTCAAATTGAAACTAAATAAATCAGTACATGGAATAACATTAAATTTATAAAATAACTTATAAAGAAAATAATTCTAACAAAAAGCTAGTTCCATGTGTATTGGAAAAATTATGTTCTCAAAAATTGAAAATTGAGATCTTGATATTCGATGTTAAGAAATTATAGGGGTGGAAGTACGAATCACACAGTTAATTAATGAAGAGAATTCTAATACAAAAATTAATTCAAGTGAAAAATAAATAAAAAAATTACAATTTTTACTAGAAAATAATAAAGGTAAGCAAAAATTTTAATTTAATTGTATGAAATCACCATTTTTAGTTGTATTTAATTTATAATTATAAAATTCAATTGTGCTTTTGCGTCGCTTTAAGATTCCTTTTTGTACACGAAAACTAAATTGAACCTGGACTTACAATTTAAAGTAGTTAGAGAAACAACATGAACATTCTTTCATTTCAAATGTGGGTATCAAACCCACGAACTATTATACAGAGGCCAAGTACATTAACCTCTTATCTGCCTGGGTTTGAGCATGCGCATGCGAATAATTTTTTTAATTACATTTTCATAAATAAAAACTTTTTTTTAGAATAAGAAACTAATTCTGAATAGAATAATATTTCACAAATTAAAACCAATTTATGAATATCAAATTCAGATTAAATGTATGCAGATATTTTCCCAATTTTTTAATTTAAATCAGTTTAAAAGAAAATAACCATTCACAAATGGCCAGAATGTTAACCATTGACATGCTTGGTATTTTACAAAATAGCATTTTTTGTTTGCATATTTAAAAGGAATACACAAATAATCCCAAAAGTATAGAATGAATTAATATAATTTATTATATGAACATCATATAATTTTTATTTGCTGTTACAAACTTTCAAGTTACTCAACGGTACAAGATAATTTTCTTTTATATATTTATTAATAATGTTCTATATTACTATGTTTAATGATTTTTATTTTTTAAAAAATGTGCATTTTTACCAAGTAAGAATGTTAATTTTGACAAACAATCTAAATTGAAATTTTTTTTCTGATAGCTTGAAAAATTGCAAAATTGTATAATCCTACAGTTCTTATTTCTATTATATTATGTAATGAATATCAGTTTTTTGTAGTAAAATAAAAAATTTATTTTAACTCAATATTACCTCACCGAAAAAGGTTCTAATCTAGCAATAAACTAGAAGCTTTTTCTCTTGAAAATATTTGTAAAATTAACTGTAGTGGATGTAGCACACCTTGTATTTGACTTCTGGAAATTCCTAAACTTAGTTCTCAAATTCACCAAATATAATCTCTGAATATATTGAAAAAATAGTATAAAAAAATTTCCCATTATTTTTTTTTCAATTTTTTTCCAGTTTTTATCAATAATTTATTTTTTTAAAAATATATATAAAAATATTTGAAAAATAACTGCTTTAAAATCTCTTGCAGAAAAAATTGGAAATAATTTTGCATATGTGTAAAATTTTGTAACTTTTATGAGGGCGGAAAAGAATGCACAATTTCACCGGTAACACCATCTAAAAAGTTGCAAAAATTGTTTATTAACATATATTTTAAAAGTATAATTTCTGTCAAAAATATCTTTTGTCTTCTACCAGCTCATCACGACTCTTTTTCAACAAATCATCGCATTTTCTGCTGAAATGCAAGAATTTGTTGAAAATACCTTAAAGAAATGAAGAGCTTACTTTTAACTAACAGCCAATATAGTTTTTTGTGTACTTTTTTCTTAATTTTTCTCTAAATTCTTATATTTATTTTTATTGTACTTAAAGATGGTTGTATATTTTTCAAAATGTTTTACATTTCTATAATAAAATAAAAAACAAACCAAAACACCAGTTAACAAGACAATTTGAAAGTTAAATCAATTTCTAATTAGATTATCTGTGATAATGACTCGTTACAAAGCGTCATTATATAGAGATGCTTTTGTTTGAAAGATAATATTCACTTATATCTCGTGGCAATTATTGATGAAATTAAATATTAAATCGTTAAAGTAGTTTTGCATTACATAGTTATTTTGTTTTTTGATAAAAAAAGTAACTCGTTTTTTAATTACAAGACCGAAAGTGAAGCATTAAAATAAAAGAATAAAGAAGCTATTAATTTTTTTTCTCCTCTTGACTTCATTCATCAGAACTCCTGCTTTCGATTCAATAGTTCATGGATTCGATTCCCACCTTAGGCTTGGATAAATGAAGTGGTTTGTTACCACCTTTAAACCTTAGGTTTCTGTCTAGTTAGCCCTCATATAAAAAAGTGATATTTGAGAGACAAGAAGGCCGAACAAACAAGCCAATCGTTCATCAGAAAATATTAGCGGTATCATGGAAAAAAACAAGAAAATATTCCGGAGTAAATTTGCAAATGTAGAAACTCAAGAATACTTAGACATTAAAAGTTTCAGGTTTCTTACTAACAAAAATTAAACATTAGTTTTGTAAACTCCATTTATAATGTCGGTGCCTAGATGCAGCAGCTTGTTTTCAAAACAAAAATCGTATTCATTAATTTGCTACAGATAACATTTTCCGTGGCTTCTTAGGCTTTTTTCATAAGACTATATATAAATTCAAATGGATGAACAAAACCAACCAACGATGTAATAGAGACATTATTATTGAAATATGATTAGTATGATTTGTTCGATGCTAAATGGTAACACTTTGCTTATAAGGTTTAATGCTGCCGAGTTTTAAAGTGGATTCCATATTTTACTAGCTCCCATTCTCAAGAAGATAGTTTAACTTACATTCTACTGAGCTGTAGACCAAAAGGCCACCTATTTAGTTGTTAGCTTTTACTGAAATATGAAAAGAGAATTAAGGAAGATGGTTAAGTACTAAAAATCTTTATTACATATGTTAAACTATTTACTTGCATTTTTGTTGCAATGTCAATTAATCATTATTTTTAAGCTTTTAATTTATAATTTGATTGGTTTTCATCTCAAAATAAAACATTTGAGTTTGATAATAAAACTTCAAATTCAAAAACAAACACATATCCTTATAACTTTGTTCTTTATTTTTGGTGGAATTTTCTTAGCTGTAATTTATTTTCCGTAAGGCATTGATATCCTGTAGTTCCTTACATTCATTTCTCAAACTTTTTGAGATTGCTGCATCTTTTTATAGACTTTTGCTCTCCTTGAAAACATAAAATGCTTCCTAATATGTGTAATGCTTCAAGAGCACTTCAGTGATTTATTAGTTCTCTTGCCAAATCATTTTGAATAGTAAGAGATATGTAAAAAAAATTACAGCAATTAAAATATTATTTTTATCTCATTTTATCATCTTATTCTGCTGAAGTAAACATAAAAAGGCATATAAAACTCTAAATAAGCAGATGATAATTTAAGATATAAAACAGTTATTTTTAATAACAATAACTTGTTCATGTAATGTAAAGATAAATTTTTATTGATATAACAAAAATTAGAAAAGTTGAATTTTAAATTAACGATGACACTTACACTTCTCCATTTTTATCTTGATAGTTCTTCAATAATATTTTATTAACATTAGTACAGTAACTATAATATTTTCTTCAAATTGAATTGAGATAAGAAAACCAAACCAAGCAAAAAACATTAGTTTTGTGTAAAAACAAAATACACATTTCCCTTACCATATGTATATCTTCCAATGCAAGAACAAGAAGACATTTAAAGTAAGAGTAAAATAATATGATACATAAAGTTATTAACATTATAAATAAATAGTATTCAAAATGTTGGTTGCCTCTACCAATAATCTACGAAGGGTTTATTCAATTTTTAAAAATACCAGTGGAAAACGTTAAAGATTTAAATATGATTTAATATTATCTTCGGTGAATAACAACTTTAAAAAATATTTAAACTGAATTATTTATCATAACATAAGTGAATAAAACATGAACTCTGATCAATAAATTAAATGAAGCACTCAATTAATCAAGCGTAACTGATTATAAAGTTTAAACTGAAAATAAAAATATTTTAACCATGCTTATAGTCTTTAGAAGATTAAATTCCATTTTAGAAGGTAAAAGAAAAAATAATAGTTTAAAATTACTTAAAATCGCTTCCTTCAAGCTGGTAAAAAAGCCCCGAGTTCAAATCAAAGAAAAGGAAATTACAATTCTAGTAAATAAGAATTTATTGACAGGTTGTTAAAAAAACACAAATATTAGTATTTTACAGGAATATTTATTTATTTATAAATGCTCTATTAAAAAAGAACAGGAAACTGAAAACTTTCCGTTAAAACAGAATTCAGAATTCATCAGACGAGAAAATTTTCTTCGATAGATTTTCATAATTCATTTTCTGATGAACTCCCAATCTTAATATTAATATTTATCTTTTATTTATCTGAACTTAGCCCAAGAAACTTAGTTTGAAAATACAAAAGCGTAATCATGAACATTTATTCAGTTGAAATTAAAAAAAGAAATATCTTATTCTAAAATAGGATTTTTTTTTTCGCATTTTATTTAATATATCAGCAAATGTTTTCTAATATAAGTAGCAGTCTTAAGCAAAATCAAAAGATGTTTAGTCGTCACGTATAAGCACTTCTTCACATTCATGAAATTTTTGTGAGAATTTTTTTTTTAAAAATAGTTGCAAAGTTATAAAATATCATTAAATTCTGTTATGACATATTATTTAGCATGTATTATTATTGAAAAAATCCAACATTAGTCATTTATTTTATTTCAGTCATATGCACTTATATATTTCTAGTTTATTTACAAACTGAAATTATATTTGAAAATATGAATAGGGGATTTTTAAAAGAGGAGGAAATATTTTACAATGAAATGACTATCCGCATGGAATGTATACACATAGATTTTGTGATGAAAACTATATTAAAACTGTATTAATAAACAATTTAAAAAATAACAATGACACATTATTAGATAGTATAATCAGACTTCAAATTTAAAAGTCACTGTTTCTAATATGATGGCAAAAATAGTGAGAAAAACCTAAACCCCAAACGACCTGTTTTCGATTTTTTGTTATCGATCAGATCAACAATTATGTTTTTTTTGTTAATTCCTCTCTCTAATCAAAATGTACATTAATTATCCTAATGCTGAAGAATTTGAATTTTACGTAGGAGCAACCGGAAGATTTTGGTAAATGACAATTGTATATTCAGAACTGACACCTTCTTACTGCACTGCTAATTTTTTCCTAAAATTAAATTTTTTAACTATTTTAGTGTAACTTGGATTTCTTGCTTTTCTCGGCACGCAGGTATTCCATTTTTATGAATCATGAATGAAAATTGTTATCATGTATTATCAAAATCAACAGTACATGTAAAATTCAAGCAATTGTCCGGGTGACTTGTATACCGAAGAGTATTTCTTTAGTACTATCGTTAAAATTCTAAGAGATTGATATTATGCTTTCACTATTAAAAAAAAATATTTTCTTCAGTTCACAACGTCGACGAATTCTATGAAAAATCATCAATTTTAATTAGTTACAGTTAACATAACTATAAATAGTTGCTTAACATTATTTCTCTCCTTCCTTTCAGAAAGAAGTTATCTTTCTCTGATGCTACTTTCTCATCGAATTCGTCTTTTACCGTTGATATTCATATTTGTATCAACATTCTTTGTGTAAACAACAATGTTTTGTAATATTTACTCTGTTAACATATTGCATATGTAACCAGAAAAACGCATTTGAAGTAAAAAAAAACTTCTCGTTGTTCTATATGAGCATAAATTCATAAAAAAATATTAAAGAAAGAATTATATATATGTAGTATTACAAAATGAATGAAATAATTATGTAATAATCATTCACAAAAAAGGAGCCACTTCCTTAAAAAGAACTATAGAATTCAAAAGCCAATTTTTGCAATTAATGCTAAAATAGGTATTTGGCAAAAGTCTTTGTGATTTGGAATTAAAATATGAGTTATACCCAACACAGTAACTGTTATACTGAAATTTGGGTTGCAAATTAGTAACATTTAGATTAAAATTTGTGTGTGTGTTTCTAATCTAAATATTATTTACAATAATATATAGTGTGGAAGTTAGATAGAGATAAAAAAAATAGCAAATTATACTTAAAATTTCCTTCTTAAAAACTAAAAAACAAAATTATATTTTCTTTAAAGCTCAGCAGCAAAAATTACTAAGCCAAATGAATTTCATATTTCTCATGCATTTGACTCTAAGAAAATATTTATGACACAAATTAATAGTGGACAAATTTATGACACTATTAATCCATAAGAACTTAAATATATCCCAGACTTAAAAAATTATCGCGTTGCTTTAAAATGTTGTTTCAGTAGTGATATTTTAAACTGTAATTATGAGAAAAATAACCTATCTCGGCGTTTGAAAGACATAAAATCAATACAAATAAACAAATGCCCATCACTTCTGCATTTAAATAAAAACAAAAATGTTTGATGCAAATTAAAATTACTTCCTCAATCATTTTATTTTTTAACTCATTACGATACCAAGATTTAAAGATTCTGCGCGAATTTATAAAACCCTTTATAATGCCCAAAGAAAAAGATTGTGTTGTTACCAAAACACCTATTAAAGACGGTCAGTGTCTTAAAACAAGAAATCTGAACCCCAATTACACTAGCTCTCAGGTGTCTTAAATTATTCCCTTTCGATTACGTGAAAAGACTGAACAAGCAGAACCTGTGTCTTCTTTCCACACTAGATGCATTCTCCCTCGAAGTTGCCTCGAGGCAAGTAATGTGAAAATTATGTTTGGGATTCAATTCTCCCTAGATGATACTGGGTAAACGGCCGAGTGGTTTCACCTGACGCGAAACGTTCACTGTGCAATCCGGTCTATGCAATTTTCATGTCCTCTAGCGGCAAAACGTTTGACTAATAAGACGCGTTTCACATTTTTGCTTGCCAAGCATTTCGCTTTAAAAAGGAAGCGCTTCAGAATGGAAACAAAGTGCTCTGACGTGCGACCGTGTAAAAATTTCTCTTTTATTTATTGAGAATGAGATTAAGGGCCACATCAGTGATCGTTTTTATTGACTTTCTCAGATGATTCACTGATCATAAATGTTTTCGTACGATTATAAAGGTGTGTCAAATTTCCTTAAGGGGAAAATCCGTCTTAATCCTGAAATGTATTCGCCATTTACTTATGACATTTTCTAAAAAGAAAAAGAATAAAATAGGAATTCTGTTTCTGTAGTGATATTCTCATGGGAAATTTATTTTATTGCAAGCGAATATTTTAGACGAATATTATTTATTTCATAAACGTACTTCGCATCAAAATCTCAATGGTATCGATTTAATATAAGCTCAAAATATTATAGTCTCAATCATTAATCCCTTCAGTTTCAAATTCCTCAACTGTTACGAAATGTGAAACAATGATATAGCAAATAAGCAATTGACTTTTATTTTCACACTGTTACAAAAAATGAATATCTATTTCGAATAAATAAGAATTACACAAATCATGAAAATTGCATTTTTTATAAAACAGCCATTAAAAAAAATGAATTCAAATCAAGTGAAACATAAAATGAGTGAGCACACAAGAAAAAAAATATTAAACTTTCCCTGTTAACATTTTCAAGTGTAAAGTATAATGCACCTTCTTGTTTCAAGCGGTTTCCTTAAGAATAAGAATTCACACTTTTACAAAAGCAAATTTTTATAAAATAATAATATTAATTTATGCTATTAAAATAACTCAACATTCCTGTGAATATATTTAAATTTTCGAAACTGTTTCCAAATTTCTGTAAAATGCAGTGCAATAATAATCAATAAAATAGCCCTCTATTTTTATAGTTATTTCTTTAATCATATTTTATGAAATATTTTTTGAATCGGTAACTTCGAACCATTTCAAACAATTTTTAATTTATTTATGAAATTTTTGTGCTTTAGAAAACTTTTTAAAGTTTTTTGTTTCTTACAGAAAGATAAATAAATTATTTGTCCCTTCATATACAAATAACGTAATCCTACTTAATTAAAATTCTATTCTTGTAAACTTATTATAAATGCATATTAAAATTTAGCTTAATCCTAGTATACCTAACGAGATGGATTTGGTGACATTAGCAATATTGCACATTTGGAAAAGTGATAAAATTCGCGATGCTTTGGCAAGATTCGATGGGTTATTGCTTTTCAGCATTTTGCGTTGATGTTCTATATGCTTTTTATGGTCTGTTTATGAATTCGCTATTTTTAGATTACCATTTTTTTATGTTTATGTCAAAGCGTGGCGGCAATGTCATTTTGTCATTGCCAACAATTTGACGATAAGAGAGAGCACCTCATTTCGCCTTTGGCAATTTTTTTGGAAATCCTCAAATGCCTTGTACCATTTATTTAAGTACTAGGATTTCACTAAAAATTTGTCTAAAATGCTTATTAATTATTTTTTATTTATTTTGCAGGAACAATACCTGATTTCCCGAAAAGAAACATGGCAGTTTGATGAATTTCCAAGATTTGAACTAAATAATTCGAAAAAAAAGATTAAAATTATCTTTCATATCAGTTGCTACTAGACATTCTTACTTGAAATCAAAGAAATCTAGAGAAAAAAAAGGAAATCCTCTGCATTGCTTCTCGTTATTTTCCTTCTCCTTCAATGAAGAATAAGCATTCACATCAATCATCAAAACTATTGAAGCTTTTGACAAATGTAAGCCCCACAAATCTAAAGCGAGTACAATGCTGACAAAAGCTCTTCTAATTGAAATGACATCGCCTCTGCTAAGTGTAGCATGCCGTAAGATAATAGTTTGCTCTCTTCCAACGATGCTGAGATTTATCTCACCATGGGCTACTTTTTTATAATTGGCTTGTTCCTAGCACTGCCAGTATCGCCGATGACAGAAACAATAGGGCATGTCACGCGAGATTATTTCGGAGACATTTTCACATTAGAATATTGCACTCAGGGGTCATGTGACAGGGAAGGCCGAAGAGCAGCCCATATTCCCGGTGAGCAGTGTCGTTGTCAGTGTGCTCCATCCCATTACGTTTTCCGAGAAGATCTGAAAGAATGTATCAAGGATGTTGGAGGTAAATAAGTTTCGGTTTTATTGTATTCTTTATCAAAACATGGATAGTGAAGAGTAATAAAAATTTACTTAAAAAAAGATGACTTAGGAATTAATCTAAAAAAAATAGAACAATTTAAGTGCCAGTTTGTCAAACTGAATTTCATTTGATAAAAAACATTCTGGAGAAATATACTTTGAATTGAAAAATGGAAGGGGAATCTAAAACAGAGTTTTTATTTACTTAAATATATATTTGCAAATAAAAGAAATCATTTTTAATAAACACAGTTTTATTTATAATTTTATGAAATTTTCCAATTTAAAATTACTTATCCCTTGAATACCATTATCATGTCGTTTCTTCATTTTTGTCTATTCTAAGCTTTTTTGTGAAGTAATTTACAAAATTGCATTCATTGGTAAAGTAGAGTGCTATGTTGGTTAACTAAATATATAGATACTAATCAATAATTTTTTTTGAATTAATTTGCATTAATAAAGTAGAATTATATGTCGAATACTTAAATATTTAGACATTATTTAAGACTTAATGATTATAACATCTATTATTATTATTATTTGTTAGAAGGTAAAGACATTAACATAATTTCATATGAATATAAATTGCAAAAATATTATAAAATTTTTTCATTTATATTTAATGAAAAACTGCTTAAAAACCAGGCAAACTGCGGATGTCATTTAAAAATGAACTTTAAAGAAATAAATTCAAATAAAAGTTTTTTTAATGTTATAAAATCATAAATATATTTTTGAAGTGAAGCAAAAAAATAAATAATTTATATATTTGTTACACAGCTCTGTAGAATAAATTTATATACATGATACGGTTGTATCAAGTAAATAAAAAAATATTAAAAATTATATACTTTTATTTGCTCTTACTTTATTAAATTTAAAGAACTGTCTAATCTCAAAGATTAAATAGTCAATTACCAATAAAAATAAACATACAATATATTATCTTCATTAAGGTAAATAAATATGCAATAAATACTAATTTATGTTTATGACTAATGCTCGTAAATCATGACTTAGTAATTATTCTTTTATTGAAACAAAACATTTTTAATAAAGTACTGTATAGAACTCTCTACTCAGAGATTTATATTCAGTTATTAATTTAAATCAACATTAAATAAAATATTCAAAAGAAAGTCTTTTCATTTCATTAGATATTAAAAAGATATTTAGATTGTTAACTTAAATAAAACATATATTCTGAAAGAATAATAATAAATTTGGATTTTGTGTCTGGTATAATTTTATTTTGTCTTATCGTCATATGTAATAAATGTAACATACCATTATGTATATATATGATAATATTAAATTAAGAAATGAAAAATTATATTTCATTTATATAAATATTTTCATTGTCATCATAGTATTATTTTCTCTGTGACAGTTGAGGATTTTGATTTTAGTGATTAGTTATATTGTATAATATTTTTGATTAGTTAATATATTACTTTTTTCAATAATTGAGAAAAAACTCATATCATATAATTCAGTAATTTTTAAACCAAGTATTTAGACATTCTTTGTATCAGAACAATTTTTAAAAAGAATTATTTTTCAAGAAAATTAAAATTTTAAAAATACAAATTATTTCACTGCAGTTAATTTTGTAATAAAAAATATGAAATATCTTACTGTGGTTATTTTTTTTGAAAGTGATATTATTTTCTCATGGATAATGAAAGGCATTTTCCATTTTAATTTGAAAAAATTTTTACAATAAAAATATTATCAGGAAATAAGTTGTTATAAAATCAAAAGTTATATATTTTCACTACCATATATCTTTTAATAATAATTATAATATAATCTTCTCAATGATGACAGAGCGTAATTTTATTTTCTTATTTAATTATTATATTTATCACTAACATCTACCACTTCTTTAGAATGTCCTGTTGCCATGTTTGTAAGACCTTTTGCTGTAGAGAAAATTCCGTTGGTATTTCTGCCCATTAAAGGACAGTTGGTGTACCCTGGAGCTCATTTAACTATATCTGAAGCTGGTAAAGTATCGATTAAATATGTACTGTAATAAAAATAGGACACGATATAAAGTTTTATGTGATACAAATCAACTGAGAATTTCTTAATTTTTAAGAAAAAATATATTTCAGTGTACCCTTGGACGAAAATTGGCAACTTTTTGTTATGAAACGTGTTTTCCTGGATATTTGAAAAAAAAGTGGCCCTTAAAACAATATGTAATGATACGGAATTAAAACAATTGCACAAACTTTATACACACTTTAAATGTAAAAATAAGATTTTTAAAACGTAAATAAATATTTTATATTGAACATCAACCAACCGGGTGCTAAATTGGCGAAAAACCTAAAACTGAGGCCTACTGAGAAGGCCTAATGAGTTTTAAAATGTTCATTAATGCAAAATATTGCAAATATTTTTTTTTCCTGGAACACGACATTTTTTTTAAGTTATGTACGGAAAGGATCAATTAAGTTGTTTATTTAAGAAAAATCTAATGAAAAAAACTACAATAACTTATATTAAGAAATTAAACAGAAATGTTGTGTGAAATATATTTCTCTCAGTGTGTGTGCGTCCGCGCGCGCGGAAAACGAACTTAAATAATAAAATGTGAAATAAATATATTTAAAAATAAACACTTTAGATAATACAGAAAATCAAAACAAAAGTTAGCTAACGCAAAAACATTCGCATTGTATCGTATGGATACTGCCGAGAAAAATTAATAATCCCATCTTGATTTTTAATTTTACGAATAAAACAAAAGTGGTTACATATAATAACTATATCCGTACCAAAAAATCAAAACATATATTCTCCATCTTCCAATTTCTCAGATTACTATATTAAAAAAGGGCAAGTTTTTTCGCTTTTCAGGCAGCGCCCTCTGTTGATGAGTTCGACGTTATAACAATTAATGTCTGTGTCTAAAAATTACATTTATTATCACATAAAATGTAAATCTATGGTATTTTCGTACTTTTATCTAAATACATAGGGTTGTGCCAATCACTTTACATCACCATCATCACAATGATTAGATATCTCCGTTTACTATAAATTTTAACACTGATTTGATCTAAATATCTGTTATATCCATTTATTTTTAACTGATGTGATCTAAATATTTATCATATCTTACTTTACAGTAGTTATTAAATCTACAAATTAAAAAATAATAATATTTATAAATATTTCTTCTAAGTTTTATTGAATTAAGTTTTAATTTCATTTAAAAATATTGCACTAAATATCTAATACTAGAGATTTAACTCTCTCATTTGAATAAATGTTTAAATTGATTTGGAACCTTTAGTACTTGTTGCTCCGAATCAAATTATAATTCAAATGCAAATAGAGGCCATATAGTTACAGAGTAGCTAGTTAAGGAATTATTGAATAGAGTGGATTCGTTATTTTGGTGAGTTCAAACTGGGTATCTATTTGGCACATAATTGCTGATTTTCCATTATTGACAGTCATAAAAATTTTTGTACGCAATATTTAATCATTTGATGCACAAATTTACCATGTGCCTTTGATGCTCTAAACTGAAGTAACTTTTACTTATTCAAAGAATCTATAAGTTCATTATATTTAATCAAGCGTAAGAGATTAAAAACATGAATAAACTATGAGTAATTAAAATCTTTTTTACTCATAGTTTATTCATGTAAAGTCTTTCCCACACTAATTATTTAAATTTTAAAGTATAATTCACAAAATTAAAAACTACTCTCTCGTGAAATCAAAAGCTTTATACTCTTTCTCTAATATAATCTTCTTTTCCTTATTTTTATTAGATTTGTTTAGATAAAATAATATATTGCTATCTGTCCGACAGATGGCGGAGAAGTTAGCGTCCCTAACTTCAAAGCAGTAGGCTCCGGGCTCGAATCCAGGTTCGGGGATGGATGTTTCTTTCTCTCTTTGTGTTTGTCATTCTTTATCCATTCACTTTCGGGGTGAAGATAGCAACACCCACTGAGTGCCCCACTATATGAGATGCCATCATTTCGCCCATTATAGAGCTGAATTGGGCAAAAGCCAAAGGGCATCTGAGCATTAGAAAAAAAATATATTGCCAGATGTATAATTATAGAACTTTATATTTTTAATTTATTTATTTTATTGTTAATTTGGCTCTAAGATCCTTATTATAACATAAATATATGTAAATTACATCAATTAATATTTTTTGAGGAAATATTTTTATCATTATTATAACAGAAATGTATATAAATTACATCAATTACATTTAACTTACAATATTTTCTTTATTTAACTCCATTGTTATTGAAATTTTATTTTAAATTCAAAAGATGCTAGGTAATTGAATCCAGATATAATAATATGTAAGTTATAAAATACTGAAAGACACTGCTAAAATGTCAATACTGATTTCATTTTAAAGTAAAATAAGTTAAAAGGAAACCACTGAAGATTATATACTCGAATAAAGGTAAGTTTAACATGATATGTTCCGATTTTACACATTCACAAATTAATAAAATTAAATCTTTTATCAACAAATTAAGATATTATATGTTATCTTTTTAAATGCATTTCTAGTAAAAGCTGAGTTTTATTTTGCATTTTCTTCATATGAATTTAAGTCTTCCCCCGTAGGAGGAAGCAAAGCAAAGCATTTGTCTTGCAATGTGAAGGCTTCCCTTTTGATGACCTCGAAAGGATGGCAACCGATTCGAACAACTTCAAATATTTTTGAAGTTTATTACAATGGAAATAAGACCTATTTGCAATGGCTCGGAGAGGATGAAGATCGTCGACGTTTGCAGCACCATTTGGTACTTATTCGTCTCAAATGTGAAGGAGAATCTACAAATGGTACCTTGGAGCCTTGTGCAGCTTTAAGAATAGGATGGGCCCCAGGTAAACGCCTTTCTTTATTCCTTAAAGAGATTTGTAAGAAACCTATTAAGCATTAATCAATTATGTGAACAGAATGGGACATTTTATCAGTCTTTAAGTTTGATAAAAATGATGATGCAATTTATTATAAATAGTTTATTCAGTCTTAGTAGACAAGTAAAATTTTGCAATAGAATTATTTTTAAAGGTACTTAATATTTTTTTAAATTTTAATTTTCTACCACTAAAAACGCATTAGTTATCTATTTCATACATTTACACGAAAACAACGATGGATATAAATTGACAGGATTTTTCGAACTAAAATTTTCCCGAAGCACTAAAAAGAGTTAACTTTTATTTTACATTGTAATTTTTTTATTGTTAAGTCCTATGACAGCTTTAAAAATAACATCAATATCAATGATTAATTGATGCATTTTCGGATATTTAAAATGAAATTTATTTTTAACAATAGAAATAAGTAATCATGTTGAAAATTTATTATCCTGAAATATACTACATTCTAGAAATTTTTCTGGAAATATTTAATCCTATTAGCAAATAAATCCTATTAGCACTAAAATACTAGGTAATAATAAATTATGTGAAATGTTCAGAGCTCTTTAGTGAAATATGTATTTGACAAAACGTAGCATTATTTAGTCAAATAACACAGAAGAACATAGGATTTCTCGATAGTTAAAAACAGTTAGCAACAAATGTCATTTCCAGATGATATTTTGCCGCTACAAATTAAATATGTAATACAGTAATTAATTGATGCGTGAATGCTAAACGAGAGATATGTTGTGAATAATACGAGACATAATATTTTGTGAATATTATAAGTAATGAAAGGTACTTAGTTTGACAAAAATCTCCTTTAGATGCGACATTTGAAATTTAGTTTTATTCCTTAATTTGTTTTAAAAGTTTAAATGCTATGTACCATTGAGTGACCCCTCCAAATATTATTTTTTTTAAGTTTCGGCCAATACAATATTCAATAGAGAAATCTGAATACGTCTCATTAATTTATGACCACCTGTATTACATCTTAAACCTATCTAGCCAAGAACTTAATACGATTTATCTTGAATTTTATCTCTACCCAGAAAACTATGGAAAATTCCGTCGTTCTGAATCATATACAAATAAATTTATATTTGAATAAAATCAAGCACGATGAAATTTTTTCAAGTTTTGTAACTTGCAAATCATAAGATCTAATTACAAACAGAAAAATCTTGTAAAAACATTGTCAACGGATATAACAAAGAGCTTTAATTCAAGTATTGTAGCATTGTTTTGAAGATTTCAGTGTCCATGAAACAAGACTGTAAATTAAAATTATACTAATTCTGATTATTTTAAAGTAAATCAAAAGCACTGAAAATTATATATTATTGAAGGATCTATGTGTGGACAAGAGATTTAATCTAGGAGACAACTCAGTTATATTCATACTTCAATCAAACTAATAATATAGTATGTTACAAAAGGCAGGAGTGGCCTAGTTGGCTAGGTCTTTCATTCTTGTTATCGGAAGCTTGTGAGTTCGAATCCCTACTCAGTCGTCGATTCATCCTGTTCGCTAATAACGGCTGATGCACATTAAACATATCTTGGTCGTTACGTTCTCAATGTAAAATGATACTCCTAGGGAAAACAGGCCATATTTGAGGGTCTTCTGCTCGATACCCTCCTTCTAAATTACGAAGGTCCGCTTTTTGACAACGATGGCACATCCACAGTGTGATCCATTATATAAGATGTCATCATCTTCCACTCCTTTTAATGCTGAAAGGTCCTAGTAGAGGGGCATTATATAGCAACAGTATATGCAACAAACTTATAATCCCAGTATGAATATTTTAGAATACATTTTATAGATTATATCAGTAATCCTAGTCATTTTTCCACATATAACAATGCAAGCGAAATGCCGTGAGAATTAATTACTTAATTCACCAAATTAAAAATTTTCTATAACAAAATTGTCTTTAAACAACCTTATATTAAACTTTTCATTTCTACCATTCTAGAAAAGCAAGCAAACAGCTAGCAAAAAGAAAAGCATAGATCAGCTAGAATTAAATAGAATCAAATTTATCGCCATTTTAGCAAAATTAATTTTTTTTATCTGGTAAAATTTGGTTCTATCCTGTCCAAATATGGTTTCATATTTTTTATTCACAGGCCTTGAACCGGAGCTGGGAGATCAGACATCAAATAAAAACAATTTTATAATCATTGGATTATGCTTGAGCATTTTAGGATTGATTTACGTGGGAGCAGTTCTTATTTATTTAAAAGTCAGGAAAAATCGGCGACAAGCTTCAAGGCAAGGGCATGCAATATCACGAAGTTCAATTGAAGTTGCTGATGAAGATTGCGCACAGGTAAAATTAGAGATATTTTATAATTGTATTGGAAACGCAGAACATATTTGGAAACATAAAATTATCCGACAATTCGGTTAAATTGATGACATATTACTTTATAAACAACAAATGGTTTTAAATAAGATCAATTTTACAGAAATTAAAATTACTTTTGTGTTTAGTTTTGAATTTTTCGGAATAAATATTACACATATTCTATGGAATTTCTGAGGCCTAGTTCTCTAGGAAAATATAAAAAAATTAGACAGATAATTTATGTAATTAGTTTATCATATGTGTGTGTCAATTAATTCTTAAATAAACAAAAAATAATACGTTTTTATAAGTTATAATTGTGAGTAAATAATATATTATGAATTAAAATGTAGCAGTAAAAAATACAACCAACAGTTCGTAACTCCTTTTTTAATAAAAATAGTTTAGAAAATAAAAATTAAACAAAATCTATTTCTTATACGTTTCAATCAAAAGTAAATGGCTTTTGAAAAAATATGGATATAATGATTGTATTAAATTCAATAATAATGAATAATTTTTTTTCTTCAAAAGGAATAATGCTTATGATATATCTAACCCAGCAAAACATATTGTTTGTCCAATCAACGTATTAGAATTATTAACAGTGTAATTAATGAATTCATATGTGTCTTCCTACAGACCTCCATATAGTAATGTTTATACAATAAGAATATTTATGCAAAATATTCGTTACTTTTTATACAAAACCAATTTAATTAAAAGAAAATTTTATATTAATCATGAAAAAATTTTACATACAATCGATAAAAAATTAGCATAAATTTATAATAAATATCAGAAGGCATTGCTGCCGTGTGATCCAGTATGCCAAATTCTGAGTTGGTAATTTTTTTTTCAGATTACCTTGTTTATTTGGCAACCGGATTTTTATTACGTCATATAAACGGAGACTTATAAGAATTATGTAGAAAATTATATTTATTCGTAATAATATTTACGTCATCGCGAGACATCACAATACGTCATCTTGGCAACATTTCTTCGTCGCCAAAAAAATTCAGAATTTGGCATGCTGGATTATGCAGCAACTATGCCATCAGAAATGTCCGCATGATCTGAGGGCCAAAGCTGATCTCTTTTAAACGAATTTTGAGTTATACTTTTCAGTTGGCTTCGATCATTTTAGTGATTAAACATTTCAAACAATCGATTACTTAGAAATTCTTTTCATAAAATTTATTTTAAAAAACATTTCAATTGTGCTTTAAAATTAGAATTTTTGAAAATCATCTGTAATACTATGTAAGAAATGTCAGATATTTTTGAAAATATTACGGTTATTTTTAAGAGAATGAATAGAGACATGTCGCCACTTATAACACGCGTGTTTTAAATGCCGTTTCAACTATGACTTTCAACCAGAAATTATTTTATTCAAAATATTGATGCTGTGTTGCCAATAAATCAAATCTCAATAGCATTAGTTTGTTTGTTTGTTTGTCGCTCAACGGTCATTTTTTGCACACGAGGGCTAATTAGACCGGGACTTACGGTTTAAAGTGGATTCCGAACCACTACAAACATCCATGCCCAAGGTGGGATTCGAACCCACGAACTGTTGAACCGAAGGCAAGAGCGCTAACCATTCGGCTGCCAGCTCGGCTCTCAATAGCATTAGAAAGGGAGCTTCTGTTTCAGTCTACAAAATAAACTTTAAGTAACTATTTACACGCCCATCAGTCCTGTAATAGAGAAGAGCGGTTTTTTTTATTCTTCTGCCTTAGCACAAGGAAAAGCAGATGATAAAAATAAATTATTCAATAAAATTATATGAAAACGAGAAATAATTCTCAAAAGTTGGGATTTTATTTTAAGACATCTAAAAATGCTAAAACTCATTTGTGCATTTATATGGATAATTTATTACTTTTCTGGTATTAAATGATTTAAAAATATATGTAAACCTGTTAGTTGAAGAATTTACATTTATATTTGAAACTAAACATGTTTTTATAATAATTTTCTATGGATCTCATATTTTTTTTAATATCAATCTTATTTTACGTTTTTAAAAGGATTATTTTTTTAAAAAAACTGGCTCTTGCATTTTAAAAGGAAACTAAACAGAGAAAATTACTTTTAAAAATACAGGTAAGAATAATTTAAAAAAAATTAAATATTCAAATTACAAATATTTCTTAAGGTAAGGATGCAGGTGCAAACAAATACTAACTGCTGAAAAAGAAAATGTATATTGCTCTGTTATTTGGTTTCAAAATATATATAACCAAAGTGTTTATTTATATTATAAAAATCTCTTTAAAAAAAGTTTAGTAAAAATAATTAATCAGAAGATTGTTAATTATTTTATTAATAGATTAAAAATTGTTTTATTAAACAAATTATTAATTAGTTTTAATAGATTAAAAATTAATTAATTAATCAATTCAAATATTAAAATATTTTATAAGCTATATTTGTTATTTTCAAGTTTGAAAAAACAGTAGAATTTTACTGTCAAAAACTTGTATATTGAATAATTAGGAAATGCTGAATAGTTAAGAACTGTAGAAACTTATTAAATTTTACTGTATCTTGAAAGTTTCTAATTTTTTTCTTTTCAGCTACGTAACACATACATTAATAATTTAGTCCAGGAAGCTGAATTAACTACAAAAAGCAGCTTAAAGGTAAAACATTATTACAATTTTTTTAATTATTGAGAAACTTTGTTTTTTCTGAACTTCTAGAATAAAAATTTTTTATATCTTCTTAAGAGATAAAAAAATACTTATTTTCTCTTTAATTAAAGTGTTTTAGAAAATGATCTAAGTATTCAATTAAAAAGTACATATATGAAATTTATTGAATGGAATTTACTCTGTGGGAAATCATTAATGAAAATATGAACTTGTTAAAAGATGTATTCATTTTTCAATCAAAATAAATTGTTCATAATCAATTTATTTTTGCTCTAAGCTTTAAAGTACAAAAACAAGTTTTTTTTTTCACTGATGGTTACTTAAATAGTGTAAATACAATCCCTCAATTCAAATTCAAAAGTAAGTTGGCTTAATTAAGTTCCTTAATCAACATGTCTTCAAGAGAAATAATCGTATCCTTAGCAAATATCCAGAAATCTTTTTTTAAAAAAACTTGAACTTTTGACGATAATTACTGTATAATTTAAAAATACACTAACCATTGGTTCGATATGATTTGTTTGTTACTAACGTCTTTTTAGTGGGAATTTACTTGGTTTTAAACTAATTTCAATTCATTTAAAATTATTTTTAATCTATAATTGCATGTTTATTTTTGTCATAGTACTTCATATTTATTTATAAAATATATCCTATAAGTTGGAATGAAATACATATTGTTTTAATAGTAATTAGGAAATATTCTGAATAACTCAGTTTTCTCATTCAAAAACTTATTCATTAATTGTAAAGAAAACGAAAGGAAATCTTAGAGTTTAAAAAAAAATTCTTTTCAATTTAAATAGATTTAATTTGTTTACAAAATTTTTTATCTGTATTAAATATTATTGAATTTGAGTTTTATAATTATAATAAAAAATCGATATACACACACGATAATCCATCAGAATAATCCAAACTCATTACATGCCTGATCTATTAATTAAGTTTTTGGAAACTTGTTTCTCGCTAAATTGAAGGAAAATTACCTAATTTAAAGAAAAGTTTGCTTTATATAACTGAAATGCTTTATACTTAATACTTTAAAAGCCATACAATGGTCAGTAAAACAAATGATATCTGGTTATGATTATCATTGCAAACAGACTCTGATTTTTATCAGGAAAATGATATAAATGTATTAATTTGAATTTTATAAAGAAGTCTGACTTCAGTGGAATACAACAGCCGAATATAATTTCTTTTACTGAGTTATTGAATGTTTTAAGGATGTCATCAGATGAAATAGATTATTGTTAAGTGGGGAAATGACTTAATGTTTAGACGAGTCTCAATTCCAACTGATACGAAATGATAGTAGAGCTTGAAGCCAGTAGATCCGTCATTGTCAAGTAGACAACATGAAGTGCTCTTTAATACTGTGATGAATCTGTCCAGGGCATGGTTTGGGACAATTAGTTCATTTACAGTGAATATTAAATATATATCAGTATATGCAGCCACATTTTGGACACTTCTACAATTCATGAAGTTTATATACATGAACAAAAATGATACATCAGAACAACAGATCATTTTAGGAGTCATTCTGTGATTATATTAACTATTCTAAGAAATAAGTTTATCAACTCAATTGTCGATTATGAGTATAATTAAATAGGTTTAAGAATTTTTAAGCAATCTATAAAAGGGATCTAACAGCTCAAATAATCAACAAATTGTCTATCCGGCAGTTAAATTGTAAAAATATATCAACTAAAATGACTTCAAAAACTGCCATATTGACTCGAATTGAGTTTTTCTCCAAGCTAAATTCTCCCATGATGCTCGTTAAGTAAACCATGGCTTTTGATCCGCCATATTAACTGTTACACTACTGTTTTTAAAAAATCACTTTCAAGTAAGAATCCTCATAAATTGATGAAATATTTTCATTTACAAGTTACGTTCAAGAAAACTATTAAGTTTCCAAAATAAAAATATCCATGCTTCTTTCATGGTTAGGTCCTGGTCTAATTAGCCCTCATGTGCAAAAATTACCGCTGAGCAACATACACACCAAACCATGATGTTATAATTTTTACGAATTGTAATGTACAATGTATAACGCACTAACACATATTTTTATGTTCTCCTGATTTATACTAGTAATTTTTTACCCATAACTTATTGGCATTATTCATAATAGAAGAACTTAATTTCTTTTAATTTTCCTGTTATACTGAACATTATATATTTTTTAATTATAGGGCTCTCATAATCATTCATCAACAAAGGATCATGATACAGTTTTGGAAGTTAACCATCATAACCACGCAGATTCATCAACACCTGGCGATGCTAATTATTCAAAAAGTAATGGAAAAACTGTAAATTCCAGGGGAGCGGAAGCACCAGAACATTGTCCTCCTACACAATCCCCACCTCAGGAATTTTTCGTTCGCATTCGAGGAATGATAGCTGCAGCTAAAAATCGCTTGAATAGTTTCCGATACAAACCAACACTGCTTGTAATACCTGAAGACGATTATTTTTACCAAGATTTTAAGGAAAAAGATATTGAAGTTTCGGGAAACCGGAAATCTTTCAGAAAGTTATCTCGTAAGGGAAACACTCCTGCCATGACTAAGAAAATGGAGTCCATTCATGGCTCAAACCTAGGAGCAGCGATGTTAGAATCTAAGCTTGCACCACCATTGCCACCGCCAAGAAACGGAAAGAGCAAGAAACGCGCTCCTTCACCCCCTGGAGACCGAGTTTCTTACTCCGATTTTACGCGTGAGTCTCCTTCACCAGTCAGTTTGAATGACTTGCAGGAGAGTATCGGAAGAAAGAAGCGCAAATCTTCATCAATAAACTCTGAAAATTATTCAAAATTCGATTTATTTCGCTTAGATCTATACGAGAAAATTAGCAGATTAAGAGAAGGCACTAGTTCAGAAAATGAAATAACTGTTTTGGAAATGTCTGATCGAAAAAGAACAGGTAAGTATTTTTAACGCATAAATTTTTATTAAAAAGCAATTATTTGTTGTTTTTTTATTTCCTTTTCACATGTCTCACTTTTAACTCATATTTGGTATATTGACATATTTTATTTTTCATAAAAAGAGTTTCTATGTAAACACTAAAATCGATCTTTCGTTAAGAAAAAAAATTATAGTAAACATCAATATACTTTATAAGTTGTTAAAGAAAAAAAAGGACTGATTTTAAAAAGCAAGAAACATGCCTTAAGCCAGATGCGAGAAACTACAATCTCATTAAAATCTGAAAAGATTTCGCCTTAAATTTTCACAGTTTTGAAAAAAATTAAAATACATTTTTATAGTTTAAAATATTGATAAATGCCCACTATAACTTATTATATTCTAGATTTCTCTGGAGTAAGTCCTGCAATATATTTCGCAAGTCATTAAGTTTACTATACCATAAAAATACACGCAATATACTATTTATTTAAAAGTTACTAGATGCTGAATTATTAATATATTTAGTATTCCAGATCATATGCAAAATAAAAATTGTTTGAGTAATACTTTCTACAATACTTACATAAAGAAGGGACATACAACTGAATTCTCATTTAAAATACTATACTTTACAATGATTGTTTTCGTAAAGGTTGTATCATCTCATGTATAAGAAAAATAATATTTTAGACAATAAAAGAATCCTATTAGTATGGTGGAATTTCTCAGGTACATGATTGCGGACTATCAAGATTGGCATCGATATTTTTAAAACATTCTTCTTGTAACCCATGACAGAAGCAAATATGTAATCGTTGGATCTTGGAGGTTAATACAAAATGCATAGAAGAACTTAGCGACTCCAAGCTATTAATACCTGAGGCGAGGGACATGATTCTCAGACTTTTAAAAGAGCATAGTCACCTCACGTAGAACTCAGTAATTGTAGATTATGGTTAGATTCAGTCCAAACTGTTTCATGAAGTCTTTGAGGCAGGGAAATATAGAAACAACCATTATTTAAGCTTTTCTATGTGCCATAACAAAAGCAGACATGATTTCAGTTATATGATTAACGACACTAGACATAAAAAGGTACCATACCATCTTTTTTACGCAAATACCAGTTCTGCATACAATATTATGAAAAACATATCCGTGTGTGGAGTGGAAAGAGTGCAAGAGCTACAAGTTTCCATTAATTTTCTTTTTCAGACTTGGCGTTTGGGTGATGATATGGAATGTAATAAGGTTGACATCTTGATCATCCTTTTCGATCGTATAAGTCCCGTCACTTGTCTTAACTTCTATAATCTACATAATGATCTTTTAACAATATAAGGCATCATAAGATACTTACATTGCATAGAGGATAATCTAATAGCTGTAGGCTGTTTTAAATTTCTTTTAAAAAGAAAACCATCATATTCATTTCCTCGAGTGATTTTTTACAGATAGGGGAACTTATTTAAACATTGCAAGTGAAAACTTTGAAAACTCACAAGCACTCGTCCTGATAGACAATCTTGCAGAAATATGAAACATAATGTCTATTTTTCTATTGCTATATAGTGACTAGGATCAAACTTCCAATCTTTCATTTCAAACAGCGCAGTACTACTATTGAGTAAAGCCGTGGTGGCCTGATTGGTTAGTGTGTCTTTCTTGTTATTGAAAGGTGAGTATGAATCCTGGTGAGTAGTAGAATTCGAAAACTAAGACACCGTTTCGGTAAAACATTCTTCTATATTCAACGTCATTTTATTTATGTTATATACATGCAGCACTTCATTTAGCCTCTTCCAGCTTTATTTCGTGTTTCTTTCTTTGAGTGCATTTGCATTTGCCAGTTATTCATTCGCCTTTGCAAATAGGAATTGAGACGTTGTGGTATGTGTAAAAAGCCACTTATTGATGGTATAAAAACACTTTTTTGCTAGAAAAAATCCCACCATCTGATTTTCCATTTTTTTTTAAATTTATGTTTTTGTTACAGGTATTTTTATAAAACCTAATTTTATTTGGAACATCCTGTAGTTTTCTTTTTATATTGACTATGTTTTCAGCGTATAGATTTTGAATGTTGCATAGATTTTTTTTGTTAAGACTATCTTCTTTCAGATGATTCATCAACAAGTTACGCTACCGAAAATAATTTTACAAAAGAAGGTATCCTGGAAAATTGCTGCACTAATTCAAAAATGCTGCACACAGATAACAAAATATCGAGACGACAACTGCTTCACAAACTCCACGAAGCAGAAGTAACAGTCGAAGAATCAAAAAGTCACTACGCCAAATTGAATAAAGTAAAATCCAAACGGAATAAAGTGTCGAGTGAGAAGACTAATGAGGAAAGAGAAGAAACTAAAACACCCCCACATACACATCTTTCTCATACAGGTAAATATTTTATTCTATTCTAATTTTTGCTATTGGTCATATTTATAAATTTTTTCTCTAAAAAAAATAAAAATTCTAAAAAATGAAGTAAAAAATATTTTAACTGGTATCCATACGTATCATAATTTTAAATATAATAATTTATAATTATTTGAACCAGTTATATAGTTAAAAAAGTAATGTTCCTTAAACATTACAAAATTATCCATTTATCAATGAAATTACTTTTAATTTTTAAGTACAAATATTTTATAAAGTAGTATCTGTACCTGTTGAAAATTCTCCAGGATTCCAATTGTCCTCTAATCAATTCATATAAAGAATTGTACTTTTGCAACATGTATTGCTCTCGCCGTCGATGTCTCTGTTACTGGTATTGTGAAGCGAAAAAGCGTTTTCGCAACTGATACACTACTTTGTTCTTTTTATTTGTATTCTCTGTTTTACTGACTTTCTTTGCTGCCAGTCATTGGAAATAAAAAAAATATCTCAAAGTGAAAATAGCTAGAGTATCTAATTTCTAAGCGTATTTATCAAATATGTGTTATATAATTCAGTATGGCACTCCCCCTGGAAATATAAAATTACTTTTCACCTAAGCAGTTGCTACTTTTGAGATGTGTCCTCCATTTAATATTAATTAGCTTTCATTAATATCTAAAAGTATTCTACAAAAGAGCACATTTTAACTAACTAATTCAATATCACATCAAATGAAGAAGAAAAAAACATTTCGATACAAAAATGAAAATATAGGAAATATTGGAATGGAATGCGATTTAACATGTGAAATTAGTATCCTAGCATGTATAAACAATTCCAGTATCAAAATTTGAAATCCCATTTTGCATGTAGGAAAATAACAATGAAATAATAGTAATTTTCTGGTCACTATCAACATGGATGAGAAACACATGGTACTGCTTTGAAGAATACATGTTTTTAATGCTATTTTCAGGCAAATATGGCCACATTTATTGAATACTCATGATTTGCGGATGATACCTTTTGAAGATTTTCCTCTCTGAGAAAATGAAAAAAGGTAAATTTCCAATCACTCCTGCCAGACTACTCTGCCTAGTATGCTTTGAAGAAATGAGATGTTTGCGGGATCAGCCTCAAAATTGTCTAATGCTTTCCAACATGATTACTCTAAGATCCACGTGTGTGGTAAGTAGCGCACGAAAAGTGACTTAACTGGTATACCGAAGACATCAGCATTTTGTATCCTTCAAGATGTATTGCACTTGTACTCCTAAAAATTGCAATAATTCAACCAGCACTTAACAAATAATACGCACAAATGAGACAATAATACAGATATAATGAATACGAGAGGAATTCTTGATGTGAGTTTTAACAAAAATCACAGGAGATTCACAATGGTTGCCCAGTATCTTCTGAATTGATGAGGCTGTTTTTTTATTGCTGGGTTAGTCAATTCCCATAGTTGTCGCATCTTGACAAAGAGGAACCGGTACAGCTTCACTGAAAATCCGCTCATTCCCAACGTGTGACATTTTGCTGTGTCCATAATTGTGGATCTTATTTTCTTTGAAGAGTCCTGTACAAAAGTAAGCTGGAAACCATGCTCAATTAATTCGGAATTTAAAAATGCTACAGACGAAAGTGATACCGGGCTGTTTGGAACGTAATCATCTGACTACAGTAACATCTTGTAGACCAGGGCACTACCTCATTGCATCCTACAGAAGCAGTTCCTGATAAGCACATTTAGTGAGCAATGATTCCTCAGGACTACTCACTCACTACATATGATACCAGTTGATTTTTGTGTCAGGTTTAATGATTTTTAGAATAAAAATTCACAAATAAAAATTTTATATCTTCCTAAAAACATAATCCTTCGTGTAAATCAGTTTGAATTCGCATTGCCAATCGTATTTTGCTCGATTATTTTTTTTAATATGATGTTTTTAGCCTAGGTAACTGTTTCTTGTTTATTAATCAATAAAATATAAAAAGACATTGGTTTTTATGTTAATAAACAGTCTATATAAGATAGTTTCTAACATGTTTATGATTCTATATTGTTAACATTCAAGTTAATAAAAAATTTTATTTCATTGTTATTTCAGAGGACATAAGCGAATCTGCAATATTACAGATATCAAGGCCTAGTACTTCAATGAGTAACTGTTCAGGTCATACTTCCAGTACACAACCATCTACAATGAAAGAAAAACACACTCCTTTAGAACGTGACGAAAATGAAAAAGATGATGGTACTGACTGTTCTGAAACTTCAGATGCATCACTTTCAGGAGATTCCTTAAATTCAAGTTTCAGGAAACCTACAAAATCAAGATCTTCCATGAAGTCTAAAAATTCTAAGAAAAGTTTAGAAAATGTATCCGTCATCTCTGGATCCAGTGTAGTGACATCTTCCACGGCATTAAAAGAAATTAATGACTATGATGGCCATGAAGATCACAGATTGGAAGATGGAGATGAAGAGATGGATGATTCAGAAACTCAAGAAGATGACAGTCGCCTAAGCACGGATCTGGATGCTGAAATTTACAGCATAGAAGACAGTGAACATCCCTCTTTAGAGGAATACTTACAACTGTCAACACAAGTCGCCAAAAAACTCTCTGAGCGTGCAGTTCCTACATTCAGCAACGATTTACCAAAGGAAAAAAATATGATTAGTCAATTTGTGAAAGAATTTAAGAATTCTATTGGAAGATTAAAGTCTGTAGAAGATTCAAAAACTAGATCAAGTCCTACAGCATCTCTTGGAGCTGATAATTGGACACTGAAAAAAGAAGAGAAAAAGTCAAAAGTTTCTAGAAATGTTTTTAAACGCAACTTGTTGAAAGGGCGTAAGAAAAGCGAAGAGCCTCTAGTATCAGATGAAAGTGGAAAAAATGGTTACTATGATATCAATGTTGTTAGTGAGACTGATGATGCAACTAGCAGTAAATCTTCCTCAGCTTCTTCAATCAGTGGAAAGAAGGGGAAAAGATGCAAGAGAAATCCAGAAATAGTACCAGCAACTAAAGTTATTGATGTTAATGAAAAAACTGTAATTTCAGTAACAAATAAATTAAATGAAAATGGCACAATCAGTAACAGGTAATGTTTAATATTAAATTATTTATCTCCTAAAAGTTAAATGTTTTTGTAAAACAAAATTACTGAAACTTCATGAATTTAAATTTTTTGTATTTTATATTCACGAAAATAATAGCAAATATTTCAAATAAAAACATAAATACTTGTGAACATTTAATAAATATCTAAATTATAGGCATCGTATATGAATATTTGTGTTGAATTAAATTTAATACGTAATATATCTTCTTTAATAAATTATTAAATAAGTTCTAAGTGTCAGTATGAAATTTTGCAAGCGAGTAAGCACTTTGAAAAATTATAATGCATGTAAAACCAGTATATATTTATTTAATTACAATAAACTGAAAAACAAAAATGAAAAAAGTTTTAAAAAATAAAAAAAATTCTTTTTTTATGCTTGCAAGAATAAATAATATGCATAAGATTTTAATTTAAAGTATAAAATTAAGAGCAAATTCTCCATTATTTAGTACAAAAATTAAATTATTTCAATCTCATTTCTGAAATAATTCACAAGTGTTTAATGTAATACAAGTTATTACATAATTTCTTAAAATAATTAAAACATGGGTTCTTAAAGAAATGATAAAACTGAATATAAGCTTAAAATATAGAATTATGTTTTCAAAGAAATTTCTTTCTTTAAGCGGTATTTTCCACTTTAAAAAATACTGAATATTAATTAATATTGTCTTCCACGATAAAAATTTAATCAGTTTAAAACTATTTTAAGACTTCAGATTTTCAATGTGTCTCAAAATAAATTATTTAAATTGATATTTACTTTTTTTTATTTATAGTACGCTGTAAGTTTAAATATAATATTAAATTACAATGAATAGAGAGAGAAATATTTTAAATGTATTGTTAAAAATATATAAAATTTGCAATCGTTATATTTTAATATAATTGCAAATATTCAATATAAAAATTGGTGAAATGTTTATCTTTAAAAAAAAATCTTTGTTTCATAAATGATTTTGTTTAAAAGTATACTTCATGTGATGACTTTTTACTAACATTTTAAATTTTTTTAGTAATAAATAAAACTTATATTTCAGGGAAAATATAAAACTAAAACCTTCAAGGATAGGTAAACCTTCAACTCCTCCATTACCACCTCCAAAAAAACCAGAAATAAGCAAACTTCAAATGAAAAGTTCTATCATCCACAAAGAACAAACAATCGCAAATAAACCGCACAATTTATCAATCGATGATGATGAGTATAATACGTCTGCAGATGAACAAGAACGATTTGCACAGAAATCGCTCTCTTCAATTGAATCCGATTCTATTTCTGTGAACTCAGATATGACTCAGGATTCGTTGAACACCCCCGTACCACAAAATGGAAGTGAAGATGAAAATCGAGAAGACGTGAGTGAAGAAGAAAATGGACCAATTGATAAATGCCTAGCTCAACTGGCAGATTCAGTTATTCAACCACCTGATGATTGTTCATTAAATCGTTATTTAAATCACCTGGGAAACGTTTTGGCAACTAGAGATGATAACGAATTCGATCACTGCCTTAATAAACTAGCCAATGGATTGACTAAAAATCGAGCAACAAAAGGGTTTAGTTTAGCAAATTTACCTTTGTGCTCATGGGAACATGTTTGTGTAGATAAAACTAGTGATCGAAGTACACCAACATCAGATCGTTCATCAACAACTTCAAGAGGCTCCAGAAGCTCACAAGAAAATTTGAGAAAGAAAACGTTAACTAAGTCTAAGCATCATCATCATCATCACCATCATGTATCTGAATGTAAGCATAATAGTGGCGACAATACTCAAATAAATAGCTCATTAGAAAATACCAGCCATATAGCAAATGGAAAGCCATATATTAATGGAAAAGATGTTTTAGCAAAACACATTTTAGTAGAAAGAGCAACTGCTCTCCAAAATATACTTCGGAATAAGCATCGAATAGCAAGTACATCAGAAGAAGATGAATGTGGGCGTGCAAGCTCACTTGGCTCAACAAGGGAGCTGGAAACACCTATTCCTGAAACTACATCCGACCCTGGATCGGCTGATTTAGAAAGACCTCGAAAAAAGAGACCTCTTTTAAGGAGGAGTAAAAAAGGATTAAATGGCACGTGTAGGCAACATATTCAAAACAATAAGCTCAGTAAAAAAGACATTGGATCTCTAAGGAAGAATACACAGGTGAGAAATACAGGTACACCAAGATCCAGTGGCAGTGATGTAACAGTTATACAGTTGGAAGGAGATGCAAATCAACATGTTACTAATGTAGACTGTTCAAGTAATTTTGTAACTTTAATCAATGTTGATAGCTCAGACTTTTCTAATAGTGCTGAAGAAAAATAAGCAATGGCAAAACTTGGCCGTTAACAATGGTAAAACTTGATAATACAAGCCATGTTCATGTGTGTTGATAATTTAAAAACTTCTCAATAAAGAAACTGTTTTCAATTTTAGAATAAAAGCTGTATTTTTACTGATGGTACGATTTATTCAACATCACACTAATCTGTGAAATATGATAAATTTTAATTTTATTGAGATTATTTCTTAATAAAAGAAAGAAATAAAGTCAAAACACACATTTAAAGCAGCCAGTTTTAAAATACCGCCAAATATGAAAGAAATTATTCTATTTCTCTATCATATTAATATTTATTGCTACATTGTTTTAATAAAATGATGAAAAAATATTTCGATAAAGAAACAAATGCAGTGGAGCCTCATTTAATGATTCATTTTTGAATCTTACTCGTTCTGTGATTGGTTTAACACAAAACTTGATTAAGAATTTAACTTTTCAATAAAAATTCTCAAACAAATTTGGATTGATTTAATGTTTATAATACATCCTACTTCATAAGATTGTTGTCGAAGATGTTTTAGTCTAGGGTCTCAAAATTTTCCAAAGATAAAACACTATTATCCTTAAATAATTTTCAAGATAACAATTCTTTTAATTTTTGAGTTAACAATTATGAAAATTTTTTTTAATTTCCATCTTTAATATTCTAAATTTTACCTAAAACTCTTTAAATATGGAAGATTAAATTGAAGGATACGAATGAAAAAATGCTGATTTTAATTCAAGATGTATATTCATTTGGAATGCACAAAATTAATTGAATGAAATTAGTTATTTAAATTAAAAAACCACATTAAGAAAATAATGAGAATTTCCTGAAGAATTTAACTTGTGTATTTCCATACATAAAATCACTGTGTTTTTACCATTTTATTACGTTAAATGTACAAACTTAAAATTGTAAATGTTCTCTTGTTCAAAATCTTAAATTCCCAAATCTCACAATCGATCAAGGCAAGCAGTTCCACTGTCATCTTTATTTAAGCAGCTAGGACGGAACTATTATATATAAGTACAACACAAATACGTACTATCACTTACTATCCAGCGTTAAACTGATTGGTAGAACGTCTACACCACCAACTTAAAGGAGCACTTAGTGGACTCAAGTATTATCATTTATCTTACGTTCAATACTTAAAGAGGTTATCGTAAACTGTTGTGCAAAGCTAGGTATGCGGAACAACATTTCGTTTACCTTCTTGCACTACAAGTCATTAGAAAATAGCTCATTAGAAAATACCAGCCATATAGCAAATGGAAAGCCATATATTAATGGAAAAGATGTTTTAGCAAAACACATTTTAGTAGAAAGAGCAACTGCTCTCCAAAATATACTTCGGAATAAACATCGAATAGCAAGTACATCAGAAGAAAATGAATGTGGGCGTGCAAGCTCACTTGGCTCAACAAGGGAGCTGGAAACACCTATTCCTGAAACTACATCCGACCCTGGATCGGCTGATTTAGAAAGACCTCGAAAAAAGAGACCTCTTTTAAGGAGGAGTGAAAAACGTTTACTCCTCCTTAAAAGAGTTTACCTTCTTTCGTTTACCTTCTTGCAATACAGTTGATCTTCTTGCACTACAAGTACATGTAAGGGATATGCCTGCCTACATCACACAATGACAAGGAATCATGCAGTTGCTTAATCCAGCACCAACCAATTCTCACAACTTGCAAAAACATTTTTGGTCCTCCAGAGCTAAATACATGTTCACATGTATTTCTTCGCGTGGAAAAAGTGAAGCCATAGTTATCCTTAAATTACACAGGACTGAATTCATTCAGTTTTGCGTAGATTATTCCAAACTTTCAAGATTGACCTAAATGGAAAACCCACCACAGTAACGATAGAGCGCGTTTAAAAACCAGCATTCATTACTAACTCTTCTCACCTTCCAAACCTCACCAAGCAGCAACAGATTCCGGAGCCCAAGTGGAACCAGAAGCGTGAAAAAGTCCGTTTCCAGCTACTGAGAAGTTAATGCACTCGTCTCTCACTAGGGGGATTCTCCTGAGGCGTCATTCATTGATTAAGACGGTTGCACATCCACCATAGTTTCCTGTAAGCAAATTTCGAGGAGCTCAGCGAAGATTTACTCGCTGGTATTAATACTCAGCGTCAGCTCTCAGAAAGCGTGGTGGTCCAACCGGTACCGCTACCAACGATAGCCATTGTAAATACTACTTGGATCTTGGATCTAAAAATTTTATGAAGTTTTGGCCTGCGAAACAGGCTTTTACTTCTTGATCTGTTCTTGTTCTTTCAGGAAACAACAGATCTTTACTTACGGAGAGCACAAACTTGAATTTGGAAACAGCCAATCAGCTGTTAGAGCAGAAAGTAGGCGTGTCTATGCGAGCGAAAATCTATAATTGTGAAGATTCAAAATTACAAAATACAAATCTATAGTAATATACAATATTACAAAAACTAACAAATAAATGAGAAATTCTGGGCTAAATAATTCAAAATTATAAGATAAAATAATACAAGAAAAGTCTATATACATTATTTACATATTTACAGTACACTCATTCGTTTTCGCATAGGAAATAATTGGCAATAGGTCTATACCTGCAGTCTTCCCTTAAATATTTAAATTTATCATAAAAAATAAATATTACTTGTAATTAGTTGTTTTAATTAGTTTAAATAAAATAATAATGGTAGATACTTGTCTTGTGGCCTTTATCCACAAGCTTATTCCTCAGAAAGGGAATTTCTGTGTTCAATTCAAGATACATATAGTGGGAGACGAGTGCTGCGTTTCTACTTTCTATAAGCTTATCTTGTCGGGTAGATACTTGGGAATTTTACCGGTACGTATGAATATTGCTCACTATGCGTGAAAAGTCCAACCGGGGAAGTCATTGAGATTTTGTTAAAATGCCTTAAAATGATTTCAGTTTTTATGCTACCAACTGCTCAATTTCAAAAATAAAAAATCAAATTCTATTATTCAAATATATTCTGTTCTTATAAACTTAAATATTTGATTATTTTTTAGAGGGATCATTATAATTTAATATTAAATAAACATTTTTTTTAATAAAAATGTTTTCTTTTCACTTTCGGATATTTTGTCGCATTTTAATTACTGCATCAATCACTGGTTTACAAATTTGTTAAAGTAAGTGATATATTCTTTTAAGTTTACATTTCTTGTAAAATTTTATTCATATCAGTATTGATTATTTTGTGACTACTTAAATAGCAAACTTTATGATTAACTTACACATTTATTGTGTTGGGTTTACAGCAAAAAAAAAAAATAGTCAAAAAGCAAATTATTTCACACACAATATTTTTAATAAATCATTCCTAAATGCTAACTCTGCTTTTGTATTTAAAATTATTGATTTATAGAACAACCGAAATGCAGAATAGTCTCGAGTTCAATTCATTTCGCTCATTGTTTATAAAGCGGAGTTCTATTGTCGAACATATTCAATATTAAGCCCCTTTGAACATTTCGTTAAACTTAAGTTTAATTCACTTTCAAGAATATTCAATAATACATGCTGTGAATTGAAATTATGAATAGAAGAACTCGATTCTAATCAATGTGTGTGTTCCAATTTTCTTTTGTGCTGTTATTTCGAATTCTAGTGAATAAGCGTTTAGTAAGATTTCTCACTGGTATGTGGCGCCATCTGATATAGAGGATATCGAAGTTTTAAAAACCCGTTTAATGAGACATAATGTAAGTTATTTTGTGGGATTCCTAGGAACGAGGCTGCCGACTTTTTGGTCAAAAAAGGTGCAAAGGTCCTCCAGAGACCTTTGAAAAGCCTCTCTTTTAATTCAGTAAAACTCCTGATAAAAAGAAGATACCCCTCCGAGATAAAGCAGAAAGCATTGCTTCTGCTTTGTCTCGCTAGTAAGCCATGGACCTCGATGCTCAAGGATACACAGTCCGTCCCCGATTTCCCTAGAAGCTCATCTGTGTCTCTCTTCCGCCTTACAACGGGCCATGATTGCTTGACCGCATATTTCGTATAAGTTTGGACTTTATGACTCTGCCATATGCACTCTGTGCAGACAACATCACATTTTTTATGCTACTCCTTTCGACTCGTGCTCTGCACTTGTGTTTTTTAGCAGTAGTGTTCAGAAATATTGTAAGGCTAAAGAAATAATCGCGTCATAGCCAAATTTGAGGGTATTTGTAATAAATAAATATAAATTATTTTATTATTTATAATATAAATTATTTTATTATTGGATTTTTTGTTTAGCAAATTCAAAAAATGTTCGGCTCAAAGCTTATTTTTATCAACCCTAATTTCACAACATTTTGCAAAATATATCTTTCATTATCTTAGTATCATTTTAATCAATATACTTGTAGTATCAGAAAAATTCTAGTGATTTCACTCGAGATAGTATGTTTACATTATCTTTAGTTAAATTTCTATGATCCATTTAATGATAGGTAATACAGTAAATTTTCCATAAACGGGGTAAACATCGAATTTGGCGACCGTTTATATTTAGCAAAATTTCCTTTTGTGTTGTGGTTTCCGGATGAATATTTTATACGATAGAGATTGAAGACAACCATTTGGTTGGGAGGCATTTTTTTATCATCATTCTTTTTATATGTTACTTATCGAAATATATTCTATAAGAATCCTAATTTAATGTGAAACCCAGTATATTGGATAGACGTTTTCAAAACACACTACTCGTTATCTAATTTGCAAAGTTTAAAGACGTCCATCTCGAGACAGTTTTAAATAAGAAAAGAATAATTAAGTTTATAATCGTATGTATTTAACCATTTAATTTATTTTTTAACTTGAGCTATTTTCTCACATTTTATGTTTTAACATGATAGAAGTGCTGCTTCACGAAAAGGATTGCAAATGATTGTAAGATGAAAATGTGGAATTGCTGGGAAGATTTTTGTGAGAGCTGTTTTTAAAATTTAATTTTCATTGAAATTTATTTCCCTTTCCAGTGCAAATCCAAAAATTGTTGGGGTGTATTATTTTTCTTGTTTCATGTTTGTTTTTTGTTCTGCCATTACAAAATTCAGAGGTTATTTTCGTTTGGCGGCGTTCATTTATATTTCTAGCATTCAAGGAGTATTAATTTTTTTTATGTATCCAATACATGTAAATTATTCATGCCTCAACATTGATAAATTTACAACCCAATCGAGGATTGTCGTGTTCACAAATACAGACTGAGATACATTATATGATTCGTGGTTTCAATGTCATTCTGTTGGGGTATGGAGAGAAAGATTTCGGCCCACGTGTCGTATTTGTTACTTGAACATGATGATTGTTTATTTTTAGCAGCTTTTTAAGACAGCAGGAATGGGTATCCAGAAAAGTACATGTAAAAATTATATGTTACAGATTGTAAAAATTATATGTAAAACAAATGTAAAAATTATATGTTACCGAATCAAATTAACAATATTTCTTAATAGAATAATCAGCAATATAAAATACAACATTTTTGGTATAAATGAATTTATACAAAATATAGCACATCATTACCTAAAACTCTACAAAAGTATTTAATTATTTAGGAACTGAAGACATAATAAAAAAGTATATATATATATATATATATATATATATATATATATATATATATATATATATATATATATATATATATATATATATATATATATATATATATATATATATATATATAGTTGCTATTATTTCTCAGTGATTATAAAGTTAATGAAAAATTTAATCTTTACCAAAGAAAAGAGAAAGTGTTTTATCTTTACAGTAATAAGTCACTGACATAGGAAAAGACCAATCTCTGTAAGGAAAAGATTTTTGAAAAAGTTATTAATATTTAATGAAAATTCTCATCTTGAATAAAATTTTATACGTTGCTAAAATTTATTTAGTTATTAGATATTCAATTATCGTAAGGAAAGAGTAAAATAAACAAAATGCAGTTTAATTAAGTTAGAACTTTTTACTAAGTATGTTTCAAATTATACATTTTTGAAGTATATGCAAATTAAGATAAAAAATTTATTTAAATATTTTCCTTAAGAAATAAAATACTCCCTAAAAATTTCAGGAAAATTAATTTTTATAAAAATATTTCGTACGGAAAATTATTCCAGGATAATCTATCTTCGAAAATGCCTTCTCTTAAAAAGAGTTATTTAATTAATGAGAAAAATACTAAGAATTAAAATATAAGTTTACGTTAATTATTTATTTATAAATTCTTAATTATTTCCATTGAAAGTAAATATTAAATTGCTATTTTAAATGAAAATATTTATTTGTGATCCAGTTATACATTTATTCCTAGAAACATTCACAAAAGAGAGACAGTTAAACTATTTCGTATTGATAATCACCAGAGAAAGAAATTCTCTCTAACATGTGTATTCTGACAAAAATCAAAAACATGCATTCTTTAAAACTACCGTTTCTTTGTTTAAAAAGTAATTTGGCATTAATTAATAACTATGTTGTTTTTTCGGATTTTTGTGTGTGCTTTGTTATATCCGCTTATCTAATTTGCATAAAATTAATCGGGGATGAAGTTATTATGTGTATCGAGATAACTAGAGGTTACATGCCCCAATTGGCGACCTTAGCGACTTTTTTTCGTCGCCAAACAATTTAAATGCTTTTACCACTTAAAAAGAACCATATATATAACGCAAAAATGACATAAAACACGAGAAAAAACCAAACCTAATAACAAAATCCGAAAAGCTACTAAAACTCAACTTGGCAACACTATTACCTACTTTCGCGAGAAACCTCTTGGAGGATATATATCCTACTTATACCAGGATGAGTTATGTACTAAGCTATAAAAATAATTAAAAACATTGAACGATGTACTAAGTTATATGGATATATAATAAAAAAAATTAAAATTGTTGCATGATCTGCTATATAAATATAAATAAATTAAAAGTAATTCAGGCACAGATGCCGTATAATCCAGGATGCCAAATTCTGAGTTTGGTAATTTTTGGTGGCGGATTTTCTTATGTATGTAGCAACCTAGTTTTTAATTCGTCATCGATATGGAAAACTATAAGAATAATGCAGAAAATTCTATTTTTGCAACCCTAGAATTAAAGTCATCGTGCACGTCACAATACATCATATTGGCAACATTTCTTTATCGCTAAAAAAATCAGAATTTAGCATCGTGGTTTATACGGCATATAAGGCGTAATCCCTACTATTTTCACTATTTGTGTGTGTGTGTGTGTGTGTGTGTGTGTGTGTGTGTGTGTGTGTGTGTGTGTGTGTGTGTGTGTGTGTGTGTGTGTGTGTGTGTGTGTGTGTGTGTGTGTGTGTGTGTGTGTGTGTGTGTGTAGCGAAAAAATATAATTTTTCATAGCTTGGTAACATAGTAGTTAAGTGCAAAAAAACGTCATTTTCGAGTCCAGAAAAGAGTATGTTTGACACCTAGCCTACTCGAAAACTATAATATAAAGGCACTTCAGATTAAAAATTGCTGAGGGCACAATGCTCTCCTGTTTTGTGGCTCAGAAGTTTCGAGCAGAAAATGCCAACTCAAATAATCATAATATAAATTTATAACAAGCAGGACAAGCTTCTCTCTCTCTCTCTCTCTCTCTCTCTCTGTTTTCGTAAGCTTAAGGCTGCAATAATTTTTTTCTAACGCCCAATCATTCGGAATTTTCCAATTTTTGGAACAAGAGTTGAAATTTATGGCATCTTATGCAGTGAGGTACCCAGTGTGTTTGCCATCCTTATTCTAAAAGTGAGAGTATCGTCGCAACTTAGAAGTAAGAACCAAACAGAAGATACCAAACTAAGTCTGCCATTTCCAAAAGTATCATTTCACTCGGAAGGCATTTCAGCCACAATTGCTATTTAGTGAACACGACGGATCTTCAGCGACGTCGACATAAAACTTGTTACTTTCCGTTGCCACAAAGACATTTTTCTCAACAAGTTCACAGCCCTTGAGGAAATCGCGCACACAATTTTGCGAGGAAAACTTGTGGTTCAAATTTGTATTCAATAATTATTTTTAACAAGAGATTAAATAACAAGTTGTAAAATATATTTTAATGAAGAAATGAAAAAAATTGTTTTCTAGAAACAAAATAATTTTATTAAGCCATTTTTTGTTTAAACTATTGTGTCGTTTTCTTGAACTAGTACATTTGCGTATGTTAGTTTGGGGTTTGAACTGGGTACAATTGTACTTTTTATATGTGCATTTAGATTTTGTTTTCCTTTTATTTTTAGGAATTTATTACATTCCCTGAAACTAGCAGGATGGGCTTCCCCACAGTTGGCGCATTTCGCAGGTGTGGTAGTCGGTTTAGGACAATTTGAATGCTGATGGTCCCCTGCACATTTCACACCCTTAAAATTGTGGTGACATGAGGTTTGTGCATGAAAGAAGCCTTGGCATCTAATTAGAATGCCCTAATTATGAGTGTTTTTGAAATATTTTTACAGATAATTTTAAGAGTGCAACTATTTTGAAAAGATAAATATTTTATTCCCCCATAATAGATTTTATTAGAGATATTTTTCTTCTGAAGAAATGTTTTTAAGCTTTCAGCATAATTATAATCGGCTAACTAAATGGTAATATACAGATAAATAGATTGACAAAATATTTTTCTTGTGTACATAAAGTTTTCCTTTCATATGAAACTTGCCTATATATAAAAATGTTTTAGTAAAATTACTTACATAACGCATTACAATATGTTTAATTTTACGATATGATGGGTTAGCCAGATACGGTATTTTTATTCGGTGCATTGTAAAGAAAATATTCTATTCTACATTTTATGAATTCTAGGGAATATATAATATTTTCTGGATAATTTAACAAAATTAATGTAGAAACAAATAAATCTTCTTCATTTATTATGAGAATAGAAATGTATGAGCTCAAATTTATTACCTTAAGGAAAGCAATTTTCTGGGTGGAACGAGGGCTTCATAAGAGAATACCTGGATCACAAGTTACACACAGAAAATGAACACCCACTTTTAATCCTTTCCCTTTACATACCCAGAGACAAAATTCCAAACTTCATTCAAGACATGGATAAGCTACATACTTTAAATTGAAAACTAGAAAAGCAACTTTAATTGTAAATATAAAAACTGGATCTCTGTCAAGTAACTACTAAAAATGGAAATGTCCTCAAAAATTATATCAAAAATGCAAAGTTATTATTACTAACATATACTCCCCTTACAAGTATTGGAAAAAACACTGAAAAATATTCTGGACTTCTCAACAGCAAGAGATCCTCCACAAATAATCAAAATAAAAACATTAAGTTAACTTTCTTCAGATCATTTCCTGGTTGAAATTATTCTTAACATATTTATGCTAGATAAGCCCCCACTGCGCAACAACATAACCAACTGTTATTGCCAACCAACTTGGATAAATATCAAAACGAACTGGAAAAATAAAACTTCAACTTCACCCCAATTAATACTAAAAAAAAAAGAACTAGAAAATAGAATCAAACAAATTTTAAAAAGCATATTCAAACATCATATCAAAATTAAACACAAAAAATCACTCCAGGAATCAAAAAGCTAATAAAAAAATAAATAAAATTTGATAAAAGTATCAAGAGAATAAAGAGCCAAGCAGGCGGAAACTATATAGCAGTCAAAGTAATAAAATATAAAAAATATTCACCCTATAAACATCAACAAGAGCAATAGGAGCTCCACATACAAAACCTAGACACTCAAATTGGCTCCCTCTAGAGGTCAACAAAAAATTAAAAGCTAAATGTATAAAATTCCACCATTTCAGTTCAATGGAAGAACAATAATAACAACTCAAAAAAGAAAAAAGTATTTGCTCAACACTTTAAAAAACAATTTGAAAATAATAATCAAACAGATTCAAACACAAAAACCGTTTTCGAAAACATAATTAAAAAATTAGAAACAGCAAGTTTCTAAATTAAACCCAATAAATTACACCAAAACAAATAATAAATAGCATAAAAAAATTGAGAAACGGCAAAGCTCCAGGACAAACTAAATTACAAACAACATTCTAAAAAAGAAACTCACAATAGCATACATTATTATAACACAAATAATCAATAACATAATTCAACAAACAACAGTCATCATAAAATTCGCACCTAAGCCTAGAAACAACCACACACAATAATAAAATTACAGACCAATAAGTCTTTCTTCAATTAATAGCAAAATAGAAAAAGAACATACATTACACCATATTAATAATTCATTGGAAACAATAATATATATTCACGAACAATTTGGATTCAGACTGGTACATTCAACTGTACACCGATTTCTCAGAATTACAGAATTTATACATGAAGGTTATATCTACTGACAGGTAACTGCTAGATCGAAGGAATATACTTTACAAACTCCTCAGTTTCAAATTCCCAACTTACTCCATAATACTAATTAAATCCTACTTCGGAAACAGAAGAGTATTTGTAAATTATGAAAATTGGAATTCATCAACACAGGAAATAAAAATGGAGTTCCAAAAAAAAAATAAATAAACTCTAGGTCCAATTCTCTTCTTAACATATGTTAATGACATTCCAAAATCCAAAACTAATAAACTGACTCTTTTCGCAGAGACACAGCAATAATTTAAAGATGTATACTAAGTAATATTTTAATAGAAAAAATCCAAGCAAATACTAAAATCTACAAACTAAATGGCTGCAAAAATGGAAAATTAATTGAAACTATGATAAAACACAGGCAATCATCTTTTCTTTCGCAAACAAACTTCCCGAAAAATCAATTGTTCAAAATAAAACAATAGAATGGCAATCAGAAGTTGACTACCTGGGAATAATCATGGACAGGAGATTCACATGGATTCCTCAAAATGAAACAAATTAGGAATAAAAATCAACTCGATCAAAGCAAACCTCTTCTCATTAATTGGGGAAATTTCTGCATTAAACTACACAAATAAATTAATCTACACAATTCTCAGAACAATAATTATGTTTACATCCCCAATTAATGGTTACATAGCTACAGCAAGAATCCAAAAACAGGGCATCTTAAAAATATCTCTCTAAAAATGATTACAAATGTTCCATGGTATTACAGAAACCAAAAAATTAGACTTGAAACGGGAATGCCAACACTAATTAAATAAATTCAAACCTTGATCAAATTTATAATTATATAAATAGAAAAAAACATTTTTTTCAAAAATACAACCAAATTAATAAAAACTTTCTAAAATTCAAACATTAATCAACATGATTGCTTACAAACAGACAAACTAAAAAACATCGAAGAGTTAAGCTATTTGGTCAGCCTCAGTTAATGTACTTAACTTTTGTGTTTTCAAAGAATACAGGAGAAAGGCATTCCTCCTATTGAAGTTATAGCTAAGCCGACGGAGTTTGACACCAGCGTTTACTCTTAAAAAACATCTATGAGGAATCAAGGATGTAGGACAATAGCGCTACTCTTATCGGAGTCCTGGGAAAGGAATAAAAATGATTTTAAATTGAAAGAATTTGCATTTTATCAATTCAGTTGGAAGGCTTCTTTGAAGCTTCTTCTGTCGGATCTTTTCTCTCTCTTTTGATCATATCTCACCGAGATTAATTAGCCCTCGGTCACTGAGATCGATTTCTGGTTTCTCAATGGTCATTGCATTCACTTTTAATTGTATTCACTCTTGAAAGAGGCAAAAGTGCAGGCTCAGATGGAATTCCACCTGAATTTATATTACACTCGTGTCTATAAATTAAGGATAATGCAAGTTCAGGCAAAGAAAGAGACAGAAGCAAGACAAATGTGACTTATTTGTAAAGCCTATTTATTAAACAAAAGGTAAAGAACAAAAAAGATCCTATATGTTTGATACCATTAATAAAAATTGCGATTTTTACTCCGTGGAGCAAATTAAAAAAAGAACCTATTCACAAAAACCAGTATAAAATGGTTGGTATGATGGTTTTTCATCAGACGATGTAATATAGGCCGTACAACGCTTAGGCATGCTGAGTATCAAATTATCGATCTGATTTTGGGGAATATTACACCACTCACACATTAATTAATGCTCTCCGAAATTCCGGTAGATACGTGGTGACGGGCTGCAATTCGTCGGCCAAGCATGTCCCACACATGCTCTATTGGATTCAAGTCCAGGGAGTATGCTGACCAGTCCATAGGGGCGATATCTTCCGACTGTAGGCGTTCGTCTACAATGCTTGCACGGTTGATTGCCAATAGGCTACACTTTGTGCTGGATAAAATGGATATACTTTCGGAGATAAGGTAAGTTTTCTTAGACATATATCCTCGACTAAACATATAGTCCGCTAATCCCAAGAAATCAAGGACGGCTTTCAAAGAAAGCAAAGTACTCTTGCTGTATTTGTGGACTTTAAAAATATCTTTGGTAAGGTTTGGAGAGCTCAATTACTCAAAAGCTCTTATTGAAAATGGCATATCTGGAAATCTTTATAAATGGATTAAAAGTTTTCGTGATCAACGCTTTATAAGTGTTAAATATGGCCATAATGTGTCAAAGTACTTGCAGACCAGACAAGGTTTACCTCAAAGTGCAGTGCTGAGCCCTATTCTATTTAATATTATGATGAATGACCTAATAGACAATATCTCTAAATCAATCCCAGGTGTGAATGCCTTGCTGTTTACGGTTGACATGGTAATGAGTGTTACTGTTTCTCATATGGTTGGTCTGGGATGTGTTCTACAAAGAGCCCTAAATGTTCTAAGCTCTTGGACTGATGGGAATAATATGGTAGTAAACACTGATAGGCAAATTTCCAATTTTTCTCCCTGAGTACCAAGCATCATGATATTCATCTTAGCTCTAAAGGAAAAACTAATATGAACAAATGATACATTGACATGGGTATTCACTTAGATTCAAAATTGACTTGGAAAAAACAAATTGATACTGCAATTGATAGAGGACACTTGAGATCGAAGCTAATCAAGCTCTTGTCTGGCATCATTTGTGGCTTTACTCAAGATGTACTATGCACAGAATATAAAAGCTATATTCTTCCCACTGTTGAATAGGGAAGGTCTTAATTATTGCTTCAGATTCTAATAAACACAAACTTGATGTTTTACAGAACAGCATGTTGTGACTAGTCACTGGAGGAGCTAAATTAACTCCTGCAGTTGGTATGGAATTGCAGACCAAATTGGAACCTTTGGGGGATAGATATAATAGATATTCTATGATTCTGTTGAAAGAATCTTAAGAAGAAAGAGAAATTTTCTACAAAATTACAGCCCATCGGTTGAGAGACTAAAATCCCATAGATTATTTCTTTCAACTATCTCTATGACACTTATGATATCTATACCCCAGATCACCAGGTATTTCGAGGGGTATGGAAGGATCTAGATAGGTTGGAGGTACATCTAGATCTTCTTTGGGGAGTTAAAAAACACTACACACTACAAAGTGAGTTGAAAAGTTATGCTCTGGCTACAATTCATAGCAGATACCCTTCTGAGGATTGGCACCATATTTTCATGGATGGTTCTGTAGAAAATGCTATAAAAATGCTGGTACTGGAGTGTATTCAAAAGATTTTAGTATGAGCTACTCTGTGGGTAATTACTGCAATATTTTCGATGGTGAACTTGCAACTATAGATCTTGCAAATGACAAATTAAAAAGCATCCATGATCAAAAAGTTGTTTTCCTTATTGATTCACGAGCTACTATTCTTTAGATTATCAATCGAAATTATAATAATATACTAATCCACTCTAGCAGAATGAAGCTGCACGAAATTTTTAAAATCAAGGACAACGTTGCTCATCAATGGATCCCAAGCCACTGCGATATTTTTGGAAATGAGCCGGCAGACAGGCTTTCGAAAGCTGGTTCTCTTATGATCCAACCAAATCCCTCTTTGCCTTTGCGTAACATCAAAAGTGTAATCCTCAGTAAAATAAAGGATGACAGAGTCTTCCTTTATGTTGATGCGGTTATGGACAAACAGTGAAAAACTCTATTTGATTAGAACAATAAAATTCCTGGCTCTTTACCACGAGCTGTTAATGTCCTTTGCTTTCGGATGACAACTGGACATGACTACCTGCAAAAACATCTTCATCGAATTGGTATAATAGATTCTGCTCGTTGCTTATTGTGCAATCATGATGATATGGATGACGCCCACCTCAAAAACTGCCTTTATATTTTAAAGTTTAAGACTGACTACTCTTTTGAGACTACTAAACGACTTTACTCTTGTTTTTATACTTGTTCATCTTTTTATTGGGCTGCTCGTCGATTGATTGCCGAGATGCCAAGGGCAGGCATAGGATAAAAAAATAATTAGATCTAGTTCACTTAGAATGGATTCTTGTTTATTTCCATTGCTTTCTAAATCAGATGCGCACACTCTGTTAATTACATTCGAGTCACTGAGAGGTTGAATTCGCTCCTTTTGTTCTCCCCTGGCTAGAGAAAGTTCACTCTCAATCGCTTCTTTCGTGAAAATGGTGGGTATGGATAAGAAAAAAACGATGCGGTCAACGCAACTATTAATACTAAACTTGTCTTCCATAGAATAAGTGAAGTCCAAGGAATACTTAGTACAATTAGGAACTCATGAGTTTACGCTGTCCGAATTGGAAAAAGTTGACCAAATGTGGGAGAAATTCTCTTCGGTATTAAGTCTCAACTTTGATAAAAAAAAAAAAGTTACCGGAATTAAATATGATTCAAGATAATGAAATGGAAAATCTTCATGCTATTATTGAAAGCAACTTACCTACGAGCAATAAATTTGCAGCATTGGAGGAAACTAAACAGGAAATCAAAATATAAATGGACTAAGCTAATTAGTTAAGAATGCCCAACTAATGAGGATAGCAAATAATTAACTACCGAAACAGCAAGAGAAAATGATACTAAAGTAAGTGATTTAATTATTAAATAATGTAAATAATGATAATTCAAATGAGCAACATAATACTATTAATCACCCTGGTACATCAGGTTGGCTGACTAAGCCCTCAGACAAAATTTCGCCTATTACTGTAAAAGATCTGCTAGTAAGATAGAAAACTCTAAACGAAGCGTTTATAAACTCAAAACGTAGCAATTATCATGCAAAGAACTCACAGCATGAAGTGCAAAGCGGAATTGCAAATAACGAATCGCATAGGAGTGCAATAAAAATTTTGGAACAGCATAAAGTTATCATACTTATGTTTTAAATGAGAAGAAACCACTGAGCATTGTCCTTAGAGACTTGCCCATTGACGCACTAATAAATGATATTAGCGATGAGCTAATCAACTCAGGATTTGTCATATACTCAGTCCAACAAATGATACGTAGAAGAAATGAAGACTGTCAAAAAATTGCAATTATTTATTGTAACAACTTACAACTCAAAAGAAATCTATAGCATCCAATATGTTAACAACTGCATTATCAAAATTGAATCATAAAAATCGAGGCAGAGGCCTACCCAATGTCATGAATGTCAGATGTTTCACCACTCACAAAGTATATGTAATTACAAATCGAAATGCGTAAAGTGTGGTGAAGAACACCTCGCATAGCAGAGTGAGTTAAGCCGAGGGATACCCCAGATAATGCTCTAATTGTGGAGAGGATCATCCGGTGAACTACCAAGGCAGTAGAATATTTATACAGACCAAACAAAATAGTCAAGCAGATAGCTATACCAATGGAGTCAAAATAGCTAAATAAATGGTAATCATTTGGAGAACTAATAATAAAACTGAAAAATAAAGCTTACACATAAAATGTTAAAGAATCTCTGAAGCCAATCTATCCAATAGGCTAAATTAGTTAATCCAGTTTGTCCAATAGGCTAAATTATAAACTATAAAGCAGTGTTTCTCAAACTTATTTCATCTACCGCCCCCTTTGAAAATCAATTATTTTTCCTTGCCCCCCCCCCAATTTTTATACACTCCTAAAACTTAAAAACCACAATTTCATTAATTAATTTAGTTATAGTGTGCTATATTAGTCGGTTCTGGTGTTTAAACTTACATTCTAAGCTAGAAACTTTTATCACACAGTGAGAGCAATTACTTTATAAACTTTATAATATTAATAATAGGCTTTAATAAAATTAAAAGAAACAATATAGATTGGTAATCAATTTTAGTTTTTAAACTAATCTAATGGGGTGGATGAATTTGATGATTTTTAACAAGTTTATTGATATCAGGTGGGATTTTACTCAAAAACAGTTGTAAGTCGCCAAGTTTGGTAACTTGTAAATGATTTCTCTTTTTAGTAAGCAGCGTTGTCACAGTGCTAAATCCTCTTTCACGCAAATATGACGATGGGAATGATATCAAAAATTGTTGAATGATCGACCACAATCCAGGGTACAACTGCGGAATTGACTTTTGTAGCTAAAATTGTTGGTAGCCATTTTTAAATTTAATTTTTATTTCCCCGTTCGTTGTCATTTCTATAAGTTCTTCCAGCTGGGGTGATATTGCTATGTTGACATTTGAAAAAGGATTGAACACCCAGTCTGGTATTTCCAATTTCCAAATGTCCTGGAATCTTTCAATGAAATAACTGAAGATTTTCCAAATATTGGCAGTAGACGAGCAAGTTGTCATTGTTGCAGGATACTGATAAATTGGGAAAATCATGGAACTCACACGTTTGCCGATATTTTTCTTGTGTAAGAGCAGCTTAGCTACGAAAGCAGCGACAATATTTTTTGTTTTATTAAGTTCAATTCATCGCCTTGAAGTTGGAGATTCATATCCTTAAACAATGTATAAAGATCTGTCAGGTATGCGATATCATTCTTTGATGTGATGAGGTTTTCGCGCAATGCTGTGTCTTTGTTTTCCAATAATTCTATGACAGAGACAGATTGTAAAAATGAGTCACACAATTTCCTTTTGATAGCCAACGCACTTCTGTGTGAAAGATCAATCTGTTGAAATCTACATCATTAGCAACACAAAACTGATTAAATAATCTGTCATTTAAAGAATTGTTTCGGATTTTATTGACTGCTCTGATGACATGTTGCAATGATTGAAACAGTCGTTCACTTAAATTTCTAGCAACTAAATGCTGTCGTGATATATAACGCAATGTATAGCAATCACATCGGGAATTTTGTTTTATAAGTACGACATGAAGCCTTTTTGACACCCTGTCATAGCTGGAGCACCATCTGTAGCAGCTGATATAATATTCTTCAAGGGAATTCCTTTTTCATCACAAAACTTTTACAGTGTTTTAAATATGGTTTCTCCTTTTGTGTCTGTCTCTAAATTTCTAGCAAGTAAAAGTTCTTGACATATTTTTTCATATTTAATGAACCTCACGTAAGACAACAACAATGCTTCATTGGTTGGTAAAGTGGACTCATCCAAATGGATTGAAAATTGACTAGTCTTCAGAGGATTGCACAATGACTCTTCAATGTTTTCAGCCATTTCATCAATTCGTCTTTGCACAGAATTATTGCTCAAAGGAGAATTTCGAGTTATATCTGCCGCCGGTTTATGGAGCACAGTAGTTATAACTTCTTTTATCGCCGGCAAAATTAACGTTTCTCCGATGGTGTGTGGTTTACCGGTTTGAGCAATTAACAGAAAGATATTGTATGAAGCTCGAAGTCCATCATCATCTTGCTTAGCAGCCATCGAAAAAAGTTTCGATACACTTGGCTGAGCATGATGCTTCTATTCCAGATCTTGAAAATAGGCTACATTTTTGTCCTTCTTATCTGGATGCATTTTATTTAAATGGTCTTGAAGGCTTTATAGCTTCATTTGAAAATGTTTTTGAACAAAGAAGGCACAAAGGCAAAGATGAGTTTGTCGAATTTTCTATGAATCCATATTTAATATATTCTACACTGAATTGCCATTTCTTCTTTTTTGCTTGCGACATGGCTTTTTTTAAAAAAAAAAAATATGTAAATAAAGTGTTGAACTTAAATACTCGTTTAAAGATTGCGAGCGAAACCACTAATGAAAATATAAAAAAAATTGCGAGCTTTTATATAGGATTTAAATGCAGCAAGCACCGACGGGAATAAGGCAAACACACACAAACTCGTTTATCTCTTTCGACGCTCAATCGTACTGAGCAAGTTAGGACAAGTATCGATGAACCAGCCGATTGCTACGACGTACAGTCTATTTTCGTATTGCAAAACCGCCACCTGTCGACCATTCTATTCTGAAAAGTTGCGATACGCTGGGATGGATGGATACGCCGGATTTTTCCTCAGACCGACTTTTCAGAAGCACGCATGTTAAGTAAACATTTCTCTTTTGTCTCAACCCTTTTTTGATGAACTCGAAGTAGACCTGACGCATGCGTAAAAGCGCTGAAGGTTTCTGCAAACGAAAACGGACAGTAAATCTACGGAGCACAACATCATAAGTGCACCGGCTCCCGCAGTTAGACTTTTCACCCAGAATGTTTGCCACATTTGGCAATTCATGCATTTACACAGCTGTATGCTTTTCGTCATTTTACAACGTACGTGCATACGGCGTGCGGTCTATTTACGAAATCTATGTTAAGTATTTTTAAGTTTTTATACTATCATATAGGGTAGGAATATAAACTAAGCATTCGTTATTGTGTAGTAGGTAGGTTTTAATTCTAGTGAAATTTAAAATATAAAGTAAATCAAATTACAAATCTACCATCACCCCCCTAACCCACGTCAACGCCCCCCATTTTTTTCTGGGCAATTTAACGCCCCCCTCTAGGTCTCAAACGCCCACAAGGGGGCGTTATCGCCCACTTTGGGAAAGACTGCTATAAAGGAAGAAGTGTTTTTTTACTCCTAGTCAAAAAATCAATCCCACCTACTCTACAGAAGATATGGAAACCAAAATTACAGCATTATACAATCCTCCTGACAGCTCAATAGTAGATGATATACGATTTTACTTTCCAACTGATATGGGCACCCTACTCGTAGGAGCCCGAAATTCTAAATCAACAGCTTGGAATTGCAAAACTAATAACAAAAATGGAAATTTATTTCTACCCCTGCTTAACAAATATTCGCTTAAAGTAGTTATTCCCCTCGAAGCCATTCTTGAACTTGAACTTGAGGCTTTGACCTGAGTGCCAACCCGGAGGTTTCTACTCATTCAACTTGAGGTGGTGCCGATGGCCTTTAATTAAAAATCTTGTGATAAAGGAGGAGAGAGGAAGAAAAGGAAGAGGACTATTTCCTCGAAAGTATAGCATCACTACAAAAGTAGGATGCTATAGGTCTATATTTAATATATTCGATGTAATTTTCAAAGTTAAATATATCGTTAAAGTTGGCTGTAGAACAGTTGATAGCTTGTTTATAAAATTTATGATTAAGATTTGCTATATAATGATTTAGAGGTTGAAGATTTAGATCCCGATGAATAGTTCTATTTCTAATGTAGTATGGCGAGTTGCTAATTTTCCTAAGAGTTTTGTTTTGAAAAGTTGTTAGTTGCTTCATAGTAAGAGGAGAAATGGTGTTCCAGGCAGGGGAAGCATAAGTTAGTATTGGTCTGATCATAGAAGTGTAGATTATTTTCTTGGTTTTAATGCTTGCTTTAGATTGAGGTCCAATTATAGGTTTAAGTTTGTTGATGATGGAGTTAGCTTTTGCAATGATATATTTAACATGTTGATCCCAGGTGAGTTTATTATTGATAGTGAGTCCAAGGTATGTAGCTTTATTTACTATTGGAACTTCGGTGTCAAACAGGATGAGGTTATTATTAATTTGTTGTTTTCTTTTATGTTTAAATGATTAGTAGTTGTGATTTTTGAGCATTAATGACAATCTTCCATTTCATGCACCAATTTTCAATTTCTTCCATTTTATTTTGAAGTCTTGCTATGGCGTAATTTGCATCTCGGGATTTTGTGATTATACCAGTGTCATCTGCGTAAAAAGCAGTTAAGCTATTGTGGTCGTTATGATCAACAGGAAAGTCAAATGTATATATAAGGTAAAGGATTGGCCCCAGTATGCTGCCCTGTGGAACACCAGCTTCAATTGTTCATGTAGTTGAGTATAGTCCATTGTGATGTACTTTGAAAGATCTGTTTTTTAAATAGCAGTAAAGTATTTTGATTAGGTGAGGTGGAATATCCATTTTGATTAGTTTATAGAGGAGGCCAGTGTGCCATACTTTGTCGAAAGCCTTGGAAATGTCAAGCATGAGAAATGCAATGGCAAGTTTATTTCTTTTGGCTCTGCCAATGAAATCAAGGATGTGAATCAGTTGTTTGGTTGTATCTAGATTTTTCCTAAAACCATATTGTTCAATAGGGAGTTTAGAGAGATGATCTTGTAGTCTATTAAAGATGATGCGTTCAAAAATTTTGCTAATGGAGCTAAGAAGGCTAATAGGTCTGTAATGATGAGGCATTGTGGGATCTTTTAAAGGCTTTGGAAAGAGGATGATGGAGGCAATTTTCCATTGTTGAGGGAAGTATCTATGTGTTAAACAGCTATTGTAGATATGTTTAAGTCCAAGTATATAGTTGTCAGGCAGATGTTTGATCATAATGTTGTTAATATTATCCATGCCAGGAGCTTTCCTGTTTTTTAATTTATCTATAATTTTAAGAATTTCTTCAGTATTTGTAGGAGGGATTGGGGTATTATCTATATTACTAATGTAGTGCCTTACTGTTCTATTTATATCTTCTTCAGAGGAATCATAAGTGTCAATTTTATTGATGGTAAATTGGTCTTCAAGGGTATCAGCAAATACTTCAGCTTTTTCTTCTGAGGTGAAAACAAGACCTGTTTTACCATGAAGGGGTCTGTTAATGTTTAGGTTTCTTTTGAGAGTTTTAGAGAGTTTCCAAAGAGAAGTGTCTTCAGTGCAGAGATTTTCGACCTTTTCGTTCCAAATGTTGTCCTGATGTTCTTTGCTTAATTTTCTAATTATTTTATTTAAAGAGTTCATTTCAGTTTTATAAGTAAAATCACTAGTTTTTTGCCATTTTTTACGAATCCAATTTTTTTGTTTAATGATAGATTTGATGTTTTTGGGGAGGATATGGTAGTTAGGAATGGGATCTTTAAAGGAAGTTGCTCTGGTGAGCGCGTCCTGGAGGTCTTCATTGAATTTAGAAATGTTGTTTTCTACTTCTACAGTGGTGTTAGCTGTGAAGTTTGGTATTTGATTTCGGAGTAGGATATTTCGATAGAGATTCCAGTCTATGGATTTAACTTTAGTATTGGTTTCAGTAGGGGTATTTCCAATGATGGCAATGATAGGAAGATGATCGGAGGAGAGGTCGTTAATGACATCAGTAACTATTGGAATATGAGATTTGCTTATGAAAAAGTCCAAAATATCTGGACGATGATTCGGGGAGTAGTAGGTTGGATGAGTTGGTGCAGTAACTTTGAGTTGCAGTTTATTTATAATTTGAATTAGTGCTTTACCATTATAGTTATCAATTCTGCAGCCCCAGCTAATGTTTTTACTGTTGAAATCACCTCCTACAATTGTTGGAATGTTATCAGGAAACAGATTTTTAATGTTGTTAAAATTTAATTTATTTTTCGGTGGATTATATAAGGCAGTGATTTTTAATGATGGGTAATTTGGAGTTTTTATGATGATGGAAACTTCTTCAAAACCTTCAGTATTGTTCTTACTGTATTCTACTGCTCTAAGTGATCTTTTGGCAACAATGGCAACACCACCTCCTCTGTAGTTGAGTCTATTGCATAAAAAGGTATTGTAGTTAGAAATTTTGAATGAGTTTTGTCCATTGAAATGAGTTTCTGTGATAAGACAGATGTCAGTATTGTGTTCTGTGATGAAATCTTTGAGTTCGGTAGCTTTCTGTGTAAGGCCATCAACATTCCATACTGCAATGGTGAATGGAGAAAAGCTATTATTGTGGTTGGTCATTATTTTCTTTTTGTTTTTGGCTGGCTGCATAGGAAATTGTTTTGACTGCTTCAATAATACCAGATGATTTTATGAAGTCAACAAGGTTTTTAAGTTCATTGTTAATTTGTTGGTCTTCATTGATGGTACTTTTTGTTTCTTCTGTGGCTTTTATAATTTCTTCATTTCTAACAGCAGCAGCATAGCTTTTGCCTATGAAGGTTCTATGTTGGTAAATTTTGTTATTTGATGAGTTTGTTTCAATATAATTTTTGGTTTCTAATTTTGGATATTTAGGGCATCCTCTGTGATTTGAAGGGTGTTCACCTCCGCAGTTGGCACATGTAGCGGGAAGTTCTTTGGATTTTTGACATTGATAGCTTAAATGTTCTCCAGCGCATTTTAAACATTTTGGGGTATGTCTACATAATGATTGTACGTGATGAAAGTTTTGACATCTGTAGCATTGTGTAACGCCACGTTTACCTCTGTAAGCTTCAATCTTCACTGTCACGTTTTGTATATATTTACGATCATATATAGTTTTTGAATGTTTAGTGGGTGGTAGAGTAATAAGGAACATTGGTAGTTTATGTAGAATGCCATCATATTTTTTGGTGAATTGTGTTACATTTAAAACAGTGTATCCATCTTGTTGGCGATCTTCAATAATGTCAGAAATTTCTGTGTCTTCAGGGAGACTACGAGCAACAACTTTGATGTTTTTATCTGATGGTAAAATAAAGGTATGAAAATTGATTTTGAGTTCATCAAATTTGGCAGTAATGGTTCTATGGGCTTGAGAGTCTGGTACTTTAATATTGATAGTATCACCTGATAGTTTACCAGTATATCCAGTAATTTTTAAATCATCAATTAATTTTTTCAATTGTTTCCAGTTGAATTTTGTGTCTTTTACTATGATTGGAGGTATTCTGGATTTTTGTAATGATGCTAATTGAAAATTATTCATATTATCTTCTTCATTTGAATTTAATTCAGGATTTTCAATTTCCATATTGTTGATTGAATTATTTTTAAATTTTTCGCAAATTTCTTGAATAAGAGGTTGCATATTAGAAGTTTCTTTGAGGGTGGGTGTTTCCTTGGAGGAGGGCGTTTCGTTTTCTTTCGTAGTATTTTGTTCCATATGTATTTCAGTGTTGCTTTTAGAACAGGCGTGGTTGGTAGTTACGTTTTCATTATTTTAAGTCTGGATGTGGGCGGGGCTAAATGGGGTGGTATCTTTGTTGTTTTTTTTTCTATGATTTGTACTTTATTTGGTTTATTTATATGTTCTGAGTTGTTTTTTCCGTTTGTTCCATCATTTAGAAGACGTTTTCCTTTGTTTTTAGGATGGTTTTCTGCAGGGGAATCAAGATATACTTCATTTTGCAGTATAACAAAGGGATTTGAGGTCTTTGTCGTGGCGCCATCTATCGATTCGAATGGGAGTGCAAAAGAGTCAATTTTTGGAGACAAAGGATTTAATTGTTTTATTTCTTTCGATATTTTTTGCTTTTTCTTCGAGCTTTTTGTGATATTTGGGTTTTTGAATTGGTTAGCAAAGGCCATAAAGATGGAAGATAGTTCATTACGTTCGTCTTCATCAAATTCAGTAGTATCTTGCAGATCTTTCATCATATTTCCTAGTTCTTTGATTTTATTTTTAAAGTTCATGATAAAGGATTTAGCAAGACATTTTCTTGTAGAAATGTTTTCTCCAGAAGGGAAATCATTCTGCTGCGACTCTGTGCCAGGATTATTGCATGTAGTTCTGGTATCCATTTCTTCTGTATTTCCAATTTCCATATCCATTCCAGTTGTCTTCATGTTGTTGTTTTGTTCTTTGTTTGCGTTTGGCCTATCCATGTTGCCCAGAATTGTGCAGCTGGGCGAGGCAGCCAAGGCCCTCGGTCCTACAACACGCTCTGAAAAGAGCGTACCAGCAGGGTTGACTGTCTCCTGTGTTTGAAAAATGTTTTGAATACTTTTCCAGAGGAAAAGAAAAGAGATAATACAAGATTATCTCAAAAGCAGCTTTGCATGAGAAGTCTAAGGATAAGTGTTAGAAACGTCTATCCCCAAACAAGGCTAAGCAGTGAATGTGTCGAAGCCATTCACCATCCTGTGTTCGCACAACATAGGCCGGACATTTTAAGCATACTGGTATCGAAATCAAAATTTATGATTGGAGTAGACGTGGTAAACGAACTCTCATTGGATCACCTACTGATCGAATTTATTTGTTAAGTTATTTGTGTGATATAAGATAGTTTATGATGATTTTCATTGTATTTAGTTTTTTCTGTAGATTCGTTATTTGCTTGGGGGATGTTTAATTCCATTTATTTTATTGATTTTTCAATTTCTTCTTTTGTGTTAAGGTCTGGAATTATATTTTTAACCGTTAGGATGTTTGAGAAAAGCCTTCAGTCCGTTTTATGATGTCATTTTTCTTCTGTGCTGTTATTTGAGATTAGGGTGAAAACCCCAGACAAATGGTTTGGTGAAAGTTCATTAATCACATCTATTGGAATTTGTTATGATGAAATCCAATATGACTTGATCATGCGTGGTGATGCTTGAAAAATATGTTGGTTGTATTGGTGCAATGTGACTCTATGAGTTAAGTTATTAACTATTTTCATTAGTTCTTTTCCACGATAATGGGACATTTTCGTGACATGGGGATTCCTGGTTTGCAATTCCCGTGTTATGTGTTTCGAGTTAAAATTGCTTATAATAGTTTCAATGTTTGGTCTAATGAGTTGCTTGAAATCGCTTTTATTTAAACAGTTTGATGGTGGATTATAAAGTACTGTTATTTTTAGTTTCTGTTGGTTTGATACTTCAAAACTTTTGGAGATATCTGTACTATATTGGCTTTGCAGTGACCGTTTGGCAAAAATTGCAATCCCTACTCCTTTGCATGTGCTATAAATGGCATAATTTGCAGATTTCAGGCTACATTCAGGCTTGGAGGAATATGTTTCAATTACAATGCAGGTGTCTATATCATTTTTAGGTTATTCGCATTCCAGATTGCTAGTAGAAAGGACGTAAAGCTATTTGTCTGATTAAACATTATTTACTTGCTGTGTTCAAGGTTGTGAGGTATGTCGAATCTGTTGGATGATATATGCTGCTGTTTGTAAACTAGTAATTTGTATACTATTTGTAAACTCAGATTTTTTGATGTACTCCACTTGGGTTTTAAATTGGCAAAATAGTGTGTTTATTGCCATTAAAATGTAAGTTATTTCAGTTTTTCTTGCAGTTTATGTTATTTTTTTATTCCCTGTGCTGCTTAGGAATATACGATGTTTTTATTTACATTTATCATGCTATTCTATAATATCATTAGTTGACCATGTATTAGCTTTTGGATTCCATTTGGAGAATACCACAAAATTTTTATAGCGCACTGGTTGGCCTCCATCACATTTAATGTATTTTGGTGCATTGCGAAGGAATTCATTCTTTTGTGAAGGAATCTCCTGGGCATTTAACGCATTTGGTGCTGTGGTGGCATCCAAGCTGACTATGATAAAACTTTTGGAATCCGTGACTTTAGGAGACACTATTGTAATGCTGGTCGGCCTTTGTGAGCTTCGACTTTGATGCGGAAACGAATAATATTCTGGATTTAAAATATTTCGCTGAATTGTATTAGGAAGTGTTTCCAGGAAGAGATTCATTTTTATGATTTTCCCTTGATTTCTCCACGTCATTTGTGTAACATTTGTTTCAAGGATTCCTGAATCATCGTTAAATGAGTGAATAATTTTTTGTGGATCGGTATCTATAGGCAGGTTTCTAAATTCTAGTCGAAGACTTTTTTCATCTAGTAGGATATATGTGTGATATTTAAGTTGGCGTAATATCATCATATGTAGTTACTTTAAAAGTAGGCGTGATATCAGCTTATACAGTTACTTTAAAAGTAGGCGTGATATCAGCATATGTAATTACTTTAAAAGTAGGCGTTTCTTTTAAAAAGGATTTATTTACTTGTTGCGACTATTATGGGTGAAGTTTTAAACTTTGGTTTTTATACTGTTCTGGGTATTGTGGATGAGGCTTGTTTGTTGATTTTGCTTAGTTCTTCATTTGTTTCATTACTTTCTATTGGAAGAAGGTGTTAATATTTAGTTTTCTTCCAGTATACTTCTGGTGTATTGAGTAATACATCATTTCTTAAAAGGACAAGGTATTCTTGCTTTGTAACCCAGTGCCATCAATCGACTCGAATAGAAGTGCAAAAGAGGTATTTTTATTAAACAAAAGATTTGTTTGCTTCATTTCCTTGGTTGTTTTCGACTTTTTTCCAGTCTGCTTGGAATTTTTTGAAATTTAAACTGTTGCGCGAATGATAAAAATTATGGACCAAAATTTCTTTCTCTTTTCTTCATTGAATTCTGTAATGCTTTGTATGTCATGCATCATATTACTTAAATCTTCAATTTTGTCTTTGAAGTTATCGATAAAGATTTTGATCGGTTTTCTTGGTAGAAATACCATCACCTGTCGGAGATAATTCCAGCTGAGAACTCTTGCCAGGATTGTTGCAGGTAGAGCAAATTTCCTAGTTTCCATTACCTTCTTCAGTATTCATTATCTTTATGTTGTCCTCAAAGTTTATTTACAGCCTAGCCATATTGCCCAGAATTATGTAGTGGACGAAGACCGAGTCACTCGGTCCCAAAAACACACTCTGAAAAGAGCGTACCAGCAGGGTCAACTGTCTTTTGTGTTTTGAATTTTAATTTTATGTTTTCCGGAGGAGAAGGTGAATAAACGCTCATGAAAATCTCAAGACTGAGACTGAAACTAAACCTGTTTAGCAAACAGTAGCAAGGCACGTCTGTCTTTAACGGCTGCAGTTCTTAGAGTGGTTATACTGTCCTAGCAAGTAAACACAATTTTGTCATCCTGAATGACATCTTCTAATGGCTTGCACTGAATGACCTATTAACGTTCGAGTTAGTACACTGGTACGAGGATGATGTGCTGCGGCCGGTGAAATTAACGTAACTTCAGGTGCCCCCAAGTAGCAAAATAGCTTGGCCCAATATTGGCAATCTTGCAAAGATAACTCCAATAGTGAGCGTCAACTTTTAACCAATATACAACATACCAGGATAAGCCCAATAATGGACCTATAATGGGCTTCACATTTTCCCCAATATTGAGCATGCCAAGATAAGCCATGGTTAGTCCTATCACGGGGGCCTTCCCCAATCTATGATAATAAGCTATTATTGGTCCTAAAAAGATATCTAGTTACTACCAATCGTGGGCATGCCAAGATTTTGTCGAAATATATCATATGTAGATTTAAATCCACTGTGGCTGATTATTTTTCTAAGCTGTTTAGTTGCATTTTTGCTTACTAAGAATTTTCTTAATAATTGACATTAATGTTCCTGAACTTCAATCATTTTAAAACTTTGATTCTTGAAGTTTAATTACGAATGTTTTATTAATTTATCAAGAAGTTTTAAAAATTGTCGATGTGTTATAAGTCCGATTTTACTTATATTTGCAATAACAAATTTTGGATACCATGAAAATATTTAATCCATTTAAACATAAAATTATAACCGAAATCAAAATATTAAATATTTTTGTATATGAATATATTATACTTCATATTTATTTGCAATTATTTTGCATATTATTATCCATGAAACTATCCCAAAGCCGAAAATAATAATACGATTTTATTGTTATACATATTAATAAATTAGTTGTACGAGAATTTATCGACTTTTATTAATTCACATATACACTTCTGATAAATGTATTTACCGAATATTATTCAGAAAGAACTATTGTTCCGATTTATTTGACTTCATAAATTATGTGTTTGCTGAGTTAGTTATTGATAAATTACTTTTTATATATATTTTGGTACAATGGATAAATTTTTTAATCTATAGACAACAATTGTCTGTTACTTGTATTTATTAAAAACAACTTTAAATTTCAAACTTGTTTCATTATGCATTAAATTAAATTAATTTATTTAAATTATATTTAAATATCGAAGAACGTATTTAATAATTAATTTACTAAATTTTATCTATATAATGTACTAAAAATCTCACTGGATAAACAAATAGTTAAAAAAATTTTTTAACTCATTTGTGTTGTCTGTAAGATATAGATCATTGTGTTACTTTTTATATTGTTGACTCTGTTTCTTTCAATTTTTATATTTTATCTATTAAGAATTATGTGCAATAGATTATCCAACATGCTTATATTAACTATGAAATGTTATTCTTAAATTCAATGCTATATATTCATTAACTTATTTGCACGGTTATTTCCATAATACATTTTTTAAAACGGTAGGCTTATCAGTCTATAAATTACCAAGTTTCACTGCAATTTAAAATGAAGAAATGTGAAACATTGTAAGCAAAAATATTCAAAGTATGGCTTGCCATCATACAGAATTATATCTTGAGGAATACTTGTGATGAAAATCCAAAGAATACGCCTTTTGATGCTAAATTAAAGCAAGTACAAATTTATAAAATGACAAACCATATTCAAGTAATTATACTTGTTTACAATCATGGCTTCATTTTTATTGCATGGGTATGCAAATAATATAGTAGCGTTTTCTTTTTATAGTAATCCTTTCTTTTTATAAATTCTTAATTGATTATTTACTGATGAACTCAGTCTTTGACAATTTTTAATGTTTTAAAAATGTAATAGTCATTTAAATAAATTAATTGCTTGAATAACATAACGTTGATTTTTAACTGAATACCAAATGAAAGTATTTTTACTTATACATAAATGAGATTAAAAAACATTTCGTTAAACAAAATTATCAAGTTTATTAATGTTGCTGTGAAAAAAGGTTAAAAAATCAATGAGTTTACAGTTGATTTTTTCGTTTTTCATCTTAATATTCATATTGCTATTGCATTTTCTAAGTAAATGAATTTAGTCACTACATAAAACTGAATACCCTAAAAATGATATATCATTCATTCTTCGAAACCTGAATATTTTAATATTTTTAAATAATGGCCCTAAATTATCACTCATAATTTAAAAAAACATAAAAATTTAAAATCCTATTTATTTTGTATAATATTACCAATTAATTTTCATGAAATAATTTCTGTAAAACTTACGTCTTGATTTTTTAAGAATTGTGTGCTATTGATTATTCAACGTGTTAGCATTAACTATGAAGTTATTCTTAAATTCAATATTATATATTCTTTAACTTATTTGCAAGGTAATTTCCATCATAAATTTTATCAAACGGTTGGCTTATTTGTTTAGAGCTTAACAAGTTTCATTGCACTTTAGAATGGATTAAATATGAAAAGTTAACAAAAATGTTGAAAGTATGGCTTGCCATCATATAGAATTACATCTTGAGGAATACATGAAAATCCAAAGGCTAGGGCTTTCAATGCCAAATTAAAAGCAAGTGCAAATTTATAGAAACTACAAACCATATGCAATTAGTTATATATTTTGGTTACAATCTTGCCTTTATTTTAATTCCAGGAATATGTAAAGAAAATAGCAGCTTTTTCTCTTTTAAAGTGGTCCTCTTGCCTTTATAAATGCTCAATTCATAATTTACTCATGCACTCAGTCCATGCTAATTTTTAATGTTTTACAAATATAATAGTCATTTAAATAAGTAAATTGCTTGATTAACATAATGCTAATTTTTAACTGAATAGCAAATAAAATTATTATTACTCAAAATAAATGAGATTAGAAAGCATTTCATTAAAGAAATTTATCTAAAACTAAAGAATAATTCTCTAGTTACAACGTTGCTACGAAAAAAGGTGCTCATAAACTCAGTTTTTTCCATTTTTCATCTTAATATTCATGTTGCTAATTTATTGTCTAAGTAAATGAATTTAGTCACTACATAATTCTGAGTACTACAGAAATATATGTCATTTATTCTTATAAAAACTTGAATACTCCAATTTTTTAAAATATTGGTCCTAAATTATCACTCATAACTTAAAAACATAAAAATTTAAATTCTTAATTTAAAATGATTTTTTTCTATATTTTTCTTAATTTCTATCAAATAGGTAGTGCAAACTTATGTCTTGCTTCTTCTATCTAAACTATTTAGATGCCAATGAGCATTCAACATGTTTAATCATAAATACAATGTTTTTAAAATGATCAGGCTTAAAATATTTTAGGTTTGAATATCCTTATTAGCGAATACTAATGGTTTATATTTAAGAGTGAATATGATTGTATAGAAAATATTCTATTTAATGGATCACAGATAAGTAACACTTTAAAATTATACTTTCCTAGAATCATATTTTACATTTTCTAAATAAATAAAATCAGTTTAATTTGGTAAAACAGTATTTGCTCTTGTATTACACGCTGAACAGAAACAATATTTTTTAATCAGTTTTCAATAATTATTGATTTTTTGTAAATTTAGGTATTTCTGTGGTAAGAGAAATTCCAAGAAGTTGTTTTAAGTGTCAATGGTCAGATGGCTTTTCAGACTCAAGCCTTGACTGGGGTGGTGGCGGCATCTATTTCATTAAGGCACATGCAAAATCTCATTCCCAAAAAATATCTGTTGGTAAAACTGTCTCAAATTAAACCTGTGAGATAATGGCCATCAAAAAGAAGTATTACATCTCTGCTCTAAACTGTAACTGTGCTATCTCCACGACCCTATCCAGATTGAGGGCTAAGCACCTCCATGGAATGAAAGGAATGGAATCCCCAGGGAATGAAAATATCTCCCAATGCTATCGAAGTCACATTAGCTATCCTCACTGCACAATCACTGAATTCTCTTTTGACCACATTTTTGATTGCCTTGTCATATTGGCAAAGCACACAGGATTCATTTCGATCCCCGTATCGACTCCTGTATGCCTGGGAGGTTATACATGTGGCTAGAGCTGTCTTGGACCCTTTTGGATCAATTTGATTCATCACACAACTTTACTGGATAATACAACAAGAACAACTACTGGGTTAGTCATAAGTTTTAGAGTATATTATTTCTATCTGGAACTGACTAAACTAAAAATGTCTCTGTTAACAGGATCATATTTTGAATGGCAATTCCATAAAAAAATTTCTTAAATAAAGAATGATAAATAAATATAACTTGCTCTGTATTTAAACTGTAGCTAGTTTTAGTATTGCTATGGAAATTTCATTCTAATTTATTAATTACTCTGAAAAATTAAAAATCTTAAGCTTATTTATGCAATTTTTTAGTTATTAGTTGTATTGAAAATGATAAACACATAAAAAGAGAATAATTTGTTGTACATTTTCAGAAGTTAGCAGCCTGTGTAAAAGTGAATACTTTTTTAAATGATATGAAATATTCAATATATGTCTAGAAATACATTAATATAATTTATTTGAAAACTATAAGGATTTATTAAAGGTTTGATTAATGGTACTTTTACATTTCTTTAATAATATAACATAAAATATCTATTTAATGTTCCCACTTCAAAAATCCAAAAAGTGATAGTTGGTTTTACGTTAATGTCACTTTAAATGAACTTTGGCATTAGATATTACGGATCTCATGAAAATAATCTAGATCCATCACACCTAGACAAACTTTTCACTCAATCAATGTACAATATTTAAAAAGATATTTTCTTACTGCTCTATTTAACATTTTATTTGGGTATTAATCAGTAACTATTTCCAGAATGTTGCTAAGTACCATATATTTTTAACTCCTTGGGGAATGACATAAATTTTAGTTTATTTCCATCTTGTACTGTTTCAGCTTTGAGTTGTGATGTGACTTCTTCTTACTAATAACGAATAATAAATTCAAGAGAACTTATTTAGCATTCAAACTGTGACTAATTTTAGTATTGCTTTAGAAGTTTCATTCTGATTTATAAATTACTCTGAAATATTCAAAATAACTACCAAATTACTGAAGTTATATTTATCCATGTATTAATTATTAGTTCTATTGAAAATGATAAACAAAGAATAGTTTGCTTACATTTTCAACAGAAATTTGAAGCCAGTGTAAATTATTCTTTTCTAAACTGTATGAAATATGTTTCCAATATGCCATGAATCTCAGTATTCTATTCCTAAAAGTACATCATTAGATCTGTGGTGTGATTTACTTATTATAATCAATTATTATTTAAAGGTATGACTAATGGTAGTTTTTTATTTATAACATATCATTAAGTTATAACCTATTGAAAGATGTCCACATGAAAAATTGCATGTTTTTATTTTCATATGTTTAATTACCCAATAAAAGAACACTAGCTCTACACATTATGGAGCTAGTGAAACATTAATCTATATCCTTCATTACATTTATGCCAACTTTAAAGTAATCACCTAGTCAAAATACAATACTAAAAAAATTCTAATGCTTATATTGGATATTAATTAGAGATGGTTTACAAAATAGTGCAATAATTGCTTCCTCATAGAATGTTTTTATTTCAACCATTCATTTCAATAATAATTTTTATGGTAACAAATACTATTGAAATGCAAAGTTACAATAATATAATTTAATATTTGCTTATAATAAGATCATATGCTTCTAGTTAAAAGAATCAACAATTGATGTCATATCAAAAAATAAATTTAATCTTGAAACTTTTTAAAATTAAAAACTTACGTGGAGTTTGAAAAAACTTTAATTACTTTTTTTTTAAAAATAATGTATGCATGTGTTAAAAAGCATTATTTAATTCTAATAATTTTTTATTATTAAATTTATAGGTCCTGTTCTAATGTTGACCAATTATAGTGAAGAGGCAGCTTAAGTAAATATATTGAAGAGCAACATTTTAGAAATATTGAGAAATAAAATATATTATCTATATTGCAAAAATATCTGAATTTTGTAAAATAAAAATTTTAGAATAAACTTTTCTATTGTCAAGTTAATATTTTCAGGGTAGAATATTTCTACAAATAGGCAAATTTTGTTCAAAGCTAATGTTGAATTCTTAAGAAGTAATGCACGAGTTTGTTAAAATAAAGAAAAGGAAATAATATTTGAAATGTCTGACAGCGAGATGCGAACTAAAGTTAAAATATTCAGAAACAGTAGTCAATATCTACATGAATATTCTTAAATAAGTGTAATTCAAATTTTGATGCTTTTCTGTTGGATACACAACTCGTTATAAGTTAGAAATATAACATGAATTTTTTTTCTTTTCAGAGACACAAATAGAAAGATTTTAAGTGTATAAATTCTCAATTTAGTTTCTTGTTGAAAACAAAAATTACATTTTAATTTAATTGGAGTTTATACTTAGTAGAAAAAAAAACGATTTATTGTGAGAAAAAATATTGAAAAACATAAAAATATGATTCTACACAAAAACTTACAATTTGGGTCAATGAATTATAAGCAAAGCAGTAACTAGATTCTCTTTTAAAATTACACAAATCAAATTAATATATTACTAATATGATTATTTAAAATATAACATACAATAATTAGATTTATATGCTAAATCGTTTATAATCACAATTGATGAATAGTAATTATTTACTTGTTTTTACTTTTTTTTCTTTTTGAATGTTAATTTCAACATAATCTGATTTTCATCATATATTTTGTAAATTTTGCTAAATTATTTAAGTATAACTTAAAAGGATAACAGATTTGTCGCTTTTGTTATTTTTAAAACGGAATGCAAAATAATGCATTTTAAGCATGAAAATTATTTTACTCGTGTAAGATGCAACAATACAGCTTTAAATGAAAAAAATTGCGTATTTATTGCATTAATTTAAAAAAGCTTCCTTCTAATTTAGTTATTCAAAATAAAATTCTTTGTTACCATTATGAGGTACATATAATCTAGACAAACCTATAAGCCATAATAGGTCCTATCTTGCCTGCCTAAATTGGACCAATTTCGGCAGCCAAGCATGGTCTTATCTTGGCTGCCTATATTGGACTAATTTTGGTAGCCAAGCTTGGTATTATCTTGGCCGCTCAGATTGATCCATTGTAGGTTTCCATGCCTGGGCCTATCTTGGCAACCCACATTGGTCCTATATAACGAAATGTAGACCATCCAGGATTGGCCCAATATAGACCGCCAATACTGGACCTTGACAAAACCACAGTTAGCCAATATAGGGCCAAGGTATTTTACTACTTGGGTTAATGCCCTTTATCAGCAGGATAACGCTCGACAGCACATTGCTCGCATCAGTCAACATGCCCAGTAAGTAAAGTGTACAGCTGCTTCACTAACCACTATGCTCTTCAAATCTCTCAGAAATCGAACACGTTTGGGATATGATTGGGTGCCATTTGCAGACCATGCCACAGCCTCCTTCAGAAGACCCATTTTGGCAAATGATTAACAGGGAATGGAGAGCCATTCCTCAAAACGCCATCCCTACTCTCATTGACTCTGTGCCTAGACGTGTTGCTTGGGGCATCATAGTCCTAGGTGGTTCTACAATTTACTAACCCAACCCTGTTCTCGCTCTGTATCATGCAAATTATTTTTAAATACATATCACTTATTGTTCGTTGCTGTCTCTCTCTGTTTGCCAAGTTCGTTTTCTGGAAACTCCTTCTTAGTGTTGCATTTTTAATGCCGGGCAGTGTATTATAAGCAATTTATTTCTTCAAAATAGACTGCATTTTGAATTATTTTAGTGGGTCACCTATTGGTGAAAGTGTCAGCTATTTTAATTATTATTGTAAATACAAAAACAAAATCATGCACTACAATTTGCTTATGCCACTTTGTGTTTTATAACAGATAAATAAAATAATCTTTATATTTATAATCTAGAAACATACCTCTATATATTAATATAAAAAGAGGAAATTAATTATACAGATAAATAAAATAATCATTATTTTAATAAATAAATAAATATAAATAAAGAAATGAAAATGTAGAAATTATTGTATATATTCTTTTCTTTTATCAAACCAAGTACCTTATTGCTTCATTTTGGATTACTCACTACTCTATTTTTGCTACCATCTGCATCGCAATGTATAGTTTAACCACTTGGGAGGACTTAGCCTATAAAACAGCATGATAAAAATTACTACACATGTTATCAATGATGTTCACATTCAATAATAAGGTACCAACACAATTTATTATTAAACGCGGTAAATGACCAAATTGCTAGACAATTGAACAAATCCGTAGATCCGTAACTTTTATACATTGTATTTGGCATATTAAAATTTAATAAATATATTATTTTTTTATAAACGTCTTCAGAATTTTTAATAAGGATAAAATTAAAAAAGTATGTATTAATATCTACCTTTTTAAGCTAAGAGATAACATCAAAATTTTTAACAAATAAAAAATTTGAATACAATAGCTTTTTACTATCATAGAAATTGTTTAATAAATATATTCCTATAAAGTCATCAAGGTAAATACATCATTTTACTTTTAACTTTTTTTTTCAAAGTAAAGGGATAAAAAGAAGTAATTTTAAAAGTCTCTAACAATTATTTCAAGAATTTAAGGCCATAAAAAACATTAATCTTAAAAAATGCAGTTCAAATAAATTTAAAAATGTTTCCAAGTTGATTGAGTATCAAAAGATGATATTGGTTAATAATTACAATGTTTCTCTAAACGGAAACAAAAATGTTTTGGGGAAATATATATTTCTCTGACTGAGAGAGAGACAACATGCACTATGACGTAGAAAGAATCTTTTTCATAGAAAGTTGCAATCATCCTGCATTTTTTATTTTATATATCATTTCATTTTGTGTTTTGCTTTTATTATAATAAGGATATATTAATAAAATAAATTTATAAAGATTATATTATCATCTTTTATCCTTTTTCCATAGTTAGCGCCTCTAATTAAAAGTTAAAATATTGATTCATTTTTTAAAAAAAGGATTGCATACTTATGTCCTTTTTTGAATAATAATGAAGTAATATTGGAAGTGATGTGAGTGTTATATTTTTAATACATTTTAATAAATTATTAGAAAATAATTCATCATAGTATAATGCAAATTTGGGGATAATTTGTTTTTAAAAATAGATTAGTCTCTCTCTCCTTATAATAATTATAATTATTTGCAATACTTTATTTTTAGCTATCAAAACTTTCTATGGTAGGAAAACATAAAAGGAATTCTTTTCAAAAGAGAATTTTTTTCTATATATGGAAGCATTTAACACACTCAGTAAATAGCCTGAAACTCTTAAATTGTAAGATCGCATGCCACACAAATGTAATTGATGTTAAAAAAAAAATCCAAATTGATTTGGAAAATTAATTGTTCTAAAATTAAAGTTGGATTCCAACAAAAAAGAATATCACCTTATAAAAAGTCATGGTAACTCTATTAATGATAAAACTGCAAGTGTAAATTTTGAATATATTTTTCGATTTATTAGAGGAAATCGCAATAAATATTTTGATAATAAATTAATCAAAAGGCGAAAAAGAAAAAAATATGCCCCTTGAAATATCAAATTCTCCAAACTTAGATTTGATATGTGAAAGATTATTTTTTTATATTTTTCTACTTTCTCTCTTTTTTTAAAAATCCGCTTACTTTGCATCCTTTGTATACAAAAAGAATAATTTGTTTTCTGAAAAAGTAGAGACAATTAAGAAAATTGCATGCAATTCAATATTTTTATTTAATTTTATTATTAATTTAATTTTATTCTGAATCTAAGTTATTTCTGACAAAATGATCGAGTATTTTAAAAAATTAATGGATGAATAGTGTTTTTATTATCTACTCCTATAAAAACTACTTAAAAAATCAAGTCAAAGACTGGTTATGGAACTTATTTCTGATGCACCAGAAACGCACTTGTTGCATGGGTTGTTGACTGAAAATATCAGACAGCACTTTTCAGATTTTCTAGTTGCCACATGAGGGGGCTTTGTTTCGATAGGGGCCAGAAGATTTTTCCAACATGCAACAAGTGCACTTCAGAAAATATTTCTCCTTAATACATTATAGATTGTCTTCAACTCTCCTGCGATGACAATTAGAAATCCTTTAATGTTTTTGGAATTTTTAAGGGTTAATAATCTCATGGACCTCGTCCAGCAGTCGTTAGACAAAGAGGATATGAAAAAAACAACCAGAAAATTTTTTATAAAATTTTGTTTTATTGAAAACATTCTAACCATTCTAACAGAAATATTTCCAAAGTTAAGGCTGTGAAATAATGAAGGGTGAATGAATAAATTTCAAATATCTTTAAGTAAATAATTTTTTCTAATTTAGTTACTAAATAAATAGTACGGTATGAGTTAAAATAAAGATGTAAATGAGTGTTAGGTATCCTCTAAACAGAGATACGCTACCCACACCTGATATATTGTGATATATTATGTATTCAATTTAAATGAAGGAAAATTCCCTACATATTGAATACATATATTGAATGAGGAATATTTTTGGATTAGTATTACGGATTCAATCTATTTTTCTTATTTAATTTTTTTTTATCCATGAGAGTCCATTCAGTTTGTGAACTCGTAAACCAGCAAACTTTTCAGAGTACGTATTCTCAGAGAAGAAAGCTGGACAAGGAGAAATGAAATAGGACAAGAGGAAATAGTGAGTCAAATAACTGCTTTTCGACATCTATAGAAGATACAGTAAACTTATTTACTAGATTAAAACTAATCTATTAAGAATCAAATGAAAGAGTAAATTTTTGACAACTAAAAATTAAAATTAAAGAGCAAGTAGGTAGTATTGAAAATACTTTTAAGTAAAGGCACTTTTATAAATAGGACTAGAGTAAATAAAAGTAGAGGACCAGGAAATACAGTTAGAGAGATTGCTACATTTTACCCTTTACTTTGAGATTACCTAAAGGTGTCATGATGAAGAAAGTATTTCGAAGTATACAAGACCCAATTCTTCATTATCGCAAAGGCCAATGCACTTAATTTAAGACTGACAATCCTGCGACTTAAGATTGGCAACACAAATAGCTAGTTTTAAGTCACATAATCCGAAAAATCTAACACTATCTTAAAAAACTTAAGGTATTCTTGTGAAGCAAGTGCAGGGAAATCAGCTAATGACAAATTCATTATGTTACACTAACTTCTTTTTGGTTATAGTTTGCAAAGTTTAAACAATCCATTTTTAAGAATTATTTATTTTAAAATTGTAGTTATATATAATAAAGTTATTATTTTAAAGTTGTGTGTAATAAACAAAGTATATGGAAATGTACTTTGTCTTGCTTTCAATTTAACTATTTATAACTTGCTTATTAATGTTTTGTTATGAAAATATTTCTTACTTTTCATTGTCACCAACTCAGGAACTGTATTGCAGGAGATCTATAGACGTGTGGAGAAGAGAAAAAAACAATGTTAAGAATTTAGCACAAGCGAGCGTAGTTCGAATATGAAACTAGAATAAATTTAGTTGTTATACTATTTATCCACTTGTTATACTATTTATATTGTTTCTATGTAACCTTACCAGACTGGTGGCTTGTTGATAACGTTTATGGTGAACA